>LPNX010348462.1:6871-39302 GCA_001517045.1 Pseudotsuga menziesii
CTTTTTAGCTTTCTTTTTGCTTTTAGAATCCACCCTCGAATCTCCAACAACCAGAGCTTGGTCTTTGGAAGGTTTGATGGTGCCCATCATCACCAGCTTGTCTTGTTCTTGTGTGAGAGATTCCATGAAATCTGCAAGGCTAGGCATCTTCCAGGTTCGAGCTGTGAGTTTTGTGGCATAGAAGGTCGAAACAAAGACTGAGTAGTCAGGTCCTAGCTTCGAGAGGATGGCCAACACGAGCTGATCATCTTTCTTTTCGATACCACACTGCTTCAGCTGCAAAACTAATGCTTTGAACTTGGAGAAATATAGCTGCAGGGATTCAAAGCTGTTGGGACTCAGAGAAATCAGCTCATTTTCAATCTGATGTCCCCTCATCTCATATGTCTTTCCAAAAATCTCAGACAGCTTCTCCCGTACTTGATCCGGTGAAGTTAATCCATCGAGATGGAAAAGGAGATCTCGGGAAATACTGAGACATAGGAGGCCATAAGCCTCATCTCTCCGATTGTGCCATTTGATCTTCTCTGCAGCTGCATTGGGATCTTCTTCTGTTTCCATAGTCACCCTGTAGAGTAATTTCACTCTCAACAAGATCTCCATCTCTGCTTTCCATTCAAAATAGTTGAAGGGAGTCAAGATAGTTTTCTATGAATCCATAGCTTTAGAAAATCTGTCCCAGCTGTCAGTAGAAGGCTCCTAGTCTTGATGTCGAACCTGCAAATTTTTTTTTGAAGGAGAGTAATAACCTACAATGGCTCTGATACCATGTAGAAATTCTGACCAGCAATAGATTAATTTCACTCACAACAAATTACAATTGATCATGCAAAATTGTCAACAATGGAGACTGAATATGGAGCTGTAACACAAAATTATATTAACTCAGTGTACAATAGCCAACCCTGTAATAACATAGGTTGCTGTATATATAGAATACATCAATAGGTATAATTCATAAGGAGGCATCCAAAACTAGCATAAAGCAGGCTTACCCAAAATAGGCAAATCCCCCATAGGTGTAAAAAGCTGATCCCAAATCTGTCATGAGGCTCACGAATTGGAAAGGGCGCATGGGCAAGCTAATGAGTGGTGAAATGGCAGCTTATACATGCTTTTGCATGGAGGAAAGAGTGGAGGATGAAAGGGGCAAAAAACAAGTTCACCTCACCTAGTCTTGCTTTCCTATGTGCCTTAAAACACTGAAAAAGCAGGCAATAAAGCAGAAACAGCAGAAGGGCGCCTAGGAGGCCAGGAATAAAGTAGATTTGATTCCTAAGGCTTTCCCAAGAACTACATGAGTCAAAGATGGCAAGTTTGACCTCTATGGATAGGCAATTAGCAACTTGCACATGGTGGGACTCATGTACTAGGCAAATAAGACAAAAATAAATGAATTAATGTCTAAGTGGGTAATACTATGGGTTTGATTATTCTAACACTACATCCATGAGGAGGTTCCAGTTCCAGAGGGATATGAGGAAAAGGCCTTACACAAGAAGAAGATGGTTATGGAAAAGAGGATCATTCTTGATTCTATCAAGGATCACCTTATCCCACATGTGTCCTCTCTCAAGACACCTAAAGCTATGTTTGATTCCCTAACCAAATTGTTTGAAGGGAAGAACATAAACCAGAAGATGACTCTGAGGAATCAACTGAAGAATCTAAATATTCAGAATGCAAAGACCATCCAGTCTTACTTCACAAGGGTTTCTCAGATCAAGGAACAATTAGAAGCTGTAGATGAAGAAGTGGAGAATGCAAAGATTGTGATGACAACACTTAATGGCCTTCCTAGGTCATGAGATTCATTCATCCAAGGAATCTGTGCTAGAAATAAATTAGTCAAATTCAGCAGACTATGGGAAGAATGTTCTCAAGAAGAAGCACAGATAGCAGCTTGAGAAGAGAAGATGGGAAGTGAAGATCGAGCTCTCACAGTTCACTCCAAGAAAGGCAGAAGAAAACCTCATCACTTCAAAGGTAAGAATCCTCATCATAGAGATAATAGTAGAAAGGACCTATCTAGATTAAGATGTTATACATGTGATGAAATAGGACACTTTGCAAAAGACAGTCCTAAGAACAAGGTCCTCTCTCATAAAAGGAAGGGGAACAAAAGAAGACATCATGCTCATGCTACAGAAGATGATGAACCTTCCAAGAAAAGAACCAGATATGAAAGTGAATATTCTTCTAGCACGGATGAATATGTTTTGATCTCCGCTCTCACAGGTAATCATGGAAGTGATTATTGGCTTATATATATTGGGGCTTCCAAACATATGACTAGATTCAAGGAATCCTTTGTGAGACTGTCAGAACATGAATCACCTCACAAGGTGAAACTATGAGATGACTACCAATATCCAATAAAAGGTAGTGGGGAATCTTCCTATAAGTTAGACTCTGGAAAGTCTCTAACAATGAAAGAAGTATTGTTTGTGCCAGGACTCAAGAAGAACCTCCTCTCCATATCGGCATTAGATGGAAAAGGAATGTGGGTTGCATTCATAGATGGTCAAGTCATCATGTGGCCAAGAGGAAAGACTATCGATGATGTGGTGGTGATTGGAGAACAAGAAGGAGGATTGTACAAATTAAAGGGCCATCCAGAACAAGCCTTGGTCCATGACACAGTAGATCCACGTGAACTTTGGCATAGAAGGCTTGCACATGTGCATTACAGAGCACTACCTATTGCAAGCAAAGCTATTGAAGGTCTTCCAGAATTCCAAGCAAAACATGATGGGGTCTACAAAGGATGTGCGAAAGGAAAGAATACAAAGAAGACATTTCCAGGCACTGAAAGCAAAGCAAAAGGAATCTTGGAAATCATTCACTCCGATGTATGCGGTCCTATGTCATCAAACTCACTAAGCGGGTACGCATATTATGTTTCTTTTATTGATGACTTTTCTAGGAAGACATGGGTTTACTTCATGAAGAACAAAGATGAAGTATTCAGCAAGTTCAAGGAATTCAAAGCCTTGATTGAGAACCAGAATGAAAAGAAGATCAAGACTTTTCGATCAGACAATGGAGGAGAATTCACTTCAAATGAATTCAAAGAGCTATGCAAAGAATCATGGATTAAGAGGGAGTTGTCCACTCCTTATAATCCACAACAGAATGGGATTGTAGAATGAAAGAATAGAACTATCATGGAAGCTGCAAAAGTAATGCTTCATGATCAAGACCTTCATATGCATCTTTGGGCAAAAGCTACTAGAACAACGGTGTATGTACAGAACCGTACTCCACATAGAGTACTCGAGAACAAGACTCCTAAAGAAGTCTTCTCCAGCAAGAAACCAGAAGCCAACCTTCTCAGAATATTCGGATGTCCAGTGTACATACACATTCCAAAAGAAAAGAGAACAAAATTAGATCCTTCAGGAAAGAAGGGTATATTTGTGGGATACTCTGAAAGCTCGAAGCCTTACAGAATATATTTCCCAGGATATAAGAAGATTGACATCAGCAGGGATGTGACATTTGATGAAGACACAGTTTACAACAAATCTAGAAAGAGACCCGCTGAAGAACTCGAAGAAGCAGAAGCACCCAGAATTCATGACACAACCATGAATGAAGAAACTCAAGAAGAAGATAGAGATTTCGAAGAACCACAAAGACCTATAGATCCACCTCTGGAGAAGAATCCTGATAAGAGGAAACCTGCTTGGGTACAAGAACTTATCCAAGGTGCAAAGAGATATGGGGCTCCAGAAGAGAATCACAGAGAAAGAAAGAGGACCAGATCCTGCTCTGGGTATGTAGCTTTACTATTTGATTTCATTGATAAAGAACCTTCCAGTTATGAAGAAGCGCCAGAACAGAAAGAATGGAAGGATGCTATGATCGAAGAGTATCAATCGATCATGAAGAATGATGTTTGGGATGTTGTCCCAATACTAGAAGGGAAGTCAGTTGTAACTTCCAAATGGATCTACAAGATCAAACATGCTGTAGATGGTAGCATTGAAAAATATAAGGAAAGATTTATGGCTCGGGGTTTCTCTCAGAAAGAAGGAATAGATTATGAAGAAACCTTTGCACCTGTAGCCAGATACACTTCCATCAAATGAGTACTTGCTTTGGCTGCAGTGATGAAATTGAAGATACACCAGATGGATGTCAAGACTTCCTTCTTGAATGGTGTAGTAGAAGAGGAAGTGTATGTAGAACAGCCACTCGGTTTTGAGACACATAACAGGGAGTCTCATGTGTGCAGATTGAAGAAATCCCTGTATGGTTTGAAATAGGCACCTAGGACCTGGTACGACAGAATTGACAGCTTTCTATCCAGTTTGGGGTTTACCAAGAGTAAATCAGATTCCAACCTTTACTACAAGGTTTAAGATGGAAACCCAGTGATGCTTCTACTATATGTAGATGATCGATTTGTAACAGGTATAGATGGGTTGATTGCTGATACGTAGAGAAATCTTGCTGCTGAGTTCAAAATGAAGGACTTGGGAATGATGCATTATTTTCTAGGTATGGAGGTGTGGCAGAGTGCGGATGGAATCTTTCTTGGACAAGGGAAGTATGCAGTAGAGATCCTAAAGAGGTTTAGGATGATGGACTGCAAGGCTATGGCCACACCTATGGCATCAAACCTAAAGCTATTGAGTGATGCTTCATCAGAGTCAGTTGATGCTACGATGTATCATCAGATGATTGGGTCCTTGATGTACCTGATGAACACTAGACCGGATATTTGCTTTGTTGTGAAGACCTTGAGCCAATTCCTGACAGATCCTAGACATGTTCACTTGACTGCTACAAATCATATCCCGAGGTACCTAAAGGGTACAGCTGATTATGGGCTCAAGTACGATGCGAATCAGAAGATTAACCTGGAGGGTTATGTTGATTCAGATTGGGCAGGCAGTGCCATCGATAGGAAGAGCACTTCAGGGTGTTGCTTCAGTATGGGATCAGGTGTGGTCTCTTGGTTTAGCAGGAATCAATCTTGTGTGGCACTGAGTATAGCTGAAGTAGAGTATGTCACAGCTTGTTCAGCTAGTTGTGAGGTAGTATGGCTATGGAAGCTATTGTCTGATTTATTTGATCTCCAATTGGATGCTACTTGTATACATTGTGACAACCAGAGTTGTGTAAAGTTGTCAGAGAATCCAGTGTTCCATGACAAGTTGAAGCATATCGAGATCAAGTATCACTATATCAGGGATATGGTGCAGAGGGGAGCAGTGAAGCTCCAATACGTTGCAACGGAGGAACAGATAGTTGATGTCTTGATGAAGCCATTGGCTAGGGTGAAGTTCGAGTACTTCAGGGAGAAGCTTGGTGTTCTCCAGATCGATATTTCCTCCAAGGGAAAATGATGAGTCCCATAGCCATTCTGACATGGTGAGAGGATTGGTTCCTTCCATGGTCAGATCTAAGGGTTGAGCCATTTTGTCATGGTGAGAGGATTGGTTCCTTCCATGTTAGATATGAGTGCCGAGATCCATAGCCATTCTTACGAGTAGGTCAAATGTAAGGGCTGAGACATTCTGTCATGGTGAGAGGATTGGTTCCTTCCATGTCAAATGTGAGTGCTGTCCATTCTGTAGAGTAGGATAGATGTAAGGGCAACTGCCATTCTGGGAATGGAGGTATCTGGTCAGTTACCAGGAAAAATCAGTCTAGGACTGAGAAGCCATTCTGATGTGATAGAGGGATGTGTTCCCACTTGATTAGATGTAAGGGCTGAACCATTCTGTCATGGATAAAGGATTAAGTTCCTCCCATGTCAGATGTGAGTGTTGGCCATTCCGACGAGCAGGTCGGATGTAAGGGCAACTACCATTCTTGAGGAGAATGGAGGCACCTGGTCAGTTACCAAGTAGCTCAGTCGAGGAATGGGGGCCATTCTAATATGACTATAGGATTGGTTCCTACAAGATTAGGTATGAGTGCAAGCCCTTCCATCATTGTGAGTAGGATGTGTTCCCACCTGTATGGATGTAAGTGCAGAGCCTTTTCATCATTGTGAGTAGGATGTGTTCCCACCTGGATGAATGTAAGTGAAAAAATCTTTCATCATGGTGAGCAGGATGTGTTCCAACCTGGATGATATTCTTTCTTCATTGTGAGCAGGATGTGGTTTTGGCCTGGGTGGAAGAACATAGATCTTCCATCATTGTGAGTAGGATGTGGTTTCAGCCTGGATGAAAGTGCGGAAATCTTCCATCATTGAGCACGATGTGGTTTCGGCCTGGATGGAAGTGCAAAACTCTTCCATCATTGTGGTAGGATGTGGTTCCATCCTAGATGGATGTGAGTACTATGCCTTTCTGACGAGTAGGTCAGATATAAGTGCTGAAGAAGACCTACATGGAGGCTAGGCTCACAACCAGCATGAAAAAGGGTTGGCCTTGTAGAACTTCCTATGACGAGAAGAATCGTGAGATAGCACCCGTGATGATCCAGATCGAGTGAAGATCCAGATCCAGTGATGATGATCCACCCGTGATGATCTAGATCGAGTGATGATCAGAATCCAGTAATGATGATCCAGCAATGATGATCCAAATCCAGTGATGATCCAGATCCAGTGATGATCCAGATCGAGTGATGATCCAGATCCAGTGATGATGTTCCATAATGATCCAGATCAAGTGATGATCCAAATCCAAAGATGAAGATGACTTGAAGACGAAGATGACTTGAAGACGGAGATGGCTTGAAGACTAAGAAGACTTGAAGATGTAGATAACGAGATGATCCAGTTGATATAAAGAAGAATACCAGTGCTAAAAATTGTGTCGAAAGAATACCTTCCTAGTTAAGAGGAAGTGTTGATGTATTTGTAACTTCGGAATGTATTCATCTATGTATCTTATGTATTGTAACCCGATGTTTATTCCGGGATGTATCTATAATGTAATTGAGTCATGTTTTCATGCCCCGATGTTCCGATCGAGAGGATCAATAATGTAAACAAGTCATGTCAAGTCATTGTGGGTAACCCTCCGATTGTATAAGGGCTAAACTCCCTGCAGTTCCGGGGCACTAGGGTTATTAGACTCTCCTAGTAGAGGTCGGCCCTAGTAGGGTTTTAGTCATGTCAGGATTAGTATAAATAGAGAGCTAGTACACAACTCATACACACTCAAGTGTAGCGCATAGTTGAGGAAGAAGAAGACACTGGGGCTAGATAAGAAGAAGATTACTGCTATCGGGAGATCACTTACTATTTTGGGATTTTACCATTTTGGTGCTGATTCTATCTCTGAGGAAGTTGTAGGGTTTTCTCCATTTATGGTTTCCCCGAGGAAAAACACTGTGTTCATTGTCTCTTTTGTTTGATTGTTGTACTTGTTATTCTCTCAGTTAAATATCCTAATAATGCTAGCTTAATGTTGAAAAACTAACAACCTCATCCACAAATCTCTCAACTATTCCTATCCATTGAGCCTTATAAATACAAGCTCATGTCGATGGTTGAGGGGGAGAACTTTAGAGTTATTGTTATGCTGTTGGATTGACCACTTGGCCCAAGCCATTTGAGAGCATAGAGAGAAAAGTTGGAGCTTATGGGGATGAAAGTGTTGGTTTCATGGAGATGCATGTCGACACTAAGGCTTAATTGGTTGTAAACTTGTCCATTCATCTTAATGCAAAGCTGATTTCTGCCCCACATTACTGTTGTTCTAATTTCGCATGTAAATGTTGTTGGATTCCTTAGTCATTGACATGGATAAATAGATTATGTTCTGGTAGCTTTGATGTGTTTGCATGTTTGATCTGATTGCAGGTGCACAAGTTCAGTGAGTGTAAAACATTCCAGGTGTCTACGATATCCAGGGAGGGTATTCATCCTTTCTCGTTCACTCATTTGTTATGGATCTGAACCATTCCAACCAGAGGAACAACTTATGTCCACAGAAGGTGAAATATTCCTACATACAAATCTGGCGACTCCACTGGGGATTAGTTATATGTATCAGTTGATCTAATCTTCCTCAGTTCTTCAACTCTTATTCGAATCCAGGCTCCTTCTCCAACTCTCTTCAGTCAGATCTTCTATGTGACTCGGTGGATTTTGGTTTGAAACTTCCAGATATGTCTAGAACTAAATTATTCCAACCTTTTATGCTCTCTTTTATTCTCAATCTATCAGTTTTTACCTTGATTTGGTCTTTTCTCTAAATTGATCTGTCGTTCTCCTTTATGTTTTGGATTTATACAGGGAACTGTGCTTATGTAGTTTGCGAGAAGCGGTGCCACCGCCTAAACCTAGTTAGCAACACGCGGTGCCACCGCCTGAGTCCTGTTGGTGAGAAGTGGTGCTGGTCTAGAACCACTCTGTCAAGACCCCTGCAGCGCGGTGCCAGGTCGGCATCATTTCAAGACCTCTTTTTTCCCATTTTTTGCAAAAAAATTAAGTTGATTTTCTTTCATCCCTGCACTGTCTGTCTTGTGTGTTAGAATCTGATGCTTGTCATTTGAAATGTTATGGTTAAAGATTGGTTTGATTGGAAAATTCAAAAGCTATATTAGGCTTATTGATTGTTCATTCACTTTTGTGCTTATTGGTTGTGATTGTGAAAGGAATTCTTGTTTTTTAAAAGCTTAGGGTGTTAGTAAGTTCTCTTTTCATCTCTGTTATATAGACTGAAAGAAAAACATTTGATTAGCGTCTAGGTTTCATTTCTTGTTTGCATAGAGAAATTTTTTTTCCTCTAATTTTTTTTTTGACTGAGATTAGGTTATCATTATCGAGCATTAGACATCTCTGATTGGCCTCACAAGCTTTCAGGATCTTTATGCTCTTTTGTCTCTTATGCATTTAGTACTATCTCATCAAAATAAAAATATGGTAGTTTTAAGTTAGATTTTCCTATGTTTTAAGAAAAATTGAAAAATAGAGTGCATATGCATGTAGTGTGCTTCTTGTTTTTCTTTTAGGAAAAGAGATTCTTCCCCGTCTTATTGCTTTTAGAAAAGAGAAATCAGTTTGGAAAGTGTTGTGTGTCTGTGATTTTGTGTTCAATATTGTTGTTTGGAAATATTTTTGGTTTTGAAACAAAAGAAAATACTATTTTTCCTTCCCATAGGTAGGCATACTGAACGGTAAAGTGAAATATTTGCACACGCATGTTGCATGGTTTTACTTCTTCTGTCAAAACACCATGCATTCACCTAACTGTCCAATTTAAAATTAACAGTAGTTATAGGTTAAAATTTACATATAAATTGGAGTGATAGGTTATAGATGTGTTTGGGCGTCGTTAAGCGTAGGAGCTATCATTATTTGTCCGCATTACATCTCGAGACTCACGTGGTTCTTCCACATACCGTTCGTATATCGAACGACCTTTCACGTAACCTTAAGGTATATAGAAAGGTGCTTCACATACTTGATTGTATATTGGAAGGCCCCTTGTGTACAATTATGCATTAGACAGAACTACTACCGATTCGAGCTCCCATGTACCTTGAGTATATCGGGAGACCCCATTAGGATACCTTATCCAGCTGAGAAAAGCCCTTTGGTCGTCTTGCTTGGATCCATACACTGAAAACAACATTCGGGGAGATTACTACGCACATACCCTAGAGGTATATTGTGAGTGGAACCTTCTTGACAATCTTGGTGAGAGACCTGACTATTTGAACTCCTGTCATTTTAAGTGTGCTTGTTTGACCTATAGCTTGTGTAGGGAAATTTTTTTGTGTGTTTTCTAGTTTTTCAGACCCTAGGTTAAATAGGAACTGTACAAACTGGATGAATTAAGACAACCCAGAAGAGTACGGGGCTTGCCACCCGCTTTTATTCCCGGTTCAGGAGAAAATCCAATGGAAGCTATCGACCAAGGAGCTGCTACCACCTCCAAAGTGGGAGATAATGTGGTTGCAGAAAGTGGAGGACCATATTCTTCACACTCACCTCCCTTGGTCCAACAACCTTCTCGGGAAAAAACTTCATTCCATTCTCCCATAGAAGGTCATGTTGATGATACTACCCGTCCAGATTATGGTCCCAATGCTCCATTTTGGGATACCTCTATAGGACAGGACATTGCATCATTTGGCACCCATTTAAACTCTCCTAGAGAAGCTTCTCCAGATAAATAAGAATGTAGAAAAATAGATGACATATTGGGCACACCACCATCACATTCCACAGTTGTTCCTGTGGGATACCGTTCACTTGCCAATTCTATGAGACCCATTGAATCGATTATAGATCGCAAAGTAACACCACAAAACCTAGGTCAAACTACCAACCCCACCACCTCCTATGTTATGTCTGTTCCCAATCCTCCTAGGTCTTCTACACCTGGGGCCCAACCTTCAATTCCTGTTTCATCATTACCTTCTAGTGTCGGGGGGAAACCCCGGCACGACCTACATTATCTGGCACTGAAATTGTACCTAATCAAGGACAAGCCTCTAATATAGAACAATCTACAGTTTATGTCCCTCCCACCCATACTAATATGGCTAATCCCCCATCCAGTTCAGGTCAACCCTTAGGGGCACAACCTGTAACCATTCAATCTTTTGGAGGTTGTGGTTATCAAATACCTGTAGGAAATATTAATTGTCCATCCAATCCTACAGGAATACCTTATGCTAGAATTCCATACCCTAGTAATAATTTCATGCCATGGGGGCAGCTTAACTGGTCTTACATGCCAGCTATTGGGGGGATACCCATACATACTGCGGGAGGTGCCGGAGGATTGCCTCATGGTGGTCCTCCCCCTGGGGGGCCTAATGGTCCTGGAGGGCCTGGTGGATTTCCTACTTATGGTCCTAATGGTCTTGGTGGTACTGGGGGGCCTGGTGGATTCCCCCCTAATGGCCCTGGAGGGTCTGGTGGCCCTCCTCCTAGTGGTTCTGGAGGCACTGGAGGTTTACCTTCTAGTGGCCCTGGAGGGGCTGGTGGTCCGCCTCTTGGTGGTCCCGGTAGTCCTGGTGGTCCCAATGGTCCTGGTGGTCCCGGAGGTCCTGGAGGTCCTCCTCCTGGAGGCCCTGGTGGTCCTAACAATCCTGATCCTGAAAATCAACCCCCTGTGGGCAGATTTTTCGTTAGTTCTTCCTCACAACAACCTGTCTATTAGTCCACTTACGGTCCTATTGGTAATTATATGCCATATCAATATTAACAGTACATGCAACCTAACCGAGAGTTACCTTTCCTAGAAACTTTGGACTTGCCTAACTTATCCAAGTTGATTAATGAGCCCATTCAACACAATCCCTCGTGGCCTCCCATTCCAGTAAAGTTACCATCAGACATCTTGAAGTTCGATGGAAAGCAGGGAGATGATCCAAAAAACCATGTCATGACATTCCATTTGTGGTGTTCTTCAAACTCCCTCATGGATGATTCTGTTCGGTTACGACTCTTTCAACGAACTTTGACCGGTACAGCCGCGAAGTGGTACATTGAACTCCCACAACATTCATTTGTGGATTTTGGCTCGTTGGAAATCGTGTTTCTTACACAATTTCAACTCCCTATCCATTATGAAATGGGTACTGATCTCTTAACCTCTCTGCGACAGAACACCTCCACCCACATATCCGATCATATCCATGAGTGGAGAAGGCGGAGAAGGCTTATTAAGGCCGCTATTCCAGATCAATCATTAGTTGATTGGTTTACCAAATCTTTGTTGCCTCCAATTGCTCGGGATGTGGTTATGGGCGGTGTCGTTACTGAAGAGTAGGCTATTAGTCGAGCCCAGTATCTAGACTTGGTCTATTCCCAGCCCGAAACTCTTTATGACTTGATTCCTCAAGCTCCGCACCCAAGCACCGATCCCTCCAAGCCACCAGTAGAAGTACCTATTGATGGGATTGTTGGTTCAATCCAGTCCTCGTCAGCAGTGAAACCTGCCAAGCAACCCTAGACTACCACCCCTACTCCTTCGACTCCTAACGTTTTCGCCGAGGTCAATTCTATTCAAAGTACTCAAACCTCGGGAAATAATAAAAAGAAGGGTAAAAGTAAGAATAAAAAACCCAGAAACCAACAGGAGAATCCAAGGCCAACCAACAATGATAATGACAAAGAGAAGAGAAAATAAAAATATCCATGTCTACTATGTGGAGGCGACCATTTCACAAAAGAGTGTCCCCTTCGGGACGAAATATCCCAGTTTTTGAAGTCAAATCCCGCACCCGCAGTACTCACGGACCCTTTTCCCTCTCAACAACAATTGATAGACCACATGTCTAATCAGGGTAACTCTAGTTCATCATAGGAAATTCATATGATGTCCTCGGATACCATTAATCTGCAAACTCGAAGTCAGAATTATGACAAACCCGTAGACAAGAAAGAAGACCATTCTTCTTTAGGGAAAGCTCCATCTACTAGTTCTCCAGAATCCTCGTCTACTGTCCCCCTATCCATCAAGAAGCCTACTCGACATGATTTTGGGTCCACCCAAGAGTACTCTTTAGAAGGTTGTATTTAACCCTAATGCCCGAGCTGCTCAATTTTATAATGTATTTGAAGATCTCGCTCAGGAACCTTCTGCAATTTCCTCCTTAGAAGTACTCCAAAGTTGTCCTACACAACACAAAAACTTGTTAACAGCATTAGGAGCTTTAGACCCAGATAATACTAATTTGATTCATTTTAATGTTGAGAACTATAAGTCTAGGTTACCTCATAAAATTTCTTTTTAGATCATTACGAAAGTAGTTGGAAATAAAAAATTTCGAACGGTACTAGATGAAGGTGCTTCAACCTCGGTTTTGTCTCTGTCTTGGTTGAAAGCTCTCGGCTCGCCCGAGCTTGTAACATCACCTATGACTCTGAAGGTCTTTGATGGATGAGTTTTTCAGCCCCATAGTCTCATATCAGCTCTCACATTCGAGCTCAGGGGAAAAACCATTTCTATTCAAGTAGAAGTGGTAGATGCCCCGTTAGACTACAAACTCCTTCTAGGAAGAAATTGGTTCTATGCCATGACTGTTGTCGCTTCAACAGTATTCTGAACAGTCCAATTTCTGCATCCAGGGAGAATTGTTACTGTTGACCAGCTTGATTTCTGTACACCAGATGTTACTACCTCTACGACTAATAACATCCCCATGTTAAGCCAGTCCCCTCCTCCTTACCAGTCGATTGGAGTAGGCATGTTGAAGGATTCATCCCTTATGGGGATTTTTCCATCCACTCCTCCTAACATGGATTCTGCAATAGTCCATATGATTACCTCATTTGATTGTGAGCCTAAAGGAAAATAGGTTGTTGAGTCCACCTTGTTGAGTTCACACGAAGCAATGTATGACACCATTCAAACTATTTCCAATGATCACACTGATTACCTTCATCTAGTGGCTTTGGATCCTTACCATTTACCTTACTGGTTATAACCATCTCTTCCTGTTCTAGATTATCTCTCTAAGATTTTTCTTTCGGACGAGTCCATCATGGAGATCATGAGTACATATGAGTCCATTTGGGAGGATCACCATCATAGATCCATGCCCAACACCAATTTGGTTACCCATGATTATGCATCTCTATTTCCTACTGATATTGTCAGCGTACCCCAAAGTCCCATATTTTTGCAAGACACAGATTCTGAAGGAAACCTTTGCAACATTATTTAGACAAATCCGATTGACATATCAGCCAAGCCTGGTACCATCGAGCATGTTCATGTTGAGCAGAACTGTTTGACAGATGAATCTGAAGCATACAGGGAATTTTTCAGGGAATTCCGTGATATTTTTTCCTGGTCCTATGAAGATATGTTGGGGATTGACCCATCCATTGTGGTCCATGAGATTCAAACCTATCCCACAGCCAAGCCTATCAGGAAAAACCAAGGCAAGTCCATCCACGGAAGGCTGCAGCGATTAAAGCTGAAATTGAGAAACTTCTCAAAGATGGGTTTATTTATCCAGTACCCCTAACAAAATGGGTATCGAACATTGTCCCTGTCAATAAAAAACAGGGCACCATTAGAGTCTGTATTAACTAGGTATTTGAATAAATTTTGTCCCAAGGACAACTTTCCTACTCCACACATCGATCAGATTATCGACAACTGTGCTGGAAGTGTCATCTTCTGATTTATGGATGGATTCTTTGGCTGTAATCAGATTGAGATATTACCCATCGATCAGCACAAGACGTCATTCATTTTCCCATGGGGAACCTTTGCATATAAGAAGTTACCTTTTGGCTTGAAAAATGTTGGAGCCACATTCCAGCATGCAATGTCCTATGTGTTTCACGATATTAAACATATTGTTGAACTATACCTTGACGACCTCCCTGCTCATTCACAGCGATGGGAGGACCACCCTGGTCATCTCAGAGACACATTCCTAAGATTCCATCATTATAATATACGGCTCAATCCACATAAATGTGTTTTTTTCATTGAGACGGGACATCTGCTAGGTTTTGTGGTCTCCAAAGATGGCATCTGGATAGACCCTTTGAAAATTGCCGCCATTTTGGCTCTACTAGCCCCAACTAATCTCCTTGAACTCCAAATTTTGCAAGGGAAGGAAAACTTCCTTTGCCTTTTCGTATACAATTTCACAGAGAAAACGCATGGTTATATATGTCTTCTTAAAAAGGACACTTCGTTCTTTTGGGATGACCAAGCCCAACACACCTTTGATACTCTCAAACACGCTCTGACTCATTCACCCATGATACACCCCCCAGATTATTCAAAGGACTTTCTCTTGTATATTGCTACCTCCGCTACTACCATTGCTATGGTTTTGGTGCAGGAAAATCCCAACGTTCAGGAGCACGTGATTTACTATGCCAGTAAGAATCTTATGGATTCTGAAACCCAATATTCATGTGTGGAGAAGTTAGCATTGGCCATGGTCATTGTTGTACAAAAATTTCGTCACTACATTTTTCTCTGCACAACCACTGTATTGGCAGACCAGAACCCTATGTATTACATCCTGACTCATCAGGTGATTGGAGGCAAGTACTCCCAATGGATATTCATACTATAAGAGTTTGATCTAGAATTCACCAAAGCCACATCAAAGAAATCCTTGGTCTTTGCTGAGCTCATGTGTGATCTTCCCTGTGCTGCAATGGAATCTGAGCCTAGTGATTCATTTCCCAATGAATTTCTATTCCTGATCAGCACTACCGATCCATGGTATGGATTTTTTCTTATTTATCTCCAAACAAAACGATATCAACCGCATTTATCCTATGCCGATTGCCATCGTATCCGTCACCATGCGAAATACTACCTCGTCCTGAATGATACCTTGTATAGAAGTGGGATTCATTCTTTTCTCCGGCGATGCCTTACCCATGAGGAGGCTGAAAACGTGTTGAATGATTGCCACTATGGAGCATGTGGCGGTCATTTATCTGGGATGGCTACAACCCAAAAAATCCTTTGCGCTAGCTATTTTTGGCCTTCCGTCTTCAAAGACTGTCACGAGGCTGTTAAGAAATGCCCACCTTGTCAACATTTTCTCCCAAAAAGCACACCCATCCTGCTCTGCTACACCCTGTCATTGCCATTGGCCCATTTTCCAAATGGGGGATTGAATTTATACATTGTAAGCCTACCTCAGCCGAGGGGCATGGTTACATCATCGTAGCCATGGACTATTTCACAAAGTGGGCTAAGGCCATGCCTACATATGCAGAAGATGGTAAGACTGCTGCTCTCTTCTTGTTCAATCATATCATAGCTAGATTTGGAGTCCCGCAGTCCATCATTTCTGATCACGGATCACATTTCCATAATCAAATGATGGAGGTACTGAGTGCCAAGCTAGGTTTTCACCATGAAAACTCTATGCCATATTATCCACAAGCTAATGGTCAGGTAGAGGCCATTAACAAAGTTTTGAAAACTATGCTTCGTCGGATGGTTGGAGATCATAAATCCAACTGGCACCACATTCTTTTCTCCAGTCTTTGGGCTTATAGGACTCCGGTGAAAACAACCACTGGTTTCACACCATTCCAGCTTGTCTATGTACTTGAAGCTGTCTTACCGACTCAATGTTAGATTCCATCTTTACAACTTGCCGTCAAACTTCTCACAGACACTTCTGCAGAGGAAGAAATATTTTTGTACTTAAATAACCTTTACGAGACTCGAAGAGATGCTACCTTGGATAATGAGGCACATAAGAAACACGTCAAGGCGCAATATGATAAATCCATCTAACCTCGTGCCTTTAACAAGGGTGACCTAGTTTTGACTTACGACCAAAGATATGACAAACTAGGGAACGGTAAGTTCAAGTCCATGTGGTATGAACCTTTCATCATTTCTAAAGTTTTAGACAAAGGAGCCTACGAGCTCATTGACTACGATGGAATCCCTTTGGGGCAACCTCGCAATGGGTTGTACCTGAAAAGGTACTATGCCTAGGTCTTTCTTGGATAGTATCTTGTATATATGTATATTTCTTGACTTCCAGTGTGCTTTTAATATTTTCAAGATGGTTTTGAGTTTAGTGTCTGCATCTGTTTATACCATGTTTTGGTCATGCAGAGCAGATGGCTTTCTACGGCTTTGCTGATGGTGCTTGCTACCACACCTTGAATCTCACCTCAGCTGCTTGGGTCCTCTATTCCCCGGCTGAAGATTTGGTTAGTTTAGGAGTGGTTTGTATCGGTCCCGCTGCCAACAACATCACCGAGTATCAAGCAGTCATCGGTCTTTTGACTAAAGCCGCCTCCCAAGATGTTCACAATCTGGTAGTCTTGATGGACTCACAACTCGTGGTTTGTCATCTAAACCATGTCTACACCATTACAAACCCCGTGCTTCTCCACCTCTTCCGGAGAGTACGCTTGCTAGAAAGATCATTTGAAACCATCACTTATAGGCATATCCCTAGGGAACATAATGTAGTTGCTGACTCATTAGCTAATTACATCCTAGATTGGCATATTGCCCATTCGTGACATTGAAATCAAACATGGTCCATTGTAAATAAACATTTAAAGATACATAAAACTCATGTAAAATACATTCACCATTTGAGACATATAAACACCAGGAATAAGTCTGTATATATATATATATATATATATGAACAAGTTTACAAAAATAGGTCCAGAGACCTCATCTGAAGCACGTAGGCTTTCAGGAAAAAATCACCATACAAAATGCTGAAACTGTCAGCTTTCAATAGATATCTCATACACACAATGTCTAGTGATGCTTGTGGTAGCACATCACCGCCTGGGCTACTCTATTTAGCAGCCTACATCGACCCAGTACTCCTGCTGTGGGTCTCTGATACCTCAAAGGGAGGTCATCAATGGAAGCGTCAGGGATATCCAAGGTCAACCTCTCCAAGTTTTCCTCTAACTCCCCGGTGATATCATCGCCCTGTGGTACAAAGTGGGCTCCAGATCGTTTATCCAATGGGGAAGCTCCCCCGGGTCGTGCTGCTCCAACATCTGCATGAAAATATCCAGGTCTCGTTACTTAACATAAAAAGTATAAAACATCAAAAAACATAAAAACATTTCATCCATTTTAGGGTTTCTTTCTTCTTACCGATGTCACTCCACTATCTGCCAGGTGGGAGCAGTAGATCAGGATCTCCATTGAAGGTTGTGCTTGCGTAAGCATAATCCTCCACCATGAGGATCTGATCTCGGAGCCATCTGAAGAATGGGTCACTGAACTTCACCTTCCCCCTGCCTGCTCCAGTACGATCCATAATATGGACCCACATTAGCATACGTGGATCCCGTGCTCTCAGCTCTATGAAGACCACCTGAGGTCTCATATGTGGTACCCACTCGAAGAAGAAGCAGGCTAAAATGGAACCAAAGCCAAACTGCTTCAGTTCTCCCTACCGACACTTAGTCAGCTGATCTTGGAATATTGGAAGCATGGCTTCCACCCAATTGAATACTGTAGGTGCCATGGCCTCTATGGCATATGAAATGTGTTCCCTATAAGCCTGGTGCACACCCTGACTCCTGGCCACTCTCTGCATAGTAAATAGGACAGTCCATAGAGGCCCATCCATCACTGCTCTAATGGGGATTTTCTTCCCCGATGTCCTCATTCCTGGAATACAGCGATGGTCTATCAACACTCATGTGGTAATATCCCCTCCCCGAGAACCTGCCAATGAGATGGGGGCACCCCGTCTCGAGAGCCCAGTCAAGAAGTATATGTCCTCTACCTCTACTGTCAGAATATGGGCCCCAACCTCAAAGTGCTGCTGCTCGGGATTCCACATCCGAAGTATGTGCTCTAGACACTGCTCATGTGATACCATGCTTGGGGTTCGGAAGAATTTCAGGAGACCACAGTCTCGTAATGCGGCTATGCAACCCGCATTCCTTTCAACGAAAGCGTCATCATTGTCATGTTGTCTTTCTTTCCATATCACCAAGATTAATCAACAAAGACCTTCCAAAAACAATCATAACACATATTAGAATCATGCTTAATCATTTAAATTCAAAAGAATGATTTATTTTTTCTTGTGCTATCATTTTTAAATCTCCACGGTCGGCACCGCCTGTGTGCTGTTGGAGATAGGCGGTGGCACTGCCTGTCAGCTTTGTTTTAGGCGCGGTTCTAATGAGGTACCGTGTATCCCGCAAGGGGTATGCGCGGTGCCTGTTTCTATGGTTTTAGGGCTTTCCATACAAGCCCAAAACCCCATCAAAACTTGAAATAAATAATATGAAAAGAAAGAGTAAGGTTTTAACTTTTACCTGGAATTGACGGCGCTCAAATCTGACGGTGGGAACTCCCAGTATCAACAGTTGAAGATCTGACTAGGAAACTGCTCCAAATGCTCTCCACTATGGGTAAATAGTAAAATGATTTGATTTTTTACTATTTACATGACTTACATATGCATTTTTTGGGTCTGACATGGTAGTTTTGATTTAAATTCACCTTTTATTCGAAACTTATTAGTCGTAATCCCTGAATGTTAGTTATGAGTGCATTTAAAACTTGTTTTTGAGTCGATTGCAGGATAGAAGAACCACAATAGTAAAGCTTTGGGATTTTTTTATGACTTTTTCGTACTTCCATAAAATGGAAAAATTCGATGAGAGTTTGTTACGACACTTTGGTCATGCTCTTGAAACCTAGTATCAAAGGTCCGAGTCTGTTTCTAATTCTTTCCAGGCTCGTAAAAAATTGACATTGTGTAAAGAAACTTCATGGAATCTTACTTCACCTCTTTTCAGGCTCCTTAAACATGAAAAGGTCATCGAGTCCGTTTCTGATTCTTTCTAGGCTCGTAAAAATTAACATTATGTAAAGAACCTCATGGAGTCCTCTTTAAACTCTTTTTAGTCTCCCTAAATATGAAAAGATTGTCGAGTGATATTGTCTTCTTCACGCTCGTTAAAGCATTCGAAGAGTCGTCTTTCCGACGGTAGGTTATCTCTTTTTCGGTTCAGATAGACTATTTACGAAAAAGGAATACTCCAGCCAATCATGACTAGAAGATTTCTTTAAGGTATGATTTTACACTTTTTTGGGCCATAGGGACTAAATCATATGAAAAAGGACCCCTTTGGAGTCTTCTTCCGTAATCGTTCAAACTCTCTAAACATGAATGATACCGAGTTTTCTTTCATTGGACTCATTAAATTAAACATTGAGAGACCCGTTTCAGGAACGAACCCCTCCTCTCTCAGGTTTGTAAAACATATGAGTTTGGACTTGTCTTCGGACAAGCTATACCAAGTGTTTGTTACTCTCTTTGAACTCGTAAAACTGAAAAGAGGCACTCATTGATCAATATGGGGGAAATGGGAAGGGAATCATTTTGCAAATAAATGGCAGTAGTTTTTCGTTACCTTTGAACATGGCACTTGTCTACATATCATTTCAGTCAATTGGCTATTAAACTGATCTCCATGACGATCCACTTCCATGAGTCATGTCACTCCTTTGAGTCTTTCAAAAGAATGCATTGTCCACTGTTGCATCGTGAGTTTTTCCCATTCAGTCATGCTGCCAAGTCTTTTGTCGTGTCGCTCGATGTTCAAAGGAAGTTTACCTCTGCAGTCAAAATAGTCTCCGTGTCAGTACTTTTGAGTCATTCCTATGGTTACTACATTCACATCATTCTAGAACTATGTTCCGAGTTTCGTGTCGTCGATGTGGGACTCATCATGGCCCTCCTTCGATGAGAGTTTTCCCGTCAACATTAGCTCATCATCTGGGAACTATTCTTAGAAACAAAAACTTAGTACCTTGAGATCTGTATGCTTTAATGACAGATTCTCTTGCCCTTGACATAGGTTCACATCATTGACCTTTGATCGATAGAATGAATTGAGTGTTCGACATCAGGACATCTATTCACACTCAGTATATTGTACTAGGGTACCTTGGGAATCATTGACATCAATGGTGATCTCCCTCGCACTTGTTAATGGTTCACATCATTGACAGTAATCAAGTGGTTTCTACCATGTTCCACTTCAGATCATTGTAATCACATGGATAGAATCGTACTTTGTGGAAGACGAGACGAAGACCATGGGTATTTATTTAAAGCACTCATTTCTTTTCCCCAGGTTACGATGGAGCTTTATATATATAGCATGGATCCACATTTGTATGGTCATGGCTATGCTCAAATTTGTGTCTGTATGACATAGATCTACGTTGTATGTCTGGTAGCTATGTCCAAGTTTGAGTCCTCTATCACATGGATCTACGCTGTATTCTAGTAGCCATGCTTGTTTATTCCTCCCATGGATCTGCCTTGTATTGGTCTACAGCCATGAGTTGGTTACTTGTGTTTATGAGTAAAAAATATTGATGTACCACAGATGCCTACTTGACTACATGCTCTGATCGAGCTGACATTTTCACCTCAAAGTGTCAACTTGTTCTCTCAAAGCCCTTGTTTATCGTATCCTTCTAAGAATCATGCTTTGCGGGGCATCCTGTTATACCCAAATCCTATCACCACCATGTGATAAGACCCTTGAATTACATATTTTCCCTTAATCCCAGCATCTGGAGTGGAAACCCATGTTATTTTTCAATCTTACATAAAAATACTCAGCATTGCGCTTTCCCTGTTAACCATGAGCGGTACCTTGTTCGCACCGCCTGGATCTTGTTTACCATAAGTAGTGCCACCGCCTTTGGCCCTTGGTCCATAAGCATTTCTAACCTAAACCGATCTGTCATAAGAGGAAAAAAGCGGTACCCTGGGTAAAATGGGAAAAAGATAAGTTTCTCGAGGCTTCTAGATCATGAGCCTCGTGTCCTCCCTTATCCCTATCATTGTGGGTTAGTTGAGCTCGAGATCCCCCATCATAGGATCTTAGAGGCCACCTCATCCACAAATATCTCAACCATTCCTATCCATTGAGCCTTATAAATACAAGTTCATGTTCATGGTTGAGGGGGAGAACTTTAGAGGTATTGTTATGATGTTGGATTGACCACTTGGCCCAAACCATTTGAGAGCATAGAGAGCAAAGTTGGAGCTTATGGGGATGAAAGTGTTGGTTTCATGGAGATGCATGTCGACACTAAGGCTTAATTGGTTGTAAAATTATCCATTCATCTTAATGCAAAGCTGATTTGCGTCCCACATTACTATTGTTCTGATTTTGCATGTAAATGTTGTTGGATTCCTTAGTCACTGACATGGATAAATAGATTATGTTCTAGTAGCTTTGATGTTTTTTCATGTTTGATCTAATTGCAGGTGCACAGGTTCACTATCGAAGCAACATTCCAAGTGTCTATGATATCCAGGGATGGTCTTCATCCTTTATCGTTCACTCATTTGTTCTGGATCTTAACCATTCAGACCAGAGGAACAGCTTCTATCCACATAAGGTGAAATATTTCTACTTAGATTTGTCATCACATGGTTTGGATGACAAACCATGATATGTTTGCAATCTGGCAGTCTTGATGGACTCACAACTCGTGGTTTTTCATCTAAACCATGTCTACACCATTAGAAACCCCATGCTTCTGCGCCTCTTCTGGAGAGTATGCTTGCTAGAAAGATCATTTGAAACCATCAATTATAGGCATATCCCTAGGAAACATAATGTAGTTGCTGACTCATTAGCTAATTACATCCTAGCTTGGCATATTGCCCATTCATGACATTAAAATCAAACATGGTCCATTGTAAATAAACATTTAAAGACACATAAAACTCATGTAAAATACATTCACCATTTGAGACATATAAACACCAGGAATAAGTTTGTATATATATATATATATATGAAAAAGTTTACAAAAATAGGTCCTGAGACCTCATTTGAAGCACGTGGGCTTTTAGGAAAAAATCACCATACAAAATCCTGAAGCTGTCAGCTTTCCGTAGATATCTCATACACACAATGTCTAGTGATGCTCATGGTAGCACGTCACCTCCTGGGCTACTCTACGTAGCAGCCTACTAAATTGACCTGGTACTCCCGCTGTGGGTCTCTGATATCTCAGAGGGAGGTCATCAATGGAAGCGTTAGGAATATTCAAGGTCAAGCTCTCTAGGTTTTCCTCTAACTCCCCGGTGATATCATCGCCCTACAGTACAAAGTGGGCTCCAGCTCATGTAGCCAATGGGGAAGCTCCCCCAGGTCGTGCTGCTCCAACATCTGCATGAAAATATCCAGGTCTCATTACTTAACATTAAAAGTATAAAACATCAAAAAACATTTCATCCATTTTAGGGTTTCTTGCTTCTTACCGATGTCACCCCACTGTCCGTCAGGTGGGAGCGGTAGGTCAGGATCTCTGTTGAAGTCTATGCCTGCGTAAGCATAATCCTCCACCATGAGGATTTGATCTTGGAGCCATCTGAAGAATGGGTCACCAAACTTCACCTTCCCCCTGCCCGCTCCAGTATGAGCCATAATCTAGACCCACCTCAGCATACGAGGGTCCCGTGCTCTTAGCTCTGTGAAGACCACCTGAGGTCTCATCTATGGTACCTGCTCGAAGAAGAAGCAGGCTAAAATGGAACCAAAGCCAAACTGCTTCAGTTCTCAATGCCGACACTTAGTCAGCTGATCTTTGAATATCAAAAGCATGGATTCCGCCCAGTTGAATACCGTAGGTGCCATGGCCTCTATGGCATATAACATGTGTGTCCTAGAATCCTGGTACACACGCTGACTCCCGACCACTCTCTGCATAGTAAATAGGATATTCCGTATAGGCCCGTCCATCATTGCTCTGATGGGGATTTTCTTCCCCGATGTCCTCGTCCCTAGGATACAATGACAGTCTATCAACTCTCATGTGGTAATATCCCCTCCCCGGGAACCTGTCAGTGAGATGGGGGTACCCCGTCTCAAGAGACTAGTCAAGAAGTAGATGTCCTCTACCTCCACTGTTAGAATATGGGCCCCAACCTCAAAGTGTTGCTGCTTCGGATTCCACATCCGAAGTATGTGCTCTAGCAACCGCTCATGTGATACCATGCTTGGGGACCAGAAGAATTTCAGGAGCCCACAGTCTCGTAATGCAGCTATACAACCCACATTCCTTTCAGCGAAAGTGTCATCATTATCATGTTGTCTTTCCTTCCATATCACCATGGTTAATCAACAAAGACCTGCCAAAAACAATCATAGAACATATTAGAATCATCCTTAATCATTTAAATTCAAAAGAATGATTTATTTTTGCTTATGCTATCATTTTTAAATCTCCACGGCTAGCACCGCCTATGCGCCATTGGAGACAGGCGGTGGCACCACCTGTCAGCTTTGTTTTAGGCGCGGTTCTAGTGAGGTACCACGTATCCCACAAGGGGTATGTGCGATGCCCGTTTCTATGGTTTTAGGGATTTCTATACAAGCCTAAAACCCCATCAAAACTCGAAATAAAGACTATGAAAAGAAAGAGTAAGGTTTTAATTGTTACCTGGAACTTACGGTGCTCAAATCCGACGATGGGAACTCTCGGTATCATTAGCTGAAGATATGACTAGGAAAGTGCTCCAAATGCTCTCCACTATGGGTAAATAGTAAAATGATTTGATTTTTTACTATTTACATGACTTATATATGCATTTTTTGGGTCTGACATGCTATATTTTTTATTTAAAATCGACTTTTATTCGAAACTTATTAGTTGTAATCCCTTAATGTTAGTTATGAGTGCATTTAACACTTTTTTTGAGTCGATTGCAGGATAGAAGAACCACAACAGTAAAGCTTTGGGAGTTTGTTTATTAATTTTTCATACTTCCATAAAACGAAAAAAGTCGATGAGCGTTTGTTACGACACTTTGGTCACGCTCTTGAAACCTAGTATTAAAGGTCCGAGTTCGTTTCTGATTCTTTCCAGGCTTGTAAAAAATTGACATTGTGTAAAGAAACTTCATGGAGTGTTCTTTCACCTCTTTTCAGGCTCCTTAAACATGAAAAGATTGTCGAGTTTGTTTTCGATTCTTTCCAGGCTCGTAAAAATTGACATTGTGTAAAGAAATCTCATGGAGTCCTCTTTAAACTCTTTTTAGGCTCCCTAAATACGAAAAGATTGTCGAGAGATATTGTCTTCTTCATGCTCGTTAAAGAATTCGAAGAGTCATCTTTCTAATGGTAGGTTATCTCTTTTTTGGTTTGGATAGACTATTTACGAAAAAGGAACACTCCAGCCGATCATGACTGGAAGAGTTCTCTAAGGTATGATTTTACACTTTTTCAGGTCTTAGGGACTAAATCATACGAAAAAGGACCCCTTTGGAGTCTTCTTCCGTAATCGTTCAGACTCTCTAAACATGAACGGTACTGAGTTTTCTTTCATTGGACTCGTTAAATTAAACATTGAGAGACCCGTTTCGAGAACGAACCCCTCCTCTCTCTGGTTTGTAAAACATACGAGTTTGGACTTGTCTTCAGACAAGCTATACCGAGTGTTTGTTACCCTCTTTGAACTTGTAAAAATTAAAAGAGGCACTCATTGATCGGGATGGGGGAAATGGGAAGGGAATCATTTTGCAAATAAATGGCAATAGTTTGTCATTACCTTTGAACATGACACGTGTCTGCATATCATTTCAGTTAATTGGGTATTCAGATGATCTTCGTGACGATCCACTTTCATGAGTCATGTCACTCCTTTGAGTCTTTCAAAATAATGCATTGTCCACTGTCGCATCGTGAGTTTGTCCCGTTCCGTCATGCCACCAAGTCTTGTGTCATGCCGCCCGATGTTCAAAGGGAAGTTGAAGAAGTTTATCTCTGCAGTCAAAATAGTTTCTGCGTCAGTAATTTTGAGTTAGTCCTATGGTTACTACATTCACATCATTCTAGAGCTATGTTTCGAGTTTTGTGTCATCGATGTGGGACTCATCATGGCCCTCATTCGACGAGACTATTCCTGTCAACATCAACTCGTCATCCGGGAACTAGTCTTAGAAACAAAAACTTAGTACCTTGAGATCTTTATGCCTTAATGACAGATTCTCTCGCTCTCGACATAGGTTCACATCATTGACCTTTGATCGATAGAATCAATTGAGTGTTCGACATCAGGAGATCTATTCACACTCGGTAGATTGTACTAGGGTACCTTGGGAATCATTGACATAAATGGTGATCTCCCTCACACTTGTTAATGGTTCACATCATTGACGGGTAATCAAGTAAGTGGTTTCTACCATGTTCCACTTCAGATCATTGTAATCACATGGATAGAATCATACTTTGTGGAAGACGAGACGAATACCATGGGTATTTGTTTAAAGTGCTCATTGCTTTTCCCCAGGTTGCGATGGATTTTTGTATATCTAGCATGGATCCACATTTGTATGGTTGTGTCTATGCTCAAATTTGTGTCTGTATGACATATACCTACGTTGTATGTCTGGTAGCTATGTCCAAGTTTGAGTCCTCTATCACATGGATCTACGCTATATTCTAGTAGCCATGCTTGTTTATTCCTCCCATGGATCTGCCTTGTATTGGTCTGTAGCCATGAGTTGGTTACTTGTGTTTATGAGTCAAAAATATTGATGTACTACAGATGCCTACTTGACTACATGCTCTGGTCGAGCTAACATTTTCACCTCAAAGTGACAACTGGTTCTCTCAAAGCTCTCGTTTATCGTATCCCTCTAAGACTCATGCTTTGGGGGGCATCCTGTTATACCCAAATCCTGTCTCCACCATGTGATAAGACCCTTGACTTACATATTTTCCCTTAATCCCAGCATCTGGAGTGGAAACCCATGTTGTTTGTCAATCTTACATAAAAATACTCAGCACCGCGCTTTCCCTATTAACCATGAGAGGTACCTTGTTCGCACTGCTTGTATCATGTTTACCATAAGTGGTGCCACCACCTTTGGCCCTTGGTCCATAAGTGTTTCTAACCTAAACCGCTCTGTCATAAGAGGAGAAAAGCGGTACCCTAGGTAAAATGGGAAAAAGAGAATTTTCTCGAGGCTTCTAGATCATGAGCCTCATGTTCTCCTTTATCCCTATAATTATGGGTTAGTTGAGCTCAAGATACCCCATCATAGGATCTTAGAGGCCACCTCATCCACAAATCTCTCAACCATTCCTATCCATTGAGCCTTATAAATACAAGCTCATGTCCATGGTTGAGGGGGATAAATTTAGAGGTATTGTTATGTTGTTGGATTGACCACTTGGCCCAAGCTATTTGAGAGCATAGAGAGAAAGGTTGGAACTTATGGGGATGAAAGTGTTTGTTTCATGGATATGCATGTCGACACTAAGGCTTAATTGGTTGTAAACTTCTCAATTCATCTTAATGCAAAGCTGATTTCTGTCCCACGTTACTGTTGTTTTGATTTTGCATGTAAATGTTGTTGGATTCCTTAGTCACTGACATGGATAAATAGATTATGTTCTGGTAGCTTTGATGTGTTTGCGTGTTTGATCTGATTGCAGGCGCACAGGTTCACTATCGAAGCAACATTCCAAGTGTCTACGATATCCAGGGAGGGTCTTCATCCTTTGTCGTTCACTCATTTGTTTAGGATCTGAACCATTCAGACCAGAGGAATAGCTTCTATCCACAGAAGGTGAAATATTCCTTCTTACAAATCTGGCGAATCTGATACATATAACATATCAAGGTTTGTCATCACCCATGAAAGGGGTTTATAGGGTAATTAATGTGTATTGTGTGCCCTTGTTTTATGTCTAATTATGTTGCACTATAGGAATCAATTTTCAAACCTATTGTTAATATTATTAAGAACCAACACTATCGTCCTAAACCACATCCAAAGAAAATCACGTGTGGATCTAAGAAGGGTAGAATACCTCCTTCTCCTCTTTGACATGGATTACCTTGTGAGGTCCCTCAAGTAAACATTAGGGTTTTATTATGTTTATCTATACCTCTCAATTAATTTTATGATTATGAATTTTAATAGTATGTCACAAGCTTGACTAAACACCTTTAATTTCAGAAATATTATTGTTTGTGAAATGAATTTGTTATGAAAAAGTGTGACATTCCTAGACACAAAGATGGTCTTTCCAAAAAAGAGAGTAAAAAATCAAGCAAGGAATGATGATATTTCTTACCTTGTTATTGCCAATCCAAATTTCAAGGGCTTCTTCCCACTGACAATGCACCTTACCACTTCCCTTTTCCTCCAATAAGACTTCCAATCACAAACCATATTTCCTTTACAAAGTGGTGCATGACTAAAATTTAAGGATCCATAATCATTAAAATAAGTGTAAAGACCTTGGTGAATCTTAGTAATTCCTAAAAAACCAACTATAAATTGTTTGAAAATATCTTATTAAATATTAAAAATTTTAAGGATTTTATATAGTTTATATAAAAATTGGCAAGTTTTAAAGTAAAATAAATTAATTGTATAGGATTTAAAGGTGAAACAATAAAAATGGAAATTGGCAAATCTCTTTTGAATTTTTTTTGGAAAATTAGCCCCTAAAATTTCTGCTTTTGCAATGGAAGAAACATACAAATTACATTATCCTCTTGTTCATTGTAAAGGATGCAATGTCTAAAACCTTGTGAATATCTCCCTTAAAAATTGTCCCAAGTGAGAATTCAATAAGAGAGGATAAGCCATAATAGAATTCTATCTTTTAAGGATGCTATGAATTCCCATGGTGAATTCCACTTCCACTTTGCTATTGAGTCCTCTCTTTGAAGTAAGGAGGCTATATATCCCACATTAACCATAGTGTTCCATTTCCTTTTTGGATTCCCACACTAGTGTCTTATTAATGAAATGAACAAGGTTAATTTGTTAGAGAATATCCAACCAAAGAAGGATAACAAACACAAATTCCTATACGATAGTAAATAATAAATTAATACGAATATGATAGAGATATATTTTACAATGACAATCGTGACGGTATGTATACATTTCTTGGTTAGGTGGTTGAATAGTCATAACCCTTAGTTAAGACATGTATCCCTTCATTAATTTAAATTTATCATTATTATTCATTGTTCTTATTTATTTATTCAGTGTTTTCATGTATATTGTCTTCATTGCGTTGCCTTACACTTTAAAATGCTTTGTCCTCAAAACATATAAAAGTTATGTCTTTTTTCAGACTTGTATTGTCATCTCATGATTCTTCATTCTTAAGTTCATCAATTAAGTACATGAGTCAATATGACTGTTGGAAATTTGGCTGTCATTGATGTCAACTTTAGAAAATAATTTGATGTGGTTAATGATGGAAACATTAGCAAAGTCAAAGTGTCTTGCATGTTCACAAGAAAAAGCAAAATTGAAGGTTAAAGGCTGATGAGAAAAAGGCTTGTATTGTGACATCCTTAGCAAGAAGTTGGTTTATCCAAGTAGAAACACTTGAAGTAAAACAACATTCTTGGAAGCTTGGAAGATTGAAGGGTTTAGAGGTGTCAATGCTAAACTACATGTTAGAATAATCAACCCATAGTTTACCCACTTAGACATTAATTTCATTATTTTTGTCTTATTTGCCTAGATCATGTGGCCCACCTTGTGCAAGTTGTCATTTGCCTATCTATAATGGTCAAAATTTCCTTATTTGACTCATGTAGCGCATGGGAGAGCTAAAGGAATCAATTCTGCTTTATTCCTGGCCTCCTATGCTCCCTTCTACTTTTTTTGCTTTATTGCCTTCTTTTTCAGTGTTTTAAGGAAAAAGGAAAAGCTAGACTAGGTGAGGTTGACTAGTTTTTTGTCCTACACATCCTCCTCTCTTTTCTCCATGCAAAAGCATGTATGAGCTGCCATTCCACCACTCTTTAGCTTGCCTAAGCCATTTTTCCAATTCGTGAGCTCCATGACAGATTTGGGATCAGCTTTTTACACCTATGGGGGATTTGCTTATTTTTAGTAAGCCTACTTTATGCTAGATTCGAATTGCTCATCATGCATTCAAATCCCTGATGTATGTTATTTATACAACAACCTATTATTATACAGGGTTGGCTATTGTACACTGATTTAATACAGTTTAGTGTTCAGCTCCAATTTTCAGTCTCTTTGTGAGTGATTTTGCATGATCAATTGTTAATTTTTGTGAGTAAAATTAATCTATCACCTGGTTCAATTTCCACATGGTATCAGAGCCATTGTAGATTGTTTCTCTCCTTCAAAAATTGTTTTGCAGGTTCGACATCAGTGACTGGGAGCCTTCTACTGACAGCCATGATATATTTTCTAAGCTATGGATCAATCACAGAAAACTATCTTGACTCCCTTCAATTTCTTTGAATGGAAAGCAGAGATGGAGATACTGTTGAGAGTGAAAGGCCTCTACAGGGTGACTATGGCAACAGAAGCAGAGCCCAATGTAGCTGCAGAGAAGATAAAATGGCACAACGGGAGGGATGAGGCTTATGGCCTCCTGTGTCTGAGTATTTCCAAAGACCTCCTTTTCCATCTTGATGGATTGACATCACCGAATGAAGTATGGGAGAATATTACTGATCTTTTTGGAAAGATAGATGAGATGAGGGAACATCAAATAAAAAATGAGCTGATTTCTCTGAGTCCAAATAGCTTTGAATCCCTGCAGCTATATTTCTCCAAGTTCAAAGCACTAGTTTTGCAGCTGAAACAATGTGGGATCGAAAAGAAAGATGATCAGCTCGTACTGGCCATCCTCTCGAAGCTAGGCCCTGACTATTCAGTGTTTGTTTCGACCTTCTATGCCACAAAACTGACAGCTCAAACCTGGAAGATGCCTAGCCTTGCAGATTTCATGGAATCTCTCACACAAGAACAGGACAAGCTGGCGATGATGGGCACCATCAAACCATCCAAAGATCAAGATTTGATTGCTGGATATTCGAAGGTGGATTCAAAAGGCAAAAATAAAGCTAAAAAGCCACCTGAGCAAAAGAGAGACAAGAAACAGTCTCCGGAGGATCCACAAGGTCCCAAGAAGAATTACCAGAAGAAGAAGAACAAAGGTGAAATGAACAAGTGCGCATACTGCAATAAGGGAAATCACTCTGAAAGCTCTTGTATTAAAAAGCAGATAGACATGCTGACCCAAATCCTGGAGAAGAATGGCATCTCCCTTCCAGAAATCTCAAAGAAGAGAGAAGGAGGATCAAGTTCAGATGACAGAGAGAGAGTTCATGCTCTAGTTGCTGGCACATCAAGCTCACCCAGTTTTATCATTGATTCTAGAGCTTCAAGACACATGGTTTCGTCTAAGGAGGCCTTCTCCTCACTGGACATGTCGAAAGGACCATCTATTGTACTGGGAGATGACTCTCTCACTGAAAGTAAAGGTAAAGGAAGAATAGATCTTGATCATGGTCAGTTCAGGAATGTGCTGTATGTGCCTGGTCTCGCCTCCAACCTCCTGTCAGTGTACCAGATGACCCACACTGGGTCTCCTAAGAAAGTCATATTCTCACCCAATGAAGTTGAGATCATAGAGATCTCAACTGGTAGAGTCATTGCAAAAGGAGTTGCGAATCATGCTCAAAATGTATACATGTTCTCACACTTCCTACCTTACTCAAACCCCTCTGCTCTTCTCATTCATGCTAATGAAGCCAGCAAGCTGTGGCATGAAATATTTGGCCACCTAAACTACAAATATCTTTCTGATCTTAGTGAAAAAGAGATGGTCATAGGGTTTTCCAAGATAAAATTTTCCAAAGGAGTCTGCCAAGGTTGTATCCTAGGAAAACACCCAGAGCACAAATTTGAGAGAGCTAGTCATGAGAGAACCTCTGTACCCCTCGAGCTGAGCCACAGTGATGTTGCTGGCCCATTCTCTCATATGTCCATGAGTCAGGACAAATATGCATTGACCTTCATTGATGAATTTTCCAGGTATTGCTGGGTTCACTTCCTGAAACACAAGTCTGAAGTTTTTGGCCTATTCAAAGTCTTTAAGGCTTTGGTTGAAAACCAGTCTGGAAGGAAACTCAAGGCCCTCATATCTGACAATGGTGGTGAGTATGTCAAGTATGAGTTTATTAATTATTGTGCAGATGCAGGTATTCATATGCAGCATTCTATCCCTTACACACCACAGCAAAATGGTGTTGCTGAGAGGAATAACAGATCACTGAAGGAGATGGCAACATGCATGATGGAGGCCAAAACTTTGCCACCAAAGTACTGGGCCAAAGCTATCAACTGTGCAGCCTATATTTAGAATAGGTTGTCTCACAAACAGCTTGATGGCATGACTCCCTTTGAAGCATGGAGTGGGCACAAGCCAGATGTGACTCATTTCAGGATTTTTGGCTCAAAGGCTTGGGCTAGAATCCCGACAGAGAAGAGGAAGGCTTTGCAGCCCCAAAGCCAAGAGTGTATTTTTGTTGGATACTCTAAAGATTAAAAAGGGTACAAGCTGATAAATTTGAGCACAAACAAATCCTTCATTGAAATATGTGTTCAGTTTGAAGAAGAACCCCTTGCAGCAGTGGAAGTTGGTGAAGCCTCTTCACCACCTGAACCTCAAGAAGTAAGTAAAGAGTTTGTTGAACATGATTATTCTGTTTTTTCTGATGGATATGAGTTTATTGCAGACCCTAACATTCCTACAAGGCCAAAATGGGCATCCAAGACACTACAGGCAGCAGGAGAGCTAGCTGGGGATCCCAATGACCCAAGGAGGACTAGATCTCAATTTGAGAGTGGTCTGTGCATGAAGGATCCTATGTTTGCTGAAAAATGCTATTTGATGGTGGAGTCTGATCCTCAAACATATGAATAAGCAGCAGGAGATCCAAGATGGAAAACAGCCATGAAGGAAGAGTTCAGCTCACTCCAGAAGAGCAACACATGGGAGCTAGTGGATCTTCCCCTAGGGAGAAAACTAGTACAGTGTAAGTGGGTCTATAAGACCAAATTTGCTGCTGATGGTTCACCACTGAAGTACAAGGCCAAATTTGTATCCAAGGGCTACTCATAGGTTCATGGCATAGATTACAATGAGACCTTTTCCCCAGTGGCAAAGATGGATTCCATCAGGCTAGCCTTAGCCATTGCAGCC
>LPNX010348462.1:40575-114629 GCA_001517045.1 Pseudotsuga menziesii
ATCCATTTTTCCAATTCGTGAGCTCCATGACAAATTTGGGATCAACTTTTTACACCTATGGGGGATTTGCTTATTTTTAGTAAGCCTACTTTATGCTAGATTCGAATTGCTCATCATGCATTCGAATCCCTGATGTATGTTATTTATAAAGCAACCTATTATTATACAGGGTTGGCTATTGTACACTGATTTAATACAGTTTAGTGTTCAGCTCCAATTTTCAGTCTCTTTGTGAGTGATTTTGCATGATCAATTGTTAATTGTTGTGAGTAAAATTAATCTATCACCTGGTTCAATTTCCACACTACACAAGTCATCCCTCTAATAAGAAAACAACAATAAAAATAGAGAACAAGTTGGGCTCACATTTAAAACACAATTGATAATAGATTGGCCCAACCTTTAAAACACATTTGAATTGCATAAACATAAGGGAAGGTCCCTTCATTTGTAGGAACTTGAAGTACCTGTGACAATGAATACATGGGGATTTGAGGCAAAAAATTGAGGACAAACATGTATATATTTGAGGCAGCAATAAGAATATACAAGGGGGTAGGTTGTGAGTTACGAGGATTATTATTGGATTAAATATACATGAGTGTAGAGATGTAGGATATTGTGTTGTTGCAACATTCATTTCTAAGTTGAAAACCGTTTATGGCACATTTTCCAAGTTTTAAGGACTGCTTTTGAATGGCAAACATGGATATCTTAAGAGCAGATTTAGCCTATTAAAGGATTATGATAATGACATAATTAAAGGCACATTTTCAAGGGAAGTATTTGGGAGGTTTATAAGGATTGTTTGTAGACAATCAAAGGGTCTATTAAGGTCTATTGGTGCTTATTTGAATGACATGGTTGAGAGATGGTGTGATAGTCGAGGACTGTTGAAGGCGTCTTTTGAAAGAGTATTGTGAACATCTTAAGGATAGTTTTTGAAGAGCTTATATGAGGACTAGCTCAAGGATAATTTTGTTAAGATAAAGTGGTGTTGTTGAATGCCCTTTAAGGACATGGTGAAAATAATATTTTTGAAGAATGGAAGTAGGTCCATGTGAAGACTAGGGTTGTAGGGTGGTGCAAGGAAATATTGAATTGGGATTAAGAGGATCGGTGTCCTCATCCATTTTATAGATTGATGCTTGGTTTATGATTCCGTGCTCATAAGAGGATTGGTGTCCTTATACCTTGAACTGGTTGGGGCCTAATGATTTGGTGCTCATAAGAGGGATCAATGCCACTGTTAGTTTGGTGTCTAAAAAATATGTGCGTGGGTGCTCACACAATTATTGGAGATTTGTGTATCCTGCAAATGATTTTATCAATACATTAAATTGAGTTTCCATATAAATATTATGTGTATGTGTTTTGATGTTGATGAATTTTTAAGGTTGATAATGTTACATTATTAATGAAGTAAAATTATTAAAAGTGTGTGATACTAATTCACCCCACCCTCTCAACATCACTATGAATTTAAAAAATTGGTAACAAAGTAGGTTCCTTTGGACACTTTTACCGACAAAAAAGAAAATCCATAACACTCATGAATGATCATTTGGATTATCAACACCAATACAATGTGTTTCCTCCTCTAAATCTATTGAGTGGCTTGAATTGGATTTTGACTAGGTTTGAAAAAAAAACTAGCAATCAATGGTAATTTTAAATTCTTAAGTAAAATTTGACATTTCATTTATCTTTCCTTGAATTTCCTTTTATTGTTTCAGGATGTTTGAGAGTGGTTCCAACCTCATTGGACTTCATATAGAAAAAATTAGAAGAAGAACTAGTTTCTACCATGATGGTAAATAACTTCCAGACTAGGAAAGAGGATGTTGTTAGAGCAATGATTGATGGGTGATTAAAAAGGCAGAGGCATGGCACAAGGGGGATTCTAAAAACCAAAAATTTGCAAAGCCAACACAGCCCATTAAATGTTCCAACTTTTTTGTGGATGTTGTTGAAGGAAGGGAAAATCCTTCACAAGTAAATGTACACATGCACCAGTCTCCATTGTTTGGACCTGCTAGTCTAATAGGTGGAAACATAACCATTGAAAGGGGAGAAATATTTTCTCTTGTATTTCCTCCAAGTCACAGGTCAGTCAATTTATCATTCTTTGGATTCATTCCAAACCTTAGAATAATTATCTAAATATTTATTTACGCGAATGCATTCCATGAATTACTGTAGATTGTTCTTATGCCATGATGAAAGTGTTCTTGTATAAGAATAATTGTATTGAAACATAGCAGTTATGCTACAATGTTTTTTAGAGGTTAATTCCAGTTTTCCAAGAATTAAATGATTTAGGTGAAATTTTATTTTTTTCCTTATTTTCACTCAATGATGTTAACTGGTTAGATCTATTTCCTGGTTGAGACAGTTTAGGTAGTATAAATTGTATATAAAACATGCTATGAATTCACATGCATACATAAATTATTTTTGTAGTTTCTTGCTTCTGTATCCATGTCATTCTTAAGAGTGTATTTTTTTGTGAAGTAGTGAAATTATCAGTAATTTTGTGTTCTTAGCAATGTTATTTTGTGAAGAAGTGAAATTACCAGTAATTGTTTGTTTTTAACAACCACCTTATAACAAAAATGCTTAACTGTAGAATCCCTATGTCTCATGTACTTAGAACTTAGTATGTATAGCAAGTCTAATAAGAAAGCGAATACTTGTTATTTTTAGTATTAATATGTTTTATTGTGAGAATGCTTTATTGAGGTCAATACAAGAATTCTCTCGAGTATTTGCAAAATAGTTGTTGAATTAGTTTCAGAATTCATGTCTCATACGCTCCTTTGGTGTTAGTAATTAGAGTTTGTCATTTACTCAAGATTTGTCATGGAATTTACACTGAGGAGGATGTAAGTTCATATTTTCATATACTTATTTCAAATTCACTAGTGGCTTACGAGAAAAAAACACAAACTTTTAATGAAGTTAGTTTGTTAAGTAATTGTTCTTCAAAAGCACATGAAGCATACATTCAACATGGATGCATACAACGTGAATGACATGGTGAGAATTTTTTCTTTCTTTCTAAAACTTGGAATCTAGATAACTCTAGTTCTAAGACTAATTAACTGAAGTCAGCCAAAACTACTAGCTATATATGGTGCTCTTGTTGCCTTGTTTTCAAAATCAACATCGCGATTTTCTTGATCACAACTTTTTTATTCTGCTAAAATGGTTTCCAGTGTTCTAAGAGTTTGTGTTCACTTAAGCTGTTTGAGTGAGAATATAGTTGCAATTTTTGCATCCGTATGAATTGATCGGTTTATTATTGTTAATTTTAACAGTTTACACACACTGGCATCGGACAAGAATGCCCAAGAATAAGATTGAATTCAATGTGGTGTGGATGACAATACATACAAGGGAGATACTGTTTGTAACCAAAATCATGTACATCCACTTTATTAGTTAAGCTTTAATTTAACCTAATCAACACAACTCTATTTATGACGTGCCTCAAGTTTCTTACGTACTAACTTAAAGTACAATAACTTTATTATATGACCATTATGATACACTAATTCTAATACCCCGATATCAAATCTAGTTTTTAGAAATACTTATCTCCATGAAGATCATCCAACATCTCATTGATGAATGTAATGGGAAATTTATTCTTGATTGTTATCTTATTATACTTCCCAATCTGAATCTATATAACCGTACAGTATGAAGTCATGATCTCTAGTATAACTGAGACCATAGTCTATTGTACCTTTTAGGTACCTCATAACATGCTTTGCAGCTAACATGTGAACATGTCTTAGCTCAACTAGATGCTGACTCAACGTGTTCACAACAAAGCCTATAGCTGGCCAAGTATTCGTCAGATCCATCAATGAACCAATAATATGTCTATATAGTGTCACATCCACTAACCCTGAAAAATCATCAACCAACAACTTAAAATTTGTATGCATGGGTGTGGCCATGGATGTAAGTATCATAAGTTCGAAATCAATGGTCAAATATCATTGTGATGGTGGAAAGTGGTTTGCTCAAAATGTTACTCCATATCATGTGCTACAAAATTCGTATCAACAAATACCCTGCTCTTTTCACTTGTGTATACAAAATTTCAAACAATGCATATATATTTTTTCTACTTGAAAGCGTGACTTATCCCCCCAACAACAAATGTATGCAGACTATTCTTGACCTCATTCCATGTACCTCATCAAACCTACAAACCTTTGCATAAATGTTCAATAAAGGTACATATGCAACAACATTCTTTGGAAAAATAAACTGGATTTTAAGCATGAATGTCTTTGGAGATATAAATTGGATTTTAAGAATGGTTGTATTTAAATCTTATTGTATTTTCTTATAATTATAAATGATTCAATATGGGTTTTAATCTTTCTCATTTTCTCAATTCTTAAAGGGTGATAACTCAATGGAAGAGCATATGTTTTACAAGTAGGAGGTTGGTGGTTTGATTCCTCCGTTCCCTAATGATATCGCAATATTTGTATTTTTAATAAAATATATGTTATTATGATTTATTATGGATATAGGGGGGCTTTCAAACCGTCTTTGTATGCTGCTACGAGGGGGGTTCTAAACTGCCATCGTATATTTCTACGATGGGGGTTCAAAATTTCCCTTGCATGTTACTACAAGGGGGGTTCAAAACCCTCCATATAAGTTTATATGTGGAGGGTTCATAACCGCCCCCAAATGTTTGTAAAATGGAGCTTTAGGGGTGGTTTTGAATCAACCCCGTAGGTGTCTACGAGGGGGGAACCGCCCCGTAGGTACCAAGGAGGGGAGTTTGTAACCGCCCTAAAGGGTATGCAATAAGGAATTTTAGGGGGGGCCTTGAACTGCCCCGTAGGTACCAAGGAAGGGGATTTTGTAACCACCCCAAAAGGTATGTAATAAAGAAATTTAGGGGGGGTCCTAAACTGCCCCCGGCCCCATAGGTGTCTATGAGGGGGGTTTAGAACTGCCCCCACCCCCATAGGTGTCTACGAGGGGGGTTTAGAACTGCCCCTAAAAGTTTTTTTTTTTTTTTGGGGGGGGGGGGGGACTAGAACCACCCTCAAAATTCACTTTAACGTTGGTTTTGATCTCTTCTAGAACCACCCTCAAAAGTCCAAAATTTCAATGTCGATGCTATTAGGGGTGGTTTTATTAATACCGCCCCCATAGGTTTGTAAGATGGATTTTTAGGGGGGCTTAAGAACTGCCATCGTAGGAACCTATGAGGGGTGTTGAAAATGCCCTGTAGATACCTACAAGGGGGGTTTGTAACCACCCCCAAAGATTTGTAATAACCAATTTAGCGGGGGTTTGGAACCACCCCCAAAAGTGTCTATTAGGGGGGTATATACCCGCCTATAAAAGTTACTTTTGGGCGGGGTTAGAACTACCGCTAAAATTCACTTTTATAGGTTGTTTTGATCTCTTTCCATATTGCCGCTGAAAGTCCAAAATTTTAGCATTTGTGCTATTAAGGGCGATTAAAGACCTCTTCCAAAGCCAAAACTGCCCCCAAAAGTGACTTTTGGAGGTAGAAGACAACCCCCCCCAAAATCCAAATTTGTTGTAGTGAGTGCATCCAACAATCAAAATCATTGGTGTATTGTAGAGATCTGATCACAATCCAATTAGTGCGCATATGTTAACGAGCGCACCATAATAGGTGTAGTTATTTGCGGGTTTGTGACATGTTTAGAAAATAATGGTGTGACTGTTACACATCAGCACACCATATATTTAGTGTGCACTAAATAAAGTGTTTTTTTTTTATTTGCTCGATCAGTAATGTGTTCATCATTAAGAAGCACCGCTCCATTCTAAATAACTCGTCACACCAAGAACATTGTACAACTATTAATGGAGTGCACCATGAAATTAGCATCTCTTTGTGTGTTATATGGTTTATTGGGTCAACAATGCGTTTATTACATATCGACGTACCATTCCATTGGTGCGTTGATGACATGCTTATTGGTGCATTAGGAACACGTTGGTTAAATTAATAAAATTGCTTAATGTTATCATTTTTAAATAAATTGTTTTCATTTATCAAGTTCCCTTAGAACACATCAGCACATCATAAGGCGGTGTGGTTCTATTTATATTATGCATAAATATTACATTCATAGTTTTTATTAAAAATTATGTTAATTAGTGTGCTAAAAATTATAGCGCACCATGTATGAGGTGAACCCATGATGCAAAATGAACCGCAACTGGTCCACTTTATAAATTTATAGGGTGTTGCATCTAGCGGTGCGATCAAAACAACTTGAACGCATTGCACAATTTTTTTTTGAAATTTGGGCAAATGAAAGATGAATTCTTAAATTTAATCTGCTAAAAAATTAAATAGTGAAGTAACAATAAATTTACTTGGTCATTTGCATGTCAGGAAGGCGTCGTGGCAATGTATGCAAATTTGAAAATTTTCCCACTATTTGGAAAATTTCAAACTCCAGTCTGTAGCCAATGAGAGTGAGCAATTCTTCCACATGAAGCATAGATGTCAAGGCGTCTAAGTAGGTGATGTACAACATCAGTACTGTTGGGATCAAAAGCACTATATAATGGTAAAAATGATTTTTTCGATGCAATAATTTTTTTTATAAAACCACGTATTAATGTGCCTAATTAGAGGACACCTTGGTGTGTTTTATAATATAAAACACACCATTATAGTCATGTTTTTTTAGTTTGGATAGTTTTAACCCTAATGTGGTGTTCCCTATTCAATGATGCACCAGTCCAATGGATAATACCGAACACACTGGAGATAGAAATTTGAAATAAAAAAATATAGTCATGTTTTTTAATTTGGAAAGTTTTAAACCTAATGCGGTGCGCTAGATTCCATGGTGCAACAAGGCCATTGATAATATCAAAAACACCGCAAATAGAAATTTAAAATAAAAAATTTGGTCACGTTTTTTAATTTGTAAAGTTTTAACTCCTATTCAATGTGCCATATACAATGACACATCAGTGTGATTGTGAATATGAAATGCACTATAAACAAAATATGGAAAAAATATAGTCATGTTTTTTTTAATTTGGAAAATTTTAACCCTAATGCGACGTGGTGTGGTCTATACTGCTCCAATGCAGTAAATTAGACATATCACACTGAGGATGGGGAAAAATATAACATATTTATATTAATCAGGTGTCCTCCACTATATTTCTACCCTATTTTAGCGCTCTCAAGTTCGTGGCACCCTCGTGCGCTTTGGTAATATAAATGCACAGGTTGTAAAATTTTAGTTTTTTTCACTTAAAGGAAGTTTTGGACATGGTGTCACATGATTTATTCTCATCACCAGTGCGTCTAGGTTGTATACGCATTGATGCAGTTAGAATGTATAAACGCATTGGAAAAAAACATTTGCTAAAACCTCCGCTAGTGATCACCTACACAATAATTGGATATTTGGGATCTTTTTAGAGGACCATCTACTATAACCTCTACTAAAGGAAATTTTCCTTGTAGTATGCTCTTTTGTATATAATCATTGTTCCAAGAAGTACTTAATACTACAATCATGATTTGTTCTTACCTTGAAGTGTCTTCCTATTATGTAAGGGAGCCATTTCTTAACTGCAAGCAATATGGCCAACGTTTCATTTTCATAAATTTATTTGAGTATGTGGGTGACTCCATGAATGTGCTTCACATTTTTTGGTAAGTGGTGCATCAAAAATATGTGTGACAAACCCTTGATCGAGGTATTTTTAAACCCTCGACTGAGCTTTTAATACCTCGATCGAGGGCTTAAAAATACCTCGATCAAGGTATTTATAAACCTCGATCAAGGTATTTTTAAGCCATCAGAGGATTTAAAATACCTCAATCAAGGCATTTTAAATCCCTCAATCAAGGTATTTATAAACCTCGATTGAGCTAATAGCTTGATAGAGGGCTTCAAAAATAGACCCATGTCCCTTTTCATTGCAGAAAGGAAATTTTGTCTGCCCTTTCAAGGGATTAAACTATGTCATTAAAGACAGATTAATGGGTGGAGTTGATACCGTTGGATTCGTCAATGAATCCTCTATCCATGGAAATATAATTTACGAATTTTTATCTTAGTATGTCATTATTTTTTAAATCTATGCCAAATATTACCCTAAAAAAACTGTCGAAAACTACGAAAGATCTGAAAGATAAATAAACAACATTTAGAATACACATCCAAAAAAAATTGAAAAAATATACAAGCATGACATCGATGCATCTTCTTTAAAAATGTATTTTTAGTTGTAAAATTTAAGTAAACAATCAAAATATTTGGCATGCACACACACATGTGTCCAAAATGCGACTGAATTATTCATTGGTTAGTGTCGAAAAATAATAATAAATATAAATTTTCGAGAAAAATATGTATGAACTAGTGGATTCTTTCTAAATCTTGTTCACATATTTCATTCTTTTAAACTATTAAATTAAAATTATTTTACACACACACAAGCCACTTGTTAATTTCTCTTCACACTTTTAAGGACACATGTTTCATTAAATGAAAGTTTGACACATTAAATGACATTGGTATATTAAAAAAAATATCATTGGAAAGAAAACATAATTCTCTACATTTCATCTTTTAACCGCATGTCGAAATTCATATGGAAAATATGAGTTTCAAGGGATTCAATTTAATACATGGGTAAAATTTCCATTTTTCATCGCCATATTTGGACAAACAAAATTACCCATCTTCATGGAATCACCCAAGTTTTTTCCCTTTAATTTGGAAACTTTCGAAGGAAAGTGGCCTCCCTTCTTGCTTTAAAACTACACCAATTCCATGCCTTGAGAAATCACACTCCACTTTAAAGGATTTTTTGAAGCTAGGAAAAGCTAATACATGAGTTGTACGATAGCCATTTTAAGTTTTTCAAAAGTTTCAGTTGCTTCTTTAGTCCAGGAGAATGCGCCTTTTTTCAATATATTTTTTATAGGTGCTGCTATTTGACCATAATTCTTTATGAACTTGTGGTAGTAACCTATCAATCCTAAGAATCCTCTAATATTCTTCAAGGTTTTGAGAACTGGCCATTCCATGATAGTCTTAACTTTGTTATGGTCCACTTTGACACCTTCTTGAGATACAATATGACCAAAATGTTCCACTTTAAAAAACTCAAAGTCACGCTTAGAAGACTTGGCATGCAATTGGTTCTCCTCCAATATTTTTAAGACCCTATCAACATGTTTTTTTTAACAGAAACTTAAAAAGGAGTATATTAAATAGCATGTGCACAACCATTCAGTAAAAAACATAGCAGCTAAGATATTCTAGAAGTTTGAAGGAAATAGAAACAAAAAAGGGTCATAAAGAAGGCCATCTAAAGCTGACAAGAGTGCAATAGTTCTGATTTATTATAGATGTAGAGTAAATACAGATAAACTGCTGATTTAGTAATATGTAAAAAAACATTATCTAAAGGAAGATCATTTCAGTTTTCCTAGTTTCCCCACAGGCTGGGTGATGGATTCTTCTTCCATTTTCTGAACAGTTGCTCCTGGATTTTATTGAGCACGGCTTCCCTGGTTCATCTGTACCAAATTCTGGAGGTCCTCCTGAATGCGATCGATTTTACCCATAATTTCTTTCAAATTCATCTCATTATGATCGATTCTTGCATCATGACAACTAGTTTGATAGGAAACATAATGAACATCATCACCTAGCTGTTTAACCCCCTTGGCAGTCTCTCTTTTATTTGTGATTCCAATGGCAACAATGTCTGACAAGCACTGGATATTAATATTCAAGTCTATGAACCCTTTGTCGATTCTTTTGCGGTCCATTTTCAATGTAGGTAATAGGCCCTTTCAGCGTCTAGGGCTACATATTGAGTTGAGGTTGGATGAAATCCAAAGGACGTGACCAAAAGCGGGATACGCTCATTCCAGAGAGACTCCTACACCCTGCAGGAAACCAACACTTACACCAGAGGCACTACCCCATGCTTCTCCCAGGAAAGGAGGCGAGAAGCAATTCCTTATATCACCAGAGAGCAGGCACTGACTGCCTAAGATGAAAGAGGCCTGTAAAACAGAAACCACGTGCACAGGTGGCGTAACTCTCACTGCCTCGTTGAAACCAAACAAAACCCAAGCACAATTGCTCAACCAAAATAAGCTCTAATACAAAAGGATAGACAAGCACGAGAAATAGACAGGAAAAAAACTATCTTCACCAAGCTCTAAGAGAAATATAGGCTTCTCTTCTTCGATAGAGGGATGAATGTCAAGAAGAAAGGAGAATGACTGCCCCAAGGGAAAAGGAAGACGGATACCCAAGAAGAAGCCATCGTACGTGAGGGGATGTGGGCTTGAGCATGTGAGCTGTGAGAGATGTGAGTGCAATTAAGACTGGAGGGGATGACAATAAAAGGAGTAGGAGGCGAGTTTAAGAGGGGAGATAATGGTTTCCACATGTCCCTTTTCCAAGTGCATAGGTTGTCGCCTATGTTCAAATCCATAACCAAGACAAAACTTAGCTTAATTTTATTCACAATGTAATGGAGTGAGAAAATAGGACCTTGGATTAGGCTAGGAGATGGGTTTAGGATAATCTTCACCATTTTTTATTGAGATGAAGCCTTTAGCGAGAGAGGAGCCTATACTTTCCAATGCATATGCCTTAGCATTGTTATCTCTTAATATGTGGAAGTATTCGATGCTATCCGGGAGCGAGAGTTGAGATATTCTATCATAGAACCTTCTACAATTGATGGAGGATGTAGGGCATCCAGTGATCATTTTGAAAATAACATGACAATTGTACCCAAAGACTAGTAATCTTGGGATGGCTATATTTCCTAAACATTCTAGACCCTGAAGAAGTGACATCCACTCGGCTTCATTGTTCGTCTTGTGTCCCAGTCCCCAAGCAAAGGTTTTTACAGTTTGTCCTCTGGGGTCAAGGATAACCCCCCCCTGCACCTGCCTCCCGTGGATTGGCTCTTGAAATAATTCTTCTCTTGTATCCATCTAATAAAATCATCACTTTTCCTTATCTCCAAATGATGGATGAAAAAAGAAGGGTTGGACTGAGATGTGATAGTTTTGGATCAAGGGTAGCTCCTCTGAAGCAAAGTGGTGCACCATCTAGAAACTTGAGTAGATAAGTATTTCGATTCTAGGAGACTTATGCCTCTTGATTTCAGTGTTTCTGAAGTCATACCTATTGTTTTTGAAACTATCAGATTTAAAACCACTTTCTCACCTTTAAAAATTGTTCTGTTCCTGGCCATCCAAATCTGCCAGCATAAATGTTTGGGGATGGTGTTCCACAACCGCTTTAGGATGGGTTTATTCCTGAGGGTACCCGAGAAGATACTGTTCCAGTCCATGAGGAGCTGTTAAAGGGATTTTGGAGGCCTGAAATGGGAACATAAGGGGAGTAATATGGATCTCCAAGATTTCAGAGAAACGCTACACTATAGGAAAAGGTGAGAAGCCAAATCAGATTCAGAATTGCGAAGAGCACATCTAGAGGGACCTTCGATTCCTCTTTTGCTGAGATTATCAGCAGTGAGCAATTTTTTATGCATTAGCAACCAGATGAAGCAATTAACTTTGGGGACACAATCCGGATGCCACACCTTTTTCCACATATTTGTGGTTGCAATAGCTTTGTCAGAGAGTAGCAGCTTAAGTCCTTCCTTGACTGTGTAATTGCCATTTTTTCCCCAACCGATAACATCTTTAGATGTTTTGCTGATAGGATCCAATCCATGGAGGAATAGGAGAAAGTGATCCATTGCATGCTTCAAATTCTCAAGGGGTTGGAGCACTCTCCACCTTTTCTAGTTTTCGTTCTGATCCCAAATGGAAAGGTTGTATAGGGTTGATATTCCATTATCACAAGCCCATTTAGATAGGTCTTCCAACTCATGGACTGAGGAAAGGTGGGGTGCCCCAAAATTTAGTCAGCCCAAATTTTGATCTTCTTGCCATTGCCAAGAATCCAGTAAGAATTGGATTGAATCAAGTTGAGTGAGGCTTTGCACAAAAGCCAGATATAGGTTCATTTACCTTCCCATGGGTCGTTGAGGATTTTGTACCTAGGATTCCTTATATATTTTTTCCTTATAACTTCTTTCCACCAGTCCTTACGTATAGAAACCATTCTCTAGACCAATTTGGAACCTAACGCTTTATTCATTTAGTCGGGGTCTTTGATTCCCAACCCCCATTTATGCTTAGGGGCCTTGATAGTGGCCCAATTTACCAAATGAAACTTTTTGTTCTGGACCTTACCTCCCTGCCAAAGAAATTTTCTTATTTCCATGCAAATGTTGTTCGTGACTATCTTGGGGGCCAATATCATCGAGCTTGTGTAAATGGGATACGAGGAAAGGATTGATTGAATGAGGGTGGATTTCCCTACTAGATTGAGCCACCTATATCCCAAGAAGTGAATCTTACTTTTGATCTTTTGAATGACGGGATTCCACATGGCGGAGGTGAAGGATTTTTTAGTGATGGGAATCCCCAGATATTTGAAATGAGTCCAATTATGGTTAACTTGGATGTTGAGGATCTGAAAAATGTCTCTGAGAGAAATGAAATTATTGTTCCACCCATATATTTGACATTTTTCCAAATTCGCCATACTACCTGAGGAGCGAAGAAAGAGATCAAGGGACCTGAGGAACCTCTTAGAAATTTGAGGGGAAGCGTTGCCCAACAGGATTGTGTCGTCTGCGAAAAGAGCATGGTTGATTGATTGAAATCTAGATTTATAAGAGAGGCCTCAGATTTATCCCTCTTCAAGGAGCCTGTTTAATATTCTACTCAGCGAATCAACTATAAGCATATAGAGGAAGGGGGAGAGGGGGAAACCCTGCCTAATTCCTCTATTGGATTTAAAGAAGTCAGAGGGCCTACCATTAATTAAGGGAGCTGTCTATGGGGAATTTATGCATGGTTGTATTTGTTTAATAAATACAGGATGGAATCCAAACTTTTCCAAGACCAAAAGAATGAATTCATACCTTATTCGATCAAAGGCGTTGGCTAAATCAAGCTTGATAACCATACCCGCTTCTCGCTTTTTCATGCTTGAGTGGATAGATTCTTACACAAGGAGGATGTTATCACTTATGTGACATCTTGAGATGAAACCTCTGTTGGGTAAAATTATTGTTATTTAATTTACCTTAATTTAATTATCGACCGGAATATGTATACTTCGAGCTGCTGCACCATATGTGCGGGCAAAGTAGTTTCAATGCTCATACTTAGAGAAATTCTAGTCTACTCACAAACCAGAAACAAAATGTAATTGATGAAGCTATTAATTGATTAAATGATCAATGCTAAGAGTTACTAGGTCTGTCTAAAGAAAGGAAATCAACTTGCTAATCCCTATCTTACAGTCTACAATACTATAAAATTCAATGTAACCTACCACAACCTTAAGCTACAACAATCTTCTAAAGCAATCAATGATCTATACTAAGATACAACAATTATGATATATTCTTTAGAGCAAGCAATCACACAAGTAAATAACTTAATAAAGGAAAACCCTAGTTCCAAACTTACCAGAATGAATATGCTGAGTCAACCTTAATGACCTTATATTGTATCTAAAACTTCAACCATTAACCCTAAAGAATCTAATGCCACAATTTATATAAACACTTATTACAACTACTGAAATGAAATTTGTTTCTTCTTAACCTAAATCATTCATAAACAGTTAACAAAAGAATTTTAACTTAGTACTAATGCCAAATGTACTCTACCTATGTTGTATGCACACAAAAGATTATTGGAAAGATTCAGAGAATAAACACCCACTCTCATCTGCATGTACTGTGAAATTAGTGTTCAAACCCTAGGAAACAATGCTGGCATCTATTAACAAACTATAATTATTTTCCTTGAGCTCATTCAACATCATGTAGTGGACAAAAGCATGATTCAAATCCTTATGTAACCAATTCAAAATGCTATTTGGAAAACCCTAGATACTTTGTAAACCAAAATCTTTAAATCCTCTGCTACTGCAAAGTCTTTTTAAAATCCACACAATACAATTCGAGAATACCCTACTGTCTTGTAAACTCGATAGCCAAAAGGGTTCTAAACCAATATTGTAGCCATCCAATAATCAATATAATGCTGGCAGTAAAAGAAATATGAAATCCCAGTCTATTTTCAATCCTCCACTAAGTCGATTCTACATCAAACTGAATATAATCGAATTCATCAAACAGTTTTGTAAATTCTATAACTCTGAATGGATTATTTGAATCAAGGGTTGTAATCATCAAACAAACAGTGTCATGTTGGGAGTCAAAGAGGTTTAAAACCCAAATCCACTCTTACTACTCTGCTGAATCGATTCTACAGGCTAAGATGCATACATATGATATCAACTAGTCTTCTGCAAACATAAATCCCATTCCAAATCACAAGTAAACAAAACCATTAACATTCCATTATAAAAACAGTATCAAATCATGCAACATCACTCTACTTACAGCAGCACAAGCAACATTTAAACATAAATGATCGGTGTTGAAGGTGGGCCCTGCCCTCAACGCCTACCAGTCTGAAATCAAAGCTTTGAGGAAATAGACGCTTGATTGATTAATAAAAACAGAGTTTTACAGTCTTCTCTGAGTGTATCTATCCATACTTAGGGTTTCAAGGTTACATTTATACTTGAAATACAAAGTAAAATCAACCTTGAATCAAGGATCGACCCTATCTTAACAACTCTACCCTATCTCGTCATACATGAACCAACAGATTGGATTTGAATCCCTTGAGATCCATACACTGCTAAAAATGGAGGGCAACAATGCCTTGAACAAAGGACAACCACGAAACAACACCTGAATGATATTCACATGCATCTGGAAAGCGATACGAGCCCAAGAGAGACATCTCCTCTGTGGACAGAATCCCTAAAATATCTGGTTCAGTCAACATATTCCTTTGGAGCGCCGAGACAAGCGTTGGGTCAAAATCAGCAAAAGACCACTGCATGAAAGAAAACAAAGACTTATTAATTGACCCATTATTAAATGAAAACCAAAAGTTCCATTATATACATAAAACAAAGCAAAATAATAAATAAACAATTAAAAAGTCACTTACCAAAACACCTAGCAATGTTGTTCTTCAAAATGCCCAACTATGCACAAAACATCACTAAATAAGGCTGATTACTACTTGATTCATGATACTTGAAGCTAGAAAGTATAGTGATGGATAGTCAAAATAGGAGGCCAACATCTCCCCCAGACTGAAGATCTTGCATGTCCCGATGCAAGCAAGTTCCATACAGACAAAATTTGAAACTCATAATAGATGATCAAGCCTTGGATCAAACCCCAGAAACTGAGGCTGAAGTATTAAATAGGACTTGAACTTGAGGAGGAGATGGAGTTGTTTGTTGTTGTGCACTAAGCAATTTGTCAAACTGTTTGTCCTTGTTCTTTAATTGTTTCCTAAGACTGTGAATAGATCCTGTAATATCATCAACTAATGTTTGTAAAGAAGCTACCTTGGCTTTCAAAATTGCATTTTCCTATTTGATGAAGCGGTCCAATCTCACATACTCCTGCAATTTCTTTGTCAACTTAAAATTTCGCTGCCGAAAGTAATCAATTCCTTGAGCTGAAGCATCCGACCTATGAGATTTAGCAAACTTTGGACCTGATTTGAAAGGTGATGCTTTAGCAGATTTTAAACTAGATTTTGAAGGTGATGCTGGCAACAAAGGCTCACTGACAGGACTTGGTATTGAAGAATGATGATGAGAACCATGGGAATCAGAATTATCATGGGAAGAAGAAGCAGTGGATGAAGACAATTCAACATGTACAGGCTCCTTACCTTTGGATTCCCTTTTCCTCTCTTTAACAGCCATGCTACGAGTAAATCTTCGATTGGGTGAAGTAAACAAATGTTCATGACCCTTTTCTTCCCCAGACTGAGAGCTTACACGCTGCCCCTTAAACATTGGAGACTTCTTAGTATGGGATGGGGCAACTTTCTTACAACTCTTAACAGCTAGTTCTTGAGGATGACTGTTTTGATGTACAAAAATATTGGTAGAGGATGCTTTATCCACTAAATTAGGGATACAAGGCTCACATGGTTCATTCCCCAGGGATGGTTTTAGATGAGAATTGGACAGCTCATATACAAATTGCTCCCATACCCTGTCCTTCTTCTTTAATTCAGATAGAACGAGCATTTTGATAAGCCCATGATGGTATAAACTGTGAGTCGGATTTTCTAGGTTCTTCCTAACTTGTGAGGCCATCTTACTCAAGCTCTTCCAAAAATAAAATGGAAAATTGAGAAGCTTACCGAACTTAAAGTGAGCTAGTAGGAGAAAATGACAGGCTTTGTATGTAGAGAATCGTCCTTCACAGGTAATTAACTTGGTGATGATCATTAAGGAATTGTGAAATTCATCTCTGACCCGGAGCTTTGAGAATCCCTTTTCTCCTTTTACGGCCAAAAACTCAGGTTTGAAGACACAGTCATAATCTTTACAGGGTAACCAAAAATTCTTAAACCACCGATCCCCTGTGCGTGGGAGTCCTGTAGCCAATGCAATTGACTCCTCTGTAACTGGAAACTCCAATGACCAGACCTTGGCTGTGTGCCCGTCGAAACCTAAGGCAAACTGTAAGGAAACAGCATCATCATGGCCTTGTAAATTGGTTAAGAAAGAATGCCACCCATCCCGAATGAACATCTCCTTGCATGCTAAAAATTCAGGCATAATTAATAACTGCCCATACTGTGAGGGTTCGTGCCGGTTAAGCTTCGTGGAAAACAGGAAAAGGGAAGACAACAAACTAACAGAGATCAAACAGTCAATTCGAAGACAATGGAGAACTGCATCAATCTTTCTGTCGCTGGCGATGGGGAAAACTAGAAACAACCCAAAAGAATAATGGCAAAAGGTGGTAATGATAGTGGCAGACGTGGTAAAGGAAATCATTTCGAGCTGTGGCACATACTGCCCACGTTGCAGTGAATTATGCCCATATGAACACGTTTTGATTAACCGTAACCTCATGGCGCTTAAAAATCCCAATTGCAATAGATCAATGTTATGATTTTTATTTAAAAATGACACATTGATAACACAAAATAAAGTATGGCCGAAGGTTAATGTCATAAAATGATTTTTGAAGAACGATAGGATATCAACTATAAGGTTATCATACGATTCCACCATTTATCGGACTTTACAGTAAAGGAAAAAGCACGTGGTTTATAATAATACTTAATTTAAAACAATTAAGACTTATCTTAACATTCAACGTTCATTACCTTTACCACGTAACATGCCAATCTTTTTATTCTAGTACCCATCCGGCACTCGATCCGGCACCTCAGCCAATCTAAGATACATGGATATTTCAAGCTGACAAAGGTGAAAAATAATTACCAGCATATGTTGAAGGAGTGATAATTACCAGCATCTTTAACATCTGTAGTGATATTAGAGCAGATGTGCTCAAAGCAGTGCTGTTAAAGCAATTGGCTTTCCCAAAATACACCACTTGTATGAGTGAAAAAGGCAAGTAAGATGGATTGAAAATTTGTTTTACCCCAACAATCTCATGGCACAATTACCTCATTTCAAGGTTGCTGCTTCACCTGACCACACAGGAAACTGAGCTGAGTCATGAAACCAATTTTTATTAACAGCACAAAAAAACAAAATTAACTATAATTCATAGACAATCAATCCTGCTCCTATATTCCAAACTTCAATCATGAGCACAGACTTTGTTCTCGTCATTCAGATAGAACTTTTTTCACCAGGACATGTGCCTTAAACACCAGACAAGAGGAGTACTAAAAGAAGCCAATGGTGTATTGGCCAACTTTGACTCAGCTTCACATAGGACAGTCTGAGCAGTGAAAAGAAAAACCAGTATTGAGGTTCACAGCTATGTTCATGGACTCAAAAAATATCAGGGATAAACCTGTTTTCGCAAGGATCAGGTAACCAGAATTCAGAGCATCTGAAGATGATTATCAACTGGCTATTACAAATAGTCTCCTTAAATTTTATTTAACCCACATATATGACCTCTCTTTAACATTTACATAGGTACATTGTTCACGTGGACAAGTATAGATGAGGCTTTTTAAAAGAGATATCCAAGTCAGAACCCACTGCCAGCAAGCCCGTTCAGTACTCCGGTGGGGTAACTGTGACATCTAAGAAGCTTCTTCCCCAGGAAGATGCCCCATTGCCAATAGGCATGTTCAGTACCCTGATGGGTTTTCCTGTTTATACCACAGGTCGGTACCCGCTGCCAGCGGACCTGTTCAGTATCCCGACGGGTTAACCTCTTACACCCTTTTTCTATCAGAGGCCCTTGTCCCAAATTCATCTTAAAGATAAATTTTATGATTTGCTTATGCAGAGATGAGTGGGGGAGTAGCTCCTAAAACCATCTAGGAGTGGGATGGTATCAAAATTGGAAGAGTGTTCTTTATACATGCCTGTAAAGATTTGTCCAAATGAACAACTAACCTTTGCAACTGTATGAAGTGAAAGTCATGAAGTGGCTACACCAAAAATGAATATATATATATATGTGTGTGTGTGTGTGTGTGTGTGTGTGTGTGTGTGTGTGTGTATTTGATATTATGGAAGCCAAGAGATAATAACCAACAGACTGCTCAATCCTGGAGACCTTTTTTCCAAAATGGTGCTTGACTGAATAATGACTCAATGCCCATACTTGTTACTTATTAAAAATCAATATTCTCATTCCATCTAGTGTGAAATCAAGTCAAATGGCACTAGTAACCCATAAGTTCATAAGTAAAAGTCACTTTGGAAGCTTAAATCACTGATGAAGGCAATGCCAGGTGGATAAGTACTCATATGAATAAAGAGAACAAGTCTGAAAAACCTAACATCACACATCTATTTACTTGATACAGGCATTCCAATTACCCACTGAAACTCATAAATTTAATCCAAATTAACACAGTCCTTTGTAAGAATAATCAATGGCTGAAAATAGGAAGAGTAACAAAAAGACTCCCCTTTTTGTGTTCAAAACATCCTGAGCCTTAATGAAAAGAAAATATGCATCCTTCAAAAAGAAACCTAATAAAAAAAACCTCCTGTACATATATACAGAAAACAATTTCATTGAATGTTACTGTGAGAGAGTAGGGGATGAAGAAATCATTTCTTCACCTACCAGCTCTAGTTCAGATTGCTGACTCATGTTATGAATGAATTCTTGCTTAGAATGGGGTTTATGATATACCTTTAACCGATGTCCATTCACCACAAAGGCAGTTTGTTCTTCATCTATTGTCCTTATTTTGACAGAACCATTATAAAAAATAGTCACAATTTCATATGGTCCCATCCATCTAGTGGTAAGATTACCTTTGAAATGTTTAAACCGTGAGTCAAACAACAGAGCCCAATCACCTTCTTCAAAAGTTTTCTTCCTCAAAAATTTGTCATGCCATTTAGTCCTCTGATTCTGTATTAAAACAGTTCATTGGACAGCATCTTGTCTGGTTTCATCAAGCTCATTTAATTGCATCAGCCTCTGCTCTTGGGCTTCATCTAAATTCAGGCTCAATTGTGCAGCAGTACGAAAAGTCTTCACCTGAAATTCTATAGGGAGCAAAACCGGTTTACCATAAACAAGCTGATATGGGGTATACCCTGTGGTGTTTCTCCATGTAGTTCTATAAGCCCACAATGCCTCTGGTAGCCTGTCTGCCCAGTCCTTGTGATGCATCTGCACAGTCTTGGTTAAGATGGCTTCTAACACTTTATTTGTTGACTCCACCAATCCATTTGCTTGGGGGTGGTAAGGAGAAGATTTATAGTGTTTAATTCCATATTGCTCATTCAGTGCTTTCATTGATTTAGAGACAAATTGTGCCCCATTGTCAGTTACAATTTCACGAGGAATCCCAAAGCGAGTGAAAATGTCTTCATAAATGAACTCTATGACTGATTTCTCAGTGGCCCTTAATAGGGCTTTTGCCTCCACCCACTTAGTTACATAGTCAGTACAGACTAATATATATCTTTTCTTTCGTGACATTGGTGAGATTGGTCCAACAAAGTCCAATCCCCATTTTTCAAAAGGTTCAATTTGTACCTGGGCTTGTAAAGGCATTTCATCCACAGCAGTGGGTCTTCCCATTCGTTGGCAGTTGTCACAGCCCTATACATATGTTTTAGCATATTTAAAAAGTGTAAGCCAATAATACCCTTGATGTAACACCTTGTATGCTGTCCGCTTGTCTAAAAAATTCCCTTCACAGGGTCCATCATGACAGGCTTGAAGGATATCATACATCTCATCCTCCCTCACACACCTCCTGATAATCATATCTAGGCCGGTTCGAAAGAGGTCATTACCTACCCATGAGTAATTAGCACTTTGCTGTATGATTCTTCATTTTTCATAGGATGACAGATGAGCAGGTATTTTCCCTGTGACCAATTAGTTGGCTATATCTGCAAACCATGGTGTTTTAATAGAAACAACAAATAAATGTTCATAAGGAAAGGTATCATCTACAAGAACATTGTCATCAGTATGAGTCAACCTTGAGAGGAAATATGCAACCAAATTTTCCTTCCCTGGTTTATCAGCTATAGTAATGTTAAACTCCTGTAGCAAAAGCAACCATCTAGTAATTCTACCACTATTTATAGGTTTATTCATTAAAAATTTGATAGCAGAATGATCAGTATGAACAAATACATCATAACCAGTAATATAATGCCGGAATTTATTGATGGCATGAACCACTGCTAGAAACTCTTTTTTAGTTACTGTATAGTTAAGTTCTACTGGAGTTAAATTTTTACTGATGAAATAAATGGCATAATAAGATTGACTCTCTTTCTGTCCAAGCACTCCCCCTAGGGCAGTGTCTGAAGCATCAGTTTGTATATGAAAGGGCAAAGACAAGTTTGGCCCCCGCAGAACTGGTGTTGAAGACAATTCTGATTTTAAGGTGTCAAAGGTTGTCTGATAGTGTTGATCCCAACAAAAACTAGTGTCTTTGACTAATAATTTGAACAGTGGAGCTGCTATCTTGGTAAAATTACCAATAAACCTACGATAGTAACTCGCATGTCCCAGAAAACTTCTGACTTCTTTTTGTGTAGTTGGTGGAGATAAACCAGTAATGATTTCAATTTTTGCTGGATCTACCTTAATACCTTCTGATGAAATGTGGTGCCCTAAAACAATGCCCTCAGTTAACATCATCTTACACTTTTCATAACTTAAGGCAAGATTTGTTTCTTGACACCTAATTAAAACTTTCTCTAGGTTATCTAAGGCTTCCTTGAAATAATTACCATAGACTGTGAAGTCATCCATATATATTTCCACACAATCATGGACTAAATCAGCCAGAATACCTAACACTGCCCTCTGGAAAGTGGCAGGAGCGTTACACAACCTAAATGGTAACACCTTGTAAGCATAAGTTCCCCATGGGCAGGTGAAAGTAGTTTTCTCCTGATCCTCTGGGGCTATCCTGATTTGGTTATACCCACTGTATCCATCAAGAAAGGAAAAATATTGTTTTCCTAACAAGGTGTCCAAAACCTGATCTATGAAAGGAAGAGGGAAGTAGTCTCTAAGAGTGGTTTTGTTTAATTCCCAGAAATCAACACATATTCTCCACTTACCTCCCTTCTTTGGAACAATTACCAATGGAGATACCCATTTACTATCAGAAATGGGGTAGATAAAATCTACATCCAGCAACTTTTGTAACTCATCCTTCACAATGTCTGTAAGTGCAGGATTCATTCTTCTCTGTGGTTGCCTTACTGGTCTAATATTTTCCTGCGTATAGATGTGATGAATGCATGTGTCAGGATGAATACCTTTCATGTCTGTATAAATCCAAGCAAATGCCCCAGACTGTGCTTTGAGTACATTAACTAACTGATTTTGCTGGTCTTGAGACAAATTTGCATTAATAAACAAAGACCTTCCTGGACTAATCTCCATTGGTATGGTTGAGGCTCCAACCTTCTCATCTATGAATAAAACCACTGATGATGAGGTGGCTGAAGGGTAGTACTGTTCTTGAAAATATTCTGTGAAAACATGGTCTAAGTCAGAGAAGGACTGAGGGAACTCAATACTAGTAGTGCCTGAGATAAATTGATCTAGGATATCATCTTCAGTCTGGTGTTCCAGCCCCCTAGTTTGACTGATAGATAGTAAGGGTTGTTCCACATCCTCATCTCCGTAAGGATTCTCTAACCATAACATGTTTTCCAATATAGGTTGTGCTGGGGGATAAATAATAAGGTTCTGTAGAGAAGTGCCATTTGATATAGTCAAAATGCCTTCTCTACAACCTATAAAGGCATTGGCAGTGGCTAACCAGGGCCTGCCTAGTATAACAGGATGTTCCCCCATTGGGTGCTTGGTTTGGAGTACCAAAAAATCCACTGGATACTCCCAAGAAGCTACTGTGACAGTAATGCCATCTAACGCCCCCACAGGTTTAACTGTGCTCCTATCAGCCAACTCCAAAATAGTAGGAGTAGGTCTGAGGAGATTATGCAACTAAAGTCTCTGCATGGTGGTCATAGACATGACATTAATTGCAGCCCCCAGGTCAACTAGAGCGTTTCCTATTGGAATATCATTAATGCAAATGGTCACCACTGGGTTCCCAGGATTTGCAAATTTTGGAGGTAAGGAACAGTCTGAAATATAATTGGACAGCTGGCCTATAACATGTATTGTGGGTGGATCTTTTTGTTTTCAACGAGGTTTCTTCAAGCATAATTCCATTACCATTTTTGAATAGATAGGAACGTCTCTAATGGCCTGAAGTAATGGAATCTTGATACAAACATTTTTCAACTCATTTTCCAAATCAAACTGTGGGCGAACCACAGGCTTCTCTATTAATAACCTCTCTGGATAAGGGGGTTTTTTATTCAATTGTGGATGAGCAGATGATTGGGAATTTTGAGTTCCAAGCACTTGAGTGTTTTCTGAGGTAATCTGCACTTCTTCCTCCTCTGAAATTTCTTTTTCAGTGCTTTCTTCTCCAGACTCTTCTTGAATAATCACTACTGGAGGAGTTTTATTTAATGTTTTCCCAGACCTTAATTGTATTCCTTGGATATGAGCTGAATGGATCACATAAGTTGGGGCCATTTGTATTTCAAAATTATTAAGAGGCTGGGATGGTCTGTTGTTAGGGTTTGGGATAGGTTGATCTGGCAACAACGTAGGTAGAGGTGGATTTGGATTTTGATATTGTTGTGGAACTGGGGGTATAGGAAGAAGTGCAGGTGGTGTAAAGCTAGGTAATAGCTGTTGCATATTTGGGGGCATTAGACAGTAACTAGGAGGGTTGTGTAATGGGGTTGTTGGTTGTGTTCCTCCATAGGACTATCCTTGTGGTCCCCCATAGGACTGTCCTCTCCATCCTTGCTGCCATGGTTGGGTCTGAGTAGGATGAGAAGGCCAATTTTTCCACATTTGTGGACTCCATGGCTGCTGAGATTGCTGCATGGGATAGTAATATGCAGGATTTGGAAAAACAGGTTCTGGGTACATGTTTTGGGGTCTAGGCTGCCAGGGCCTTTTTGATGCATATGATGGATCCATAGGTTCAGCATTAAGCTTGTAAAAAGCTTGTAGTTCTGGTAAAGAAGGGCAATTGTCAGTAGGGTGTTTATCAGAGCAAAGAGCACAGAATGAAATGGTATTAAGAGGACACTCTTTCAAAGGGTGTCTTTTTCTGCATTTGGGGCAGAATATGTCCAGTGTTGCTATGTCCTCTTCCTCTTGTCGTTTCTTTGTTTTCAATGCATCAAACTAGGAGCTCAAGGTGCCTAAAATGTCAGTTTTGAAATTTTCTAAAAGGTTCCCCAATTCAACTCTTGTAATCCCACTAGTTCCTGTTGTCCTAGAAATACGGGAAGGACCTTCCCTTATGCTTTTTCTGGCCTTGGCTCTACTTCTGGAATATTTTCTACATAGTTCAGTAATCTCCTCAAAGGATTTATGAGATACATCACCTGATGCCATCAGGTTGAGGATTTCCACATATTCCTCCAGAATCCCTTTCAGAAAAAGGGTTCTGACTGCATCCTCTTGTAAGGTATTATACTTAGACTTCTGCAGTACAAAGCAGAAGCGTTCTAGGAAATCCTCAAGACTCTCTTCTTCATGCTGTTGCATTTTAAAGATATCATTTTGAGAGTCTCTAGGTCCACAGTAGACTCGGTATTTTCTGAGGAAAGCACTCTTCATCTCTTCCCAAGTTTGGATGGTGGATTCTCCCAGACCCATAAACCACCTAAGTGCAGAATCCTTAAGGGTGGCTAGGAATAGTTTTAACTTTTGTGCATCCTGTAGATAATTATAACTCCTGCACAAGATGTCAAACTCAAATAGAAAAGTATCTGGATCTTCAGTACTTTTCCCGTAGAAGGTAGGTAATGAAGATGCTGGGATATTTTTCATACTGACATTCCGTGCAAGATCCAAAATGGGGAAGCCAAAAGTTGTTTCAGTTCTTCCGTCATGTTCTCCCTCCCCTTCCATATGTTGTTTGGTTTCCTGATCACTCATAACCAGAGTATTCCTAAACCAATTGACACCTAACCTGTCTCTTCTTGGGGATGGAATGAAATCCCAACGGTCTGGCCTAGGCCAAGATTGAAGATTGAAAGGTAAATTTGTGGTAGATTCTACTTAAGAAACTACCAAATTCTGAGTGTGTCCGAAAAGGGAATTCACTCTTTCTATGTTCACTGTGTCAACCAAGTTGGGTCTGTGGGATCTCTACCGAGTGTGACTGTTCACTGAATATAACCTCAGTTCCTGCTGGTCTGGTCCCTAATTCCACTGAATTTTGAGTGTTTTTGTTTTCTACCTCGTTACTGGTATTCTTATCCCTAGGGTTAGTGAGGGGGGGGGTTGTTTCCAAAAATATCGGAATGAATTTTAATGTATCTTCCCTTACTATCTTTGGGTCTCATCAAAATTACTGAAAATGACAAAAATTCTAATAAAAAATACCTATGCTACAGATAGGCTTTGAAGGAACCTGTTATAACAGATGCGCAGGTTCTTACCTCTCGTCTTACCGTCCCTTCTCCTCCAATTTGCAAATACCAACAGAAAAACAGTCAAAAATTAATAGAGAACAAAACTAATCAAAAAATGTCTAAATGTATCTATTGCTGCTATTGCTAAATTTTTTCTAAGCAACAAAACAAGGCAATCACACATCTATGCTACAGGTGGGTTTGAAGGAACCTGTTATAACAGATGTGCAGGTTCTTACCTCTCATCTTACCGTCCCTTCTCCTCCAGTCTGCAACAGCTAGTCGCACCTAAAAATGCTGTGAGAAATGAACAAGATACCAGCTTACCTTGGAGCAACTCCCCGGAAACAGCGCCAAAATGTTGGGTAAAATTATTGTTATTTAATTTACCTTAATTTAATTATTGACCGGAATACATATACTTCGAGCTTCTACACCATATGTGTGGGAAAAGTAGTTTCAATGCTCATACTTCGAGAAATTCTAGTCTACTCACAAACCAGAAACAAAATGTAATTGATGAAGCTATTACTTGATTAAATGATCAATGCTAAGAGTTACTAGGTTTGTCTAAAGAAAGGAAATCAACTTGCTAATCCCTATCTTACAGTCTACAATACTGTAAAATTCAATGTAACCTACCGCAACCTTAAGCTACAGTAATCTTCTAAAGCAATCAATGATCTATACTAAGCTACAGCAATTATGATCTATTCTTTAGAGAAAGCAATCACACAAGTAAATAACTTAATAAAGGAAAACCCTAGTTCCAAACTTACCAGAATGAATATGCTGAGTCAACCTTAATGACCTTATATTGTATCTAAAACTTCAACCATTAACCCTAAAGAATCTAATGCCACAATTTATATAAACGCTTATTACAACTACTGAAATGAAATCTGTTTCTTCTTAACCTAAATCATTCATAAACAGTTAACAAAAGAATTTTAACTTACTGCTAATGTCAAATGTACTCTACCTATGTTCTATGCACACAAAATATTATTGGAAAGATTCAGAGAATACACACCCACTCTCATCTTCATGTACTGTGAAATTAGTGTTCAAACCCTAGGAAACAATGCTGGCATCTATTAACAAACTATAATTCTTTTCCTTGAGCTCATTCAACACCATGTAGTGGACAAAAGCATGATTCAAATCCTTATGTAACCAATTCAAAATGCTATTTGGCAAACCCTAGATACTTTGTAAACCAAAATCTTTAAATCCTCTGCTACTGCAAAGTATTTTTAAAATCCACACAATACAATTCGAGAATACCCTACAATCTTGTAAACTCGATAGCCAAAAGGGTTCTAAACCAATATTGTAGCCATCCAATAATCAATATAACGCTGGCAGTAAAAGAAATATGAAATCCCAGTCTATTTTCAATCCTCCACTAAGTCGATTCTACAATATCAAACTGAATATAATCGAATTCATCAAACAGTTTTGTAAATTCTATAACTCTGAACGGATTCTTTGAATCAAGGGTTGTAATCATGAAATAAACAGTGTCACATTGGGAGTCAAAGAGGTTTAAAACCCAAATCCACTCTTACTACTTTGCTGAATCGATTATACAGGCTAAGCTGCATACATATGATATCAACTAATGTTCTACAAACATAAATCCCATTCCAAATCACAAGTAAACAAAACCATTAACATTCCATTATAAAAACAGTATCAAAGCATGCAACATCACTCTACTTACAGCAGCACAAGCAACATTTAAACATAAATGATCGGTGTTGAAGGTGGGCCCTACCCTCAACGCCTACCAGTCTGAAATCAAATCTTTGAGGATATAGACACTTGATTGATTATGAAAAACAGAGTTTTACAGTCTTCTCTAAGTGTATCTATCCATACTTAGGGTTTCAAGGTTACATTTATACTTGAAATACAAAGTAAAATCGACCTTGAAGCAAGGATCGACCCTATCTTAACAACTCTACCCTATCTCGGCATACATGAACCAACATATTGGATTCGAATCCCTTGAGATCCATACACTGCTAAAAATGGAGGGCAACAATGCCTTGAACAAAGGACAACCATGAAACAACACCTAAATGATCTTCACATGCATCTGGAAAGCGATACGAGCCCAAGAGAGACATCTCCTCTACAGACAGAATCCCTAAAATCTCTGGTTCAGTCAACATATTCCTTTGGAGCGCCGAGACAAGCGTTGGGTCAAAATGAGAAAAAGACCACTGCATGAAAGAAAACAAAGAGTTATTAATTGACCCATTATTAAATGAAAACCAAAAGTTCCATTATATACATAAAACAAAGCAAAATAATAAATAAACAATTAAAAATTCACTTACCAAAACACCTAGCAATGGTGTTCTTCAAAATGCCCAACTATGCACAAAACATCACTAAATAAGGCTGATTACTACTTGATTCATGAGACTTGAAACTAGAAAGTATAGTGATGGATAGTCAAAATAGGAGGCCAACAACCTCCTTGATTTGGTGATATTATGGAAGGGATGATACTCTTAAGTCTTAGAGATAGGAATTTGGAGAAGATCTTGTACGAAGCATTACAGAGAGATATTGGCCTAAATATTTTAATAGAGGAAGGGTTGGGCTCTATGGGGATAAGGGCAAGGAAAGTGGAGTTGGTTGACCCTCCCATTTTTCCTTTGGACATCCAGGAGATAAGGTGCATAAGGTATTTATTTATTATTTTCCATCACATTATTTAGAATCGAATAGTGAAGCCATTCAGACAAGGGGCTTTGTCTGGGTGAAGGGTCCAAATGGCCTTCTTTATTTCCTCTTCAAATATTGGGGTTTCGAGGAATTTGCAGTCCTTAGGGCTAACCAGAGAGGGAATATCCCTACCCATTTCTCCCAAATATTTTGCAAGACTTCTTCTTCATCATTATAAATATTTTCAAAAAATATTCTTACCTCAGAGATGTTTTCCTTCTTTAGTTCCCTTAATGTGTTCCTCCTTTGTCATTATCTATAGTGGTTTTGAAAAAACTTGGTGTTTTGGTCGCCTCCCATAAGCCAAAGATTTCTGGACCGCAACCTACAGCGTTCTTCTTCTTGTCTGAGAATGGTTTGTAATTTTTTTTCAAGCTCAATTTCCTAAAAAAGGAGATCTCTAGTTACATCCTCATGCTCCATACTCTCTCGCGGGATTTCCATCTGCTTAACAATTTTGAGCTTCCTTATAATAGGCTCCTGGTAGTGCTTAGTGGCCCATTGCTTGAGAGAAATATTGACCTGTTTCAACTTTTGTTCCCAGATAAAGGTGGGAGAGCCTGGGATAAATCAGTTCCAGGATTTTCAAATAATGTCCTAGACTCCCTTTGTCTCCAACAAGAGATGATTGAAGTGAAAAGGGAGCGGCCCAAGATTCCCCACCAAGGAAAAGAAGAGGTAGATAGGTTTGTGATCTGATACTACTGAGCACAGGAGCTTGGACTCTGGGAAGGATAAGTTCTTAAGGAGATGGGTGCTGACCAACACTCTATCCAATCTTAATGCTATATGTCCCGATCCAATCCTTTTGTTTCTCTCAGTGAAATTCCCATTTTTTGTCTTGATATCTATTAGTCCCCAAAGAAAAATCAAATCCTCCATTATTTCTCCATATGTGTCCCTGATTTTGGATCCCCCCTACGTTCATCTATTGAAATGGTGACATTAAAATCACCAGCAATGAAACACGAGAAATGTTTTTTCCCTTCACATTTGTCTTCCAAGGAGTTCCAAAATATCTCTTTCTGACCCTGAACCGTGGGTCCATAGATGTTTCCGACCCAAAAAATTCCTTATTTTCCTTATTTTCTAGCTCAACAAAGAGCCAGTTCTTGTTTTCAATAGTTGAGCACATTGTGAATTTGTCCTCATCCCACAAAGTAAGGAGGCCTCCTAAGGCTCCAATCGAGTTGATAGCTTTCCCTTCACCTTTTTCCCACATTTTTTTCATAGTTGTAAGACTGTCTTCAACAGTCTTTTTTGTCTCCTGGATGAGGAGGATGGAGTTGATTTCCATTTTTTTTCTTCTTTTGATAACTTCTATTTTCTGGGGACCTCCTAATCCTTGACAATTCCAGGAGACCAACTTCATTATTTCCTATGTTGGTGAAGCACCCTTTCCCTCTCCTTTTTTTCTTCGTCGGAACTAAGAAGATATTTGCTTGCTTGCGAGTTTTTTACCAAAAAATCCAGATTGGACTGTTTTCCTGCCGATTTATCTCTTGCAGCTTCCTGTTCCCTGATTTTCTTGTTGGATCTTCTCCCCTTTCTGGACTAATATTTATGTTCTTCATTGGAGTTTTCAGAGGTTTCCTCTGAATTTTCTTTTTCCCTTGATCGAGTGACAAAGCCTCCAGAAATTGCAGAGGATTCAGGTCTAACTTTCGGGTGAGATTGGACAGGAATGCCCTGTTCCAAAGGTTCATTATGATTTAAGGTGGGCGCTTCTTTTTGGTTTTCCTGCTCCTGGGGAATGACTGCTTCCTCTTCCTCACCAGGATTCTCAGCTTTCGTTTCTTCATTGGAAAGAACTTGGAACTTGTTTCCAGCTGTGTTCTTTGCCATGACGAGATGCAGATGCACTAGCGCATCTTTAGTACTCTTTTTTCTACCTGCAACATTCCAGCCTTCTTTCGGATTCTCTTCAGCATTGGATTTATTTGGTTTTTTTAGGGAATGACTTAGCGAAATTCCTATATTCATGACAATACTTGCATTTGAAAGGGATTTTCTCATAGTCAACCTTCTGTAGATGACTCCATCTATCTATGGATAGGTTAATGGCTTCAGGAAACCCTTTCTCCAGATCGACCTCCACACAAATTCTTGCGCAGGAGAATATAGGGGCTTTGGGATCTAATTTGTCGATATATTTTCCCAGGGTGTTCCCTATTGTTTGAAATTCCTCATCATTCCAGCAATGAAGAGGAAGATGGGTTAGTTTTACCCATACCAGAACCGCCTTAGGGATATCTTTTTCAGGGTCGAAAGAGAGGTCCCATTCGTTGAGATGCATTTGTCTTGGGCCCATAAAATATGGTCCATTTCTAAAAATAAGATCCCGATCTTCCTTTTTCTAAAAGATGAAGACAAAATACTCTTTTCCACAGAAGATTTGCTACACTTCTTCTTGGATGAGGGGTCTGTAGTTTTTGCTGAGCCAAACTTCCACAGATATGGGGGAAGGCCAGAGACATGTGAAAAAAACAATCAGGCCTTTATTAGATAACGTCACAGGTTTTCGCTTGGATGCGGCTGAGCATAACTTAACCTTAGAAATTTTAGAACGTTTCACAAAATGAGAGGAGGAGGGAGCACTTGCCAAAGGGGGCGAATGAGAGGCAACAATACAAATGAATATTTCTTCGAAGCCACCGGGATCTGTATCAGTAGGATCCATGGTCGAAGAGCTAGCGGCCAAGGGGAGAACTCTAGCAAGACAACATCAAACCGATAGCCGACTCAAACACTAGCAGCCGACGCTACGATTCAACATGTTGTATATACTATTCCCAATATTTTCTATAGATTAGTATATCATCAAAAACTATTTACACTAAATTTTTGAGGAAGGGTTTAAAAATAGAATTAATCAAGCTTGAAATGTGGAATTTGCATCAGTAAGGCAAAACAACATCACCAAATTTTCATAATGACCTTGATGTGTTCAGAAGTTTGTTTTTGAAATGTCTTCTTTCCTCATTCTGACTTGATGATGGAATGAAGATACAACCTAGTAAAGAAAATTGCTACATGTAATTCATCTATTATTTTATTAATTAAAGGAATAAGAAACTTATTTTCAATGGTCATCATATTGAACTCTCTATAGTATAAACACATATTCCATGAACCTTCCCTTTTGCAAACCATCACCACTAGTGCAAATAAAGCAATTAGACTATGTTTAATGATGCATGTATCTAATATTTCTTGAACCATATTTCCAATTTAACCCTTTTGTGCATATGGGTACATGTAGGGTTTGATGTCAAGCATTACACTTCTTGCTTACAAGTGAATAGAATGGTCATGATGTCTAGTAGGTGGAAGACATTTATGAATTTATCCAAATACCTTGTAATGATTGTCAATCAATTTTGGGAGATCTACTCTAGTAGAGGGTATGGAGGATTGAACATATAGCAAGCACAATTGTGGAGTTACTCTAGGTTGTCCCTTTTTTTAGCAATTTTTCATCTTAATAAATATTATCACTATAGATGGTTTCCCTAGAATACCTCTGAGTTCAAATTTAATTTCCTTCCAAAGATAATCTCATGAAAATCTTCTGAAAAATTAAGACTTATTGTTCTCAATAATTGTAGCCACTGGACTCCTATTACAACATCAACACCGCCCATTTTGATTGCAATGATTGGAATATCCAATAAATACTCCCTCATTGTAATATTGATAATATTTCATTTCCCTAAACACTTTATGGTACCTACATCTCCAATAATTACTTGAAATTATGGTGTTGGATATTAAAAATCAACTGAGAATTTTGAGTAATTTGCAATTAAAGAAGTTATGGTTACTACCCGAATCAATCAACACCATTACCTTTTTCTTTTTGATATAGCCTTCTATCATGAGAGTTTGAAGAGTTTTAATTCCCTCTAATGCATGGAAATATATGGTATTGATAGGATTTTAGTAGTATCTTGTAGATCTACCTCTTGAAAATATTATTGTTGAGGGTCATCTTCCTCTTCATAGTCCATGTAGAATACTTTATTTTCACTACACTTATGCCCTTTACTGTAATTCTTGTATAGTCCCTTTGTACTTCTTTCCTCCCCTTTTTGAGGCATAAACCTTGTACGATGATTGAGGTTGGGGGAGGAAACATTTCCCTCTCTATAGGTGTTAACATTAGCCCTTCTAGTAGCCATATTTTTACTTTCAACTTTCCTTGATAAAATAAAACCATTTTCCATCTATTTTTTAATAATAAGTAATCATGTTGAATACTCTCCTTTAGAGTTTCCATAAACAGATCCAACAAAATATCCTTGTCAATGTTCATCACTCTAAGAATCAACTTCTGAAACTAGTTAATGTGCTCTGCAACTGGACCTTTTTTATTGATATTTATCAATTGACTAAAGAATATGTTACTCTTGATATCCCCATAAAGTCCTATTAATTCTTCTGTGAATCTATACCAAGAGATGATAGAGTCGTTTTCATAGTAAAAAATCCATTCGGTACCATACAAATTGATCAAGTTTGAAATATAAGGATGCAATAGTTACCTTTTGTAAAGTTGGCACTTGGTATAGATTAAATATTTGCTCCATCTAGAATATCCATGTTATTGGATCATTGCCATCAAAATTTCTCATATCAATATTGGAAATGAACTAGTTCCTTGGCCCCAAATTGAACCCATGATTATGTGGATATTGGAATACTAAGCCATTTGGTTTATGGGACTCGACACTTTTTTCCTTTGAGTATAATAGAATTTTCTCTTGGGATGATTTGGAATCCATGAGATTTTACTCCTCATCATATTGTCAAGGATTTGAGTTTTGGGTAATTAGGTTGCTTATATCCTTCAAAAGTCCCCCCCTCATATTTTTTAGATCAACTTGGATATCCCCTTTAAATGTTTGGAATTCAACTTGTATATCCCCTTTGAATGTTTGGAATACATCTTGCATATGCCCATTGAATTTTTGGAATTAATCCTTATTTACCATGTTTTATGATGCCCATGTTTCTTAGCTTTCTTTTTAGGGTTTTCTACTCTAATGGTAAGCTTGGGCACTAGAAATCTCACATCATCGTGTTCATCTTGTGTTATGGATGAGCTTCAATAGGTTTAATAGGAGTAGAATTTATTACTCTAAATCTTTCCATTTGTTCTCACTGATATTTACTATATTTCTTCTTTATTTAATCTTTATCACACCTTTTGAATCACCCAAAACAAATATTCCAATACAATGTTATGTAAGTTTCAAGTTAACATACCTTTGAACACCCTAGTTGGAGGTTATCTTGTTGGTCAATCTTGCTCCTAAATTATATTTTAACTAGCCCCTCTAAGTCTATTTTTTTTGTGTAGTATCCTAGTATGTATTATTTGTAATGCCACAGGTTTGACCCATTTTTTATTTTCCAACAGAGACTTATGGTGATTTTACAACAACTTGTTATTTTTGTCCATTTTATAAGAGTGGACCTGTACAAATTTTCCATGTGTCTAATTTTACTTCTCTACTTCTAAAGTTTTTACCACAAAGACTATGGTATGTTTTCCTTTTGATGCAATAGGTGGAACTCAATTTGGATATGTCAAGCTTCAAATATAACAACTTTACCTATAACACCTATTTGAGACTACTTTTTGGACTAGTAAGAAACCCTAACTTCAATAGACTATAAATCCAAAAGTATAATGAACCATGACCTGTAATTTGTATCAAATATAATTTTCTATGTCTTATAAGGTATTTATAAGTTTCAATGTCTGAAACCTTCATAAAAAAATAAAATATAGTTAAAATGGACATAATATCAAATGTTATGCACCAAATTCCCAAAGACCATAAAATAAGAAAGAAAAAGTAATCCAACGTATAAGAATGAAGAAAATATATGAATAAGGAACGTATTCAAGGGGGGAACCTATTTTTACAATATATCAAATACATAGGACAAGATGAAATGATCCTAAAGCTATGTCTCCTGGTATATATATAGGAGACAAAGGGTACACTTACAACTTTAATCGACCATACAATTACAATTAAGGTCCTAGCCGACCAATAAAGACTATTAATTTAACAATAGAAATGCAATGTCACAATATAGGGCTTAAAAATGTACACTTGAATCAGTTTTCTATCGTTATGAAATAATTGTCCCCGTTGTATCAATTTCCTCCACCAAATTAATAAACGTTTATGTAGTCTTAGTCTTAATGAGACACTTGCCCTAGTGAAGGAGCTACCATGCTTTGAAAACTTGAAAGAGTTGTTTTTTCTACTAGCCAATTCCATTCATATTGGTTCCCATTGTTGGAGTTATTTCTATTGACCCAGGTTCAGATCCTTGTTCATCAACAAAACCCAATATATCGACCAAATAGAGGACATATCCTTCGACAACACCTGCGACGCAGATGAAGTCTCACCGGAGATATCTTATTGGGAACTTTCATAACCAGGTTTCTGCAATTATGAGGGGGATTTCCTTATTACAACACTATCAAGTGACTTGATCACAACCCAAAATAGAATTTTGTCTCATACATTCATTCAAGAATATAAACTATTGATCCATCGGCATATATAACAGTATATAACATAAAACATTAACATTAACTAATATTCCATATGATCATATCATTAGATGTGCAACATATATAGATAATTTCATAGCTCGACACATTCACTTCAACTCATTCAGAACATATATGAATTCGACATAAACACAGAGTTTAAAGACATTTAGACATAGGATTTAACATGGAAACCCATCCGGGGAAAACCACAAAGGTACTCTTTATCTGGAATGAGAAATGGTTTGGCACCTTTGGTATGTGCACTCAACTTGCACACTCTTCTTTTGATATTCTTTAATGATGTATTCTTCTCTCATCTCATGCTCTCTGGTTGAGCGATATGATGATCCACACACAATTGAGATCGATGCTTCTATTCTTTTACAACTCTTACTTTCTGCCCTTGGTCATCTGCACACAGCATGGATCGACGCTTTTATAAGTTTTTTCACTTCTTGATTTACTTGTTGACTGACTCTCAATTGTAAGTCAACAGGTTGTATTTCTAATTTAACCCATACCATTACATCTAAAAATAGGCAATATCGCCCCAAATTACAATTGTGCTTTATTCCCAAAAGCAAACTATTAGTTTAACTAGATTTTTACCCAAAATAGGTCGAACTTCTCGTCTTGACCTGCTTTATTTCTCTGTTGTCACGAATCCTTCCATCGAGGTATTTTCTTGTCTTGCGATCGAAATATTCATTATTCGAGCCTTATTCTGGTTATATTTCCGCGTATTTTCTATGGATAGCAAGCCCCCAACACTCACCTGTGGTGCCTCCCGAGCCACATTAGTCTTAAATCTCCATCACTGTGACTTTACTCTAAAAATATTGAAATATTTTCATGACCTATTATGTTTCCTATCACACTTTTTGTTGTACTATCTTCAATTGTTCCACAAGTTCGGAACTGGTATGTTTTGAAGTTGTCACTCCCGTCGAATCCAAATCTTGTCGCACTTTTTCATAAACAAGTTGAAAAATACCTGTAATCTTTTATGCTTCTGCTTGTAGATCTGTGACACTATATGTTCTTTTCTATTGTTGTGTGCACAATCTGGCTACTTGTTGTTGCATTTTCTTCATACCAGCAGCCTTTTCCATCTTTTCTACTTTCAAAAGCTTGTTTAATTCATTCTTTAGTTGGGTAAAGTCCACCTTAGTAGTATGCAACTTCTCTGTCACTTGTTCCAACTATGTGGCATCGATCAATGCTTCCCATGACTGGGCATCATCTTTGATTCGAACTTCATGACTCACTTGTGGAGGTTCTCATCTATCTCACCTAGCCGAAAAGTGTTTGCTTTTGCGAACATCTTTGGTGTGATGCCTTCATCTATGAAGTTACTAAAAGTCAGTGTGACAACTGCTTCTAGTTGTTTTTTGTCATCCTTCTAGGTATTTTTTTTCTCACTCTCCTTGATTCTTTGTTTTGGCAATGAAATAGATTTTGTTTAATGTCTTCAGCTGTCCATATATTGATCATTCTTTTGTTTTCATCTCTTCAATTGTAGCTTGCTAAATAGCATGAAATTGATACATTGGCACTGCAGAAAAATTAACAGTCACATGGCCAAGATCCTTGACCATGGTATTGAGCTCTGAATTTCCTAGGTCAATTGCTTGACCAACTACTTGAACTTTTGTTTATTCGGTCTTCAACGGTGTCTCTACAAGTTGCTCTTCATATTGGCCAGCTTCGTCCTACCACACAGTCGAATATTGTGCTTGGTCGAACACTACTCTAACTTCTTTTACTATAGTACAAAATACCTATAGTAAACCATTAACGTTGCTTACCATTTCTGTATGGCGTTCATCCATCTTCCTACAGATTTGGTTTGCAACTTCTTCCATGCAATCTAAGCGCAGGTTATAATCATCATTTGTAAGACCAAAAATCCCAGATGATATTTCGGCCTTCCTTTCTTATAAATCTTCTCATATTTTTTTGAGTGTTTTCTCTTATCCCCCAACTTTGGATCTATTGGGGTCACATTGGTTTCGTTTTGACTATTGTAGGGAGAGCTACTTGACATTTTTTGTGGTGGATCACCTCCCTGGTTTCCATTGTGTTTCTCTGATGGGTCATATTGTCGTGAATATCATTAGAGAGAATTTGAGGTAAAAAATGGGCCTCCTAAGAGATGTACTACAAAAATATAAGATATATTAAAATATTATGAGTTAGGGGTTTTATGGGGTAGGTATATATGACAACTCACCCTCTACACTACTTTTTATGTACAATATAAATAACCATGGTTGAGTTGCTTTTCTAAATTGACTATAAATCAAATTAATAAAATAACTTTACAATGATGTGACTAAGATTCATTGTAAATTCCCAAAAATTTATTGTCCTTTAGCATTTATTTGTCTTGAACTTGTAAATGAAATTAAACAAAAATATATATTTATGAGTTATTTTTTTAATTTATGTTGACTTTTTATATTTAGTACATTTGTCATCAATTTAATTTTAAAGTGATTTAATTAAGATTTATTTACATGTAAAATTTTAACAATATTATTATAATATTTATTGCATTATTAGAATAAATTAATATCAAAATCATAATTTTTTTTATATATATTCATTTTATTGTAAAAGAATGTTAAAGTTAAATCTCTTATAGAAAATAATATAAAACTTAATTTATTCTTAAATAAATTATTAAAAAAATATTTATACATTATGAAAATATGTCATATTAGTATATAAGATTTTATTATATGTTGTTTTTAGCAATAAAAAAGTTATGTATATTGTTTTTTAGCAATAAAAATGTTAAGAGTAAATAATATATCTTATTTATTGAATAAGTCAACACTGGAGTATAAATTATTTTAATTTATTAGTTGATTTTAATGTATATTAATTTTTAGCAATAAAAAAGTTGTGAATAAATAATATATCATATTAACTTAATAAGTAAATGGTGGTGCATAAAGTCTTTTAATTTATTAGTTAAAGCATAAATTATTTTAATATTTTTTTATAGATGAAAATAAATTATTAAAAAAATATTTATACATTTTGAAAATATTTTTATAATATAAATACTTATTTAAGAAAATTGTTTCCACTCCTTGCAACTAAAAAAATTGTAAATACAAAATATACATATAAAAAATCAATGTTACTAATTTGTTAAAAAAATGCGTCATAATACAGTTTTACACATTATGTTATAATTTCAAATTAAATATAAATGGCTTAATTAATTNCCATCATAGAAAATGTGACAAATAAACATTCTTAATTCATGTAATGCCACCTCAACCATGGGGGATGATGTCATCTACTAGAATGTAATTGGTTGACTTTTATAGTACATTTTGGTACTTTTGAGGCCCATTTTTTACCTCAATTCTCTCTAATGTCTTCTCCAGAGATTTTATCCTCTATGTCAGGTACTTTCCATTCTTCAGGATAGTCCTGAATAGTCACCTCAATTTATTTAGCGGTTAGCTGAAACTGTGTAGCCAACCACTAGTTCTACGGGTCTTATCGCTCCAATAAAAATATATGGTGTGCCCTGAATAAAAATGTGAGGATGTTAGGAAACCTTTTAATGGTTTCATTTGTTATTCTGTCTTGTTACTTAACAAAATGTCTAATTTCCTCTGCTTGTAGAGAAAAATCTATATTATTATCTCTCTATCACTGTGGATTCTCCTTATCAAACCAGATATTCTGATATCTATATCCTCAGCATGACACTGGAACATCTACACCTTGGTAATCTGGTGTTTCTTCCCATGCGACAAAGGAAATCAAAATCAAAATCCAAGAATAATTAAAGGGGTTGCCTTTCTCTTGTGCATCTGCAACATCAACTAGTAACCTTGTTCAACAAATATGTCACCTAGTTCATCTCAACACCTATTGTGCACTACTCTGCTACAGGGATTATATCTATTGTACATTGGTTCAGTCACATATTTCCCAGCAGCTTGCTGGATAAGACTTCAGCTACAAACCGAACGGCAGTGTCATTAATGGAAGCGATAACAAAGTCTCTCTTATCCCTCGACAGATTGTATATTTCCTTCATTATGTTGACCATATTTGTATCCTGGTCCTCCCTAGTTAAAAATGGCATTGGGTCAACTCCTGCTAGGGGAAGTCCTGTAATGGATGATATGAGCTCAACATCCACTGATATTTTCTTGTCAAGCCATAGGCACCCTCCATGAAAAGACACTAGAAACTACTTCACACATGCATTAACTTATGTTGTGCAACCAAAATGAGGCATGTGCATCAATGACAACAATCCATATTTATCCAATCCTGTCACCTACTCCATCAGAACTATGTGAATGGGTTCATCCTCAGTTTTTCTGATAGTAATCATATACCTTTTCATCTCAATGTTTGGGAATTTCGAAGATCATGGTCGATGAATCCCAATTTCTTCAACTTGGGTATAATGTTCATCATCACCTCAACTCCTTTTGGTATGTATGGTGATACTAACTGAGACTTCGCATTATTACCCACTGTAACCTTTGGTGCTTTTGATGGAATCGGTGGAACATAGTCAGGAAACATGGATTCTGACCTTATTGCTTCATCATCACGTAGAGATGTTGTTCCCTTATAGTGACCAGTTCCACAACCAGAGTGTTTACTTCTTGATGTGTCGGGCGAGTCTGGTCGTAAAACAAATTATGTGATCACTAGTGACTCTAAAACCATTTCTGTATGTTATTCCATGATCAGTGTGGGTGATGGAATCTCAATGCCTCATTCTTAAATGACGCTTGTGCTCGAGATGGAAATGACCACACTCTATGAAAATAGCTTCAGCTCACACAGTTCCAGACAAACAGTTCAACACAAAAGTTTCAATCAGTCAGAAGCAATAGAATGACCAAGATTTGACGCGAAGATGAAATATGTTTACACATTTGATCAATCGATCACTCACACGATATTGAAATAAATGGAAAGGTGGTGACAAATTCTGTCACATGGGGCAATATTTCTAATCATTTTAAAGAAATCGCCAACCAAACCATCAATTCTCCTGTTAGTTCATCAGTATGTATTGTGCATTAATGGCATATGTGACCAAAAATCATGCTTCCTAAATATCCAGTTAGTTCATATTATCTGTCAGCCAACGGTCATTTGCGACCAAAATCCATAATGCGACAACAACTCTTCTTCTTCGGTAGCCATATAGTCTGGAACACAATTATTTGTTTGCAATAGACGTATAGTTTGTGACACAATTCTTCTTTTGCGATAGCTGTATAGTCTACGACACAATTTCACACTATGGAAAAACACTCACATACTTGCAACACTTGTAATCTTGTGACAAAAACACTCATAAACTTTGCAACAAAACACTCATAAAATGTGCAACAGCAACAATCATATTTTTTTTAAGAACCAGTCAAGCAAAGTGTAACTATCCTTATAAGGAAGTTTGACGGACTTCCATTCACTAGTGATTTTAAAGGTGTACCATCTAATTTCTACAATTGCACTGCTCCTCCTTTAGTGATATGAATGGAAATATACGGTCTCATCCGATGTTTCTGAAGCTTTCCAAGATGCTTCAAAAACTTACTGTCATAGAGGAGAACAAGCTATCCAATTTGAAACTACTTATACTTAATATGTCGGTCGTTCCAAGCTTTATATATCTTCTTCTTGACATTCTTATGATATCCTACAACAAATCTATCTTCTTCTAATTGTACAAGCTGAAACAATGTTTCTTCGATAGCACCAACCTTAGTCATTTTAGTGATCGCAACTATCCTTAGACTAGGTACAATATATTCCATCGACATGAAAACCTCTTGTCCATAAACAAGTTGAAATGGAGTTTGTCCTATCAACTTTTTATGGGTGGTGCGATAAGCCCATAGTACTGTAGGTATTTTCTCATCCCAATCATCTCTTTGAACATTACAGATCTTTGTCAATGCATTCTCCAAAATCTTATTGAACGCTTCGATAACACCATTTTCTTGTGGGTGATATGGTGTTGTATTTCGCTGCTGAATTTGAAATTCTTCAGTTAATTTGTCAATCAGTTGATTGCGAAAATACGTGCCTATATCACTTATAAAAATATTCTGACATCCAAATCGGGTTATACTACATAGTCGAACATAAATCTTACAATAGTTGTGGCAGTCCAATTCTTTATTGGCGTTACTTCAACCCATCTAGTTAAGTAGTTGACTGCAGTGATTATGTAACATGCACCCATTCTCTTTCCAAATCAATTGATAGGACCAACAAAATTAATAGCCCATTTTTCAAATTCCTGTAAATTTACTTTGGGTACTAGTGGAATCTCATCTCATCGTGATGGTTTTATAGTTCTTCGGCAGATGTCATAGTTGTGACAATAATCTCTGGTGTCTCCATGCAGAGTAGGCCACCACAATTGAGACTGTAAAAATTTTTGCACTATCGCTTTTCCTGCATAATGGCCTCCTGCGACACCAGCATGTGCTTCATTCAATACCATCGATCGCTAATGTTCCAAGATGCATCAACAAATAATTTCATCTGGACCCATCTTATACAATTGTCTAGCGATCAACTTGTAATCTGCAGCTTTTACGACTAATTGTTTATTCTGAGTTGTACTGAATCCTTCTGGTGCATATCGCGTAGTTAAGAAATGTATAATATATCTATAGTTATCATCAAACATATTAAACACAAATAGTTGTGTGTCAGGGAGACTATCATTGATATTACGGGGCTCTTCTCCACTTTCTATCCTCGATATATGGTCCAATCCTAAATTCAATCGACCCCACTTAACGATAATATCAAAGTCAAATTCTTGGAAGAGGAGAATCCATCGATAAATATTCCCCCCCAACACTAGCTTATTGACCAGAATGATCTGTATACATATTGAAATGTCGTCCCAGTAAATTGTGTCGAAATTTTTAAAGAGCGTATACCATGTCTAGTCCTTTTTTTCTATCGTGGTATAATTATTCTTCATTGTTGATAATTTTATACTAGCAAATGCGATGGGATGATCAATAGAACCTTCGTGTGGATGTGCAATTATAAATGACATATCAACATGTACATGAAACTCTTTCTTCTAGCTTGGAAAGACTAATATGGGTGTTCTAACCATCATGTTATGTTCTTCAAAACATCCATACTCTCTTGACATTATTCACTCCACTAAAACTCAACATCCTTCTTCAATAATTTATCCATAGGGGTATTCACTTTTGCATATCCTCTAATAAATTTTCGATAGTACCATGTATGTCCCAATGTAGTTCTCAATTGCTTTATTGTCGAGGGTGGTGGTAGGTCAACAATAATCATGATCTTTGCAGGATCCAATAGTATTCTTCTGCAACAAACCAAATGACCCAGTAAAATGCCCAAAAAGGCATAAAAAATGCACTTCTTTAAGTTAAGGGAAATATAGAACTGTCAACATCATTCCAACATCATTTTAAGACTCTCAATATGATCTTTTATTAGCCAAAATATCATCCAGTCATGAAAGTAAGACTTCAAGGAACTTATGAATAAAATATTTAAACACAACTATAACTATCCTAGAAAAGATAGAAGGAGCATTGTTGAGTCCAAAAGGCATTACCATATACTTGAAACAATCCCATTTCGTTGCAAAGGTTGTCTTGTGTCGATATTCCTTTGCAAATTTGATATGATGGTAACTAGAGAACTCATCAGTATATGAATATATTTCCCACCCCTTGACACTTTCCAATACTTCATATCTAAACATAGTCGGAATGGGTCATGCAGGAAGACATCATTCGGCTTTCTCAAGTCGATGCAGATACACACTTCACGAATAGTTTGCTTATATTGTACTACCATAGGAATAATACATTCAGATTCTTCAACAGTTTCTATAATGCTCGCATCTAACATTTTGTCTAATTTTGTCTTAAATTTTTCTTTGTACCTCGAATTGAGCCGATATGGTCATTGTTTGACAGGATTTGCATCAGTCTTCAAAGGAATCTTCATTTCTCCAAGATCTCCAATAATTCCCTTCATTTCGTAAAATTTAGTGGGAAACAGATCCCGAAACTCATGTACTAGGTCTGTAATATTTCCGACAGTCTCGTCACCCTAGTAGTCTCTAATATTAGCAAACTTAAGGTTCTCTAGAGAAACAATATTCACTTTCTTCATTTTCAAAGGATTCAGAAAGTTATTGCTTGACACCCCTGATCCTTCCACCGCGCGAGGATCTTCAGGCTTAGGGATATTTATGTCATGTGGATCATTGTCATCAAGTTCACCCTTTACATTATAGAATTACATCTAATGTTGTATTGTCGTATCACTCTGATAGAAATTTGTCGTTGACACCATAATATCTTCAAATATCTTAGTCTTGATTACTTGTAGACAAGCATCAATTAAAGGATGATCGTAAACAAATTCAAATGTGTGAATGAAACTGAATGCTATCTCTTCCCATTCAATTGTTCCTCATTGCATCTAGACCGACATATACCAGTTCCTTGGTAGCATGTCCAAAGTTTGTATAAACAGATGGACCCATTCCTGTTGTGGCAACATCTCCCATGTCATGCAATAATGCTCAATATGTTCGACTTGATTAGTCGGTCATGTATATTTCAAACTAGTATAGAGCATCTTTTCTCCAAATTGTTTGGTTACACATTGTAATCCACAAAGACCAAACACCTAGAGAAACCACTCACATAAATAGATAACAAATCAACACACCGATGTTTTCACGTGGTTGAAACCATATAAAGGGAAACACTCCATGACCCCAACCAAATAGCTACTTGAGGCAGTTTATTATGCAAAATAAAGAAAGTTACAAATGATCATCTCATAATTGATCAACTAGCCAATGGCCCTCCATGCTCTTTAAATAGATACCATGGACCAATCAAGTGTTAAGCCACATATCAAAGGTAGTTATGATCTAAGAGAAGATGAACCGTCGAATCACTCTATGTCTAGAACATATCGTGACCGTCAAATTAGATATTTACAAATTCATACTAAAGAAACACGCTTTTCCTAAAGAATATATTATAGCAAGTTGATCTTAACTAACTCCTAAGTGTCTAAATATCCTAACATCCCCCCTTAAGAACAAATTGGGATAGGCCCTAAAGGATTTACAAAGGTGACACTATTAGGAGAAGGAAGGAGGCATTAGAGCCTATCCCCCATTAATGACAAGTTCCTGAAATCCTAACATAAATCAAAGTTTAGTAAACTTCACTTCTATAAGGGACTTGGTGAATATGTCTGCAACTTGATCATCTATAGGGAAAAATAACACTTCAAGAATGCGACCATGAACAAGATTTCTGATGAAGTGCATATGTAGCTCCATGTGTTTGTTGTGTTGATGTTGAACTAGATATTTGGAAAGATTGATGGCACTTTGATTGTCACACCAAAGTGGAGTAGGTTGTTGCTACTCGAATTCAAACTATGAAAGGATCTGTCGAATCCATAAATATTCTTGATTGGCATTAATTGCGGCTCAATATTCCGCTTCTACTAAAGAAAGATCCATATCTTATTGTTTCTTAAAATCCCAAGCGACAAGTCTAGATCCCATACTGAAAACATAACCTGTAGTATATTTTTGATCATCAGGATCACCGACCCAATCTCAATCAGTGAAACCAACCAACAAAGGAGTCCCCCCTGTACTTTAATGAATCCCAAACTGAATTGTACCCCGAATATAACAAAGTGTTCTTTTTTCTTATTTCATTGAATTTCATGAGGTGTTTGCATATAGTGGGAAACATGACCAATGACGAAATAAAGGTCAGGATGAGAATGAGTCAAGTATAAGATACAATCAACAAGTTGACGATATAAGGTCCATTTACTTCAGGTGAAGTACAAGTGGAAGAAAGTTTGACTCCAGACTGGAAGGGAGAAGGGGTTGGTTTACAATCTTCCATCTGAAAGTGACGAAGAAGGTCGCAAGCATACTTAGAATGAGAAAGAAATATTCCTTCTTTGGTTTGAAAGACTTGGAGACCAAGAAAATAATGCAAATGTTTTAAGTCTGACATTTCAAATTTTTTCTTAAGACTGGATTTCACATGGGTTAAAAGCTTAGGGCCACTACTAGTAAGAATAAGATCATCAACATATAGAACAAGTATGGTGAGATGGTTTCCTACTTTCTTGGTATATACATTGGGGTCATAATGGAATCTAGAAAAACTAGTGTCAATAAGAAGTCTATCCATTTTGGCATACCAATCACGAGGAGCTTGCTTAATGCCATATAAGGATTTCTTAAGGAAACAAACAAGGATAGAGTTATTTTGAACATATCCAAGAGGTTTTTCCATGTAAATTTCCTCCTATAAATCACCATGTAAGAATGGATACTTGATATCCATTTGATGGAATTTCCATTTATGTAAGGCTGTAAGGGAAAGAACAAGGCAGATGGAGTTCATTTTTGCAATAGGAGCAAAGGTTTCATTGTATTCAATCCCTTCAACTTTGGAAAGACCTTGGGAAACTAACCTTGCCTTAAGTCTTTCATCACTTCCATATGATGCATACTTAGTTCTATAGACCCATTTACATCTAAAAAAATTTCTTCCTTTTGGAAGAGGTACAAGATCCCAAGTATCATTTGTCATTAAAGAACTATATTCTTCATCCATAGCTACATTCCAATCTGGATTCCATGAAGCTTCTACAAAAGTATCTGGATCATGATTCTCTGAAACTTGAGCCAAAATAGAATAGGATCACTGGAACTGAGAACATGTCCGACGTTGATCTCTAGGATCACCAGCTACTTCACATGTTGAACGAACCCATCGAGGAAGAAATTGTGCCCGTCTAACTGGAGGAAAATGAGCAGGTGGAGGTGGATTTGCATCCTCACTTTCATCATCAGAAACTGGAGTTGGAAATCTGTTAATAAATTTAGAAGTAGAAGAAGGCACAAACGCCAAATCAGGTTCGTAGGCCAAAGATGGCACAAAATTCAAGTTAGGATCACAGGCTGAGAGTTTTCCATCAAATTTAAGATCTCTTCTAATGATTATATCATGAGAATGTGGCTGAAGAAGTCTATAACCTTTTACGTCTTCAGAATATCCAACAAATATGCACTTTTCACTTTTAGGCTACAATGCTTTCTGTTTTTCATCTAAAATGTGAGCCCGTGCTTCACTATCAAACAAACGGAAGTGACTTACGTCTAGTTTAATTTTAATCCATTATTATTCTGGTGTGATACCTTGTAAATATTTCATGGGGGTACGATTAACTATTGTTTTTGCACACTTTATGGCTTCACCCCAAAAGTGAAGACTTAGTCCCTTAGCTTGGATCATACAATTAGTCATTCCTTTTATAGTGCAGTTCTTCTGTTCAGATACACCATTTTGATATGGTGTATATGGAACAATGTGTTGTTGTTGCATTCCTTGTTTAGTGTAGAAAGTAATGAGCTTGTTGTTAACATATTCTCCTTCATAATCAGATCTTAACTTAAGAATTTGATGACCAGATTGTTTTTCAACAAGGGCATTGCAAGACAAGAACGTGTTAAATACTTCACTCCTCAGTTTTAGGAAATAAACCCAAGTGCATCTGAAGTAATCAAAAATGAAATTTAAGAAGTATTTGAAACCAGAAAAAGGAATCAGATGGAAGAGGACCACACAAGTCACTATGTATAAGCTCCAAGGGAACCGAGGTGTTCCAAGAGGCACATTTGTAAAAAATGTCTCGAGGACGTTTTTCGAGTGCACAACTAGAACAAACACCATCCCTACAAGATACCATCAGAATATCGGTCACCATAATGTATTTACATAGTTTTTGCATTGAGCGATAATTTAAGTGTCGAAATCGCTCATGCCAAAGTTTTCTCAAGTCATCACTATGAGCAACGAAAACTGAAGAAAAAGGTGACGATCCAATGTTATTAAATGTGTACAACCTGGTAATATCATCAACAATTCTGTTAGCTAGGACATGCCGAGGATCTTTAAAATCCTTGATTACAACTTGGTGAGGTGTAAACGTTACAATTTTACTTTCACTAGAATGAGTGATTTGATAGATTGACAACAAATTGTAGGAAATTACTGAAACACATAGTACATCACTAGAATTACCATAGTCTACTGGAATTATTCCAGATCCTAGAACACTTAGATATCTATCATCACTAATACATATTTTTTTGGTGTTACATTCATGCATAGTAGAAAATATGGCTTGATCCTTATCCATATGATAAGATGCTCTAGAACCAATGAGTCAATATTAAAAGGTACGTAAAAGATGGGAAGGAGGAAGGGATTTGTTTTAACTCTTCCATCTTGATATGTGTGCTTTCTTCTTTTCCTGCAAATCACTTCACATAAACTTTAAAAAAAAAAGCATTTCCACAAATTTGGGGTTAGACCTCGTTAGCTTTCCCAGAATGTCTGTGTTTTCTCTCCGTTTCTTATTCACCGCGATCGCACAAGGTGCACAACAAAGAGCATATGCAATAGAGAAAAACCCTTTCCTTTATGTTTTTGATTTGTTGCAATCGTGCAAAGTGCACAACAAAGATCATACAAATATTGGGAAGGAGACAATCCAAAACCAAAACAAAAAATTAGATCTAATAAACAAATCCGATAAAATATGAGAAATTAAAAAAAAGGTCATTGTAACATTATACCTTCAGATCTGATGAAATGACCATATATAGAGCAACTGAAAACCGTTTTCAATCAAATGAAAACTATTTCCCAATGGAAATGAAACTCCAGATACAATGGAACACCTCCCACATCCCAGAAATGCACACAAATTTCTGAATCAAAAACCCTTTCAAAGCTTCGACAACACCAGTTCAAGATATATATCATCAACAGAAGTGGCTCTCCATAAGCGCTCTGATACCACGTTTGGGTACACATGATACTCCCAAAATACCTAAGCTAAAGAAACTACTCACACAAAAAGATCATAAATCAACACATTGATTCTCACGTGATTTAAACCCTCGAAAGGGAAACACTCCATGACCCCAACCAAATAGTTACTTAAGCAGTTTATTATGCAAAAGAAAGAAAGTTACAAATGAGCTTCTCATAATCGATCAACTAGCAAATGAACTTTCGTGCTCTTTAAATAGATATTATGGACCAATTTGGTGTTAAGCCACGAATGAAAGGTAGTTATGATCTAATAGAAGATGAACCTTCAGATCACTCTAGGTCTAGAACATATCACGGCCATCGAATTAGATATTTACAAATGCATACTAAAAGAACACACTTTTCCTAATGTATATATTATAACATGTTTATCTTAACTAACTCCTAAGTGTCTAAATATCCTAACACAAATCATACTTCCAGCAGTCTTCGACATTGTGGCCATTCTAAAATAGTGTACTCATGTGCAACCACCATATTGCAAGTGTAGCCTCCAATGAAAAGTCCAAAGATTAAAAAACACTGAGGTTATGTTACTTTCTCCTCAAATTCTGTCATAAAATATTCCAGGTTAGGAAAACCTTCATAGGTAGGCATATCACATAACTTAGTGCCTACCCGTCGTGTTAGTTTTTCTTAAGATCTGAATAGATTATCTAGGATCTTTATCTGAAAGAATAACAAGTACAAAAAAATGCATAAGATATAAAAGATACACAAGAAACAAATATTTTCACTGGGGAAACCATAAAGGAGAAAACCCCGCAAACTTCTTCAGAATAGTAAGATGATCAAAAGAAGTAATAAGAAATGTTCAACAACTATCTTTCTCTCCTCCTCTGACTGTCTCTCTTTCATGCACCTTCGAGAGTGTGTGAGGTGTGTATAAATGAGGGAGAGTGCCTCCCTATTTATACCCTTTCAATTCACTGACCAAATATAAGACTCGAGCCTACATGTCATCTCACACGGGGCCCACTTTTCCTAGAGAGACCATAATTACATATTACATGATGTTACACTAGGGACTATTGCCACGATTTACAACGGAGGTTGTACATCAATATCTAGACACAATTTAGACATCCCGTAAAGGGGTAACACACATCCCCAATGGGGTACAACAACATACAATGATAATATAAATCAGAATATCTTCCGAAGTTATAAATACATCAACAATACCTCTTAACTAGGAAGATATTCTCTCTCTACACAGTCATCAACACATTTGGTCTTCATTGCATCACCATCATGATGGAGTCATAGAGTCTTCATCATAGTTGCTGCCATCATCTTCTTATAATTTGATCATCATCCGATACTATCTGTCATCAGAAGTTTCTACAATGCCAGCCCTTTTTCATGCTGGATGTAGGCCTAGCCTCCATGTAGGTCTTCATCATCTCTGTGAGCAAGCCATCAAGTAGGTACATCCCAAGACTTATTATATGCCTCTTGAAAAACTTGCAATATCTCCCATGACTGATTATATGCCATTGCAAAACCTGAAGGAGAATCCTAGGAATGATTACATGCCTTGCAACACCTGTATACCCTACTATTACCTCATCATCTTCAGATAATATCATCATCACATGAAGCATAACCCAGAAACACATAACACAACACTTACATCCACCAGCATGGGAGGACAAGCCTACCACCATCCGGTAAAGGCTCAGCATTTACATAAACAACAATGGGAGGACCAACCTACCACCATGTCTAAAAATCTCTAGCACTTACATCAATGACCATGGGAGGAACTAGCCTGCCACCATGTCATAAAGGCTCCAACATTTACATTAATGACCATGGGAGGACCTAGCCTGCCACCATGTCGGAAAGTCTCCAACACTTACATCAACGACCATGGGAGGCCCTAGCCTGCCACCATGTTGGAAAGTATCCAACACTTACATCAACGACCATGGGAGGACCTGACCTGCCACCATGTCAAAAAGGCTACAACACTTACATCAACAACCATGGGAGGACCTATCCTTCCACCATGTCAGAAAGGATCCAACACTTACATCAATGACCATGGGAGGACCTAGCTTGCCACCATATCAAAAAGGCTCATGTGTATTTTCATCTTCCAAACTCATCACTTCCCCTTGGAAGGAACCTCGATCTGAAAAACACCAAGCTTCTCTCTGAAGTACTCAAACTTCACTCTGGCTAATGACTTGGTTAATACATCGGCTATGTGCTCATCCGTCACAACATACTGGAGCTTCACTACTCCTCTCTGCACCATACCCATGATATAGTGATACTTGATCTTGATATGCTTTGAATTTTCATGCAACATCGGGTTCTCAGACAAATTCACACAACTCTAGTTGTCACAATATATACAACTAGCATCTAATTGGAGATCAAACAAATCAGACAGTAGCTTCCTCAGCCATACTGCCTCATAACTAGTTGAACAAGCTGTGACATACTCTGATTTGGATGTACTCAGTGCCACGCAGGACTATTTCCTGCTAAACCAAGAGATCACTCTTGATCCCATACTAAAGCAACACCTCGAAGTGCTCTTCCTATCAATGGCACTTCCTACCCAATCCGAATCCACGTAAAATTCTAGGTCAATGTTCTTATTCACATCATACTCGAGTCCACAATCAATTGTACCCTTCAGGTACCTCAGAATATGCTTTGCAACAATCAAGTGAACATGTCTTGGATCCATCAGGAACTGGTTCAATGTGTTCACAGTAAAGAAAATATCTAGTCTCATATTCATTAGGTACATCAAGAATCCAATCATCTGACTATACATTGTGGCATCAACCAACTCTGATGAAGATCACTCAATAGATTCAAGTTCGATGCCATAGGTGTGGCCATGGCCTTGCAGTCCATCATCCTGAACCTCTTCAGGATCTCCATTTCATACTTCCCTTGTCCAAGGGAGATTCCATCCGTACTCTGCCACACCTCCATGCCTAGAAAGTAGTGCATCATACCCAACTCCTTCATCTCGAACTTGACAACAAGCTTCCTCTTCATGTCAGCAATCAACCCATCTTCACCTGTCACAAAATAGGCCATCTACACACAGTAGAAGTATCACTGGGTTCCCTTCCTCAACCTTGTAGTAAATTTTGGAATCCTCTTTACTCATGGTAAATCCCAAACTAGTCAGGAAGCTGTCAATCCTTCTGTACCATGTCGAACTGAGGATCTTTTGTAGTCACTCCCTCTAAAGTGGAGCATCATTCTCCCTCTTCCTTTCATACTCTATGTATTTAAACATTCTGTAATGAAGTGACAAGTAGCTTCCTCTGCTACTAATATTCTATGTATCCATCTAGGATCACTGGATACCAATATCCTCTATCTTGAACTTTGTTGAAAATTTCTTCTTGCACCCATCTGTGACCTTGTCATCCTCTATAGGGTTTCATCTTCAATCCTGTAGCAAAGGTTAATATCTTCATCACTCTAGGTGATCTTCAAGCTCCTTATGTAACTGTATGTTCTATCTCATGGGTGCCTTCTAAGATTATGCAAGGCATTCTTTAATTTGCACACATGATTCTGCCTGTCATGTGTCTCAACTCCCAGTGGATACTCTATGTATACTTCCTCCTTAAATAAATCATTCAAGAATGTTATCTTGATGCCAGTTGATGTATCTCCCATATCATACCTGTATGTGTGGATATAATGGAATTGTACCTCATCACTGGTGCAAATGTCTATCTGTAGTCTGTGACTTCTTTCTGTGAGAAGCCTCGTGCTACGAATCTTTCCTTGTATCCCACGATATTGCCATCTACTGCATGCTAGATCACGTAGATCCATATGAAAGACACTATAGACTTCCCTTCAGATCTCGACACTGCATCCTATACATAATTCTTCTTGAATGGGTACTCTTTGATCATAGTCTCCTTCCCTTTCTTCTTGGCTACTTCTTCATAGTTGGAAGGCTCTACATCAATGATGTCACTTAATAGTGTCACATAACTAGAGTGTGTTTGAGGCCTCTTTCTTTCTTTGGAAGTCTTGTCATACTATTATTCATCTTGGATTATTTTTCGTGTCCAGTGTGGTCTTCATCTCTCGAGGTGGATCTACCGTTCTCTTTATATTCTTCTGAAGCTCTTTCTTTTGCCATGGTGTCTTTGAACTAGGAAACTTCCGGTTCCTCTTCCAAACTGTCGTTACTTGTTCTTTGGAATGATTTATAAGTCAAGTTTATTTTCATGATTAGAAACATATCATAATTTCCAAAACATATTAATAGTGACAAATATATGTCACATAGCCACTCGACTATTTTATCCAATGCTACAACATTCATCCATATCATGTATACATACAGTAACTTCTAGATACATTCTACCCCAATGTTATTAAGAGTGTGTAGTACTCCTAATATGCCAGCAAAGAGGTTTAAATCTAGATAAGTAGTAATGGAATGTTATACACCATCATTGAATTCTTACCCATTATGTGCAATTCAGTAGTATAAATGCAAAATACTCAAACATCAACTAAGTATAAACAAATGTATAACCAAACAATATCATGAAATGACAATTGAATACTTCTCTTTATTTATTTTGTGGGTAGACTCCTTCTTGATCCTTCAGCTTCATCACCTTCTTCATTCATAACAACATCATTTCTTATCCAAATGATAACATGGATAAGAGGTTATTCAATAATTGAGTCGTTCATATTCCTCATCGCTTGAGGGATCTTCTTTGAATTGTGAGAGTTTGATCTTCAGTCCCTCCCATATTCTCTTCTCTTATTATAATTCAAGATTCTTCTTATGTGCACTCTTCCTAGAGTCTGTTGAAGGTAATCACTTCCTTCCGAAACACATTCCTCGAATGAGTGAATCCCATGATCTTGGGAGGCCATTCACGGTGGTTATAAAAATCTCTTATACTTCTTCGATTGCTTCGTCATAGCATCAAACACTTCCTTTTGGTGTCTTCAAGGATGACACATGAGGGATGAGATGATCTTTAATAGAATCTGCAATTATTCTCTTGGCTCTAGCCTTAGCCTCATCTCCCTCTAGCTCTTAGAACTTCCTTATCGAATGTTGCTCCAAGTCAATTTCTTCAAGGATCACGGAGGTCCTATACTTCCATACTTGGAATTTTTCAGCTTCACCATGATTCTCATCAATTTGCGTCTGATTAGTCATTTTGAAATGAGAACCTCAAATGTAAATAACAAAAATTTAGATCTTACCGATTCGAGGTGTCCATCCTAGTTCCGGAGCTCGTTGATCTAGTGTTTGTCAGAGAAACCCTAATTTTCAAAACTTGGAATTTAAAAATTCTGATTGGATAGAGATATGGGCCTCTTGAAGGTGACCTGTCCAATGTACTCCTTTTCTAAAAATAGTGGAGGGAAGCTCCCAGAACACGAATCCCTAGTTTTTCAATTTATTCTATAGAAATGACTGATATTGATTCTATTGTATCTCTAAAGTTTTGGCTCCTTACATTCTGAAACTTCTCACTGAGATATCCTGGTATGTCCTCTTTCCAACCCCATAGGTTATAGAAGAAGTGGATTCTCCAAGTGGGACTTATGTTGAGTTTCCCAAGGTGACGGATTTGGGGATTGTTCAAAATATCGAACTTGTACGGACTTCCACGTGTCATTGTTTCACATTCTAGGTCTAAAAAGCGTACCAAAAAAACTACAGTATGTGCCCTACATGCAATATCTTGTGAAATTTTTTTTGGACCTTCCTATCCCAAGATATAGAAAATATCCCTAGGTCACTTGTTTATGACTGTATTCTAGAGGAGGCTAGAACCCTAATTTGGAAGAACCATATCTCCTGAAGTATAGTGATTCTGAGGATGAAATGTTTACACAAGGAACAACAAGAGTTTCTATTTGACCTGTAAATTTTTTTCTTCCGAGCCTTCTCCAATATCGTGTTATATAGAAAGTTCTAAAATGACTAAATTTGTCTTCTAGGGTTTTCAGGCATGAAACCCTAATTTCCATTAGCTGCCATTGTAGTTGTATTTTGGCTACACAATGAAATTTATCTGATTTAGAAACTGCTACCACCAAAAGATGCACCCTATTGAGGTGATTTAGTCTATCCCTCCTTACTCGATGATCTGTGGAGAGAACACCTTCAACTAGGAATCCCTAGTTCCCACAGCTGCACAGTTGCCTTCTTTCAGAGAGGCTCTGATACCATGTTAGTTCTTATTAAGATTTGATTAGATTATCTAGGGTATTTATTTGAAATAATATCAAGTACAACAACATGCATAACATATAAAAGATACACAAGACACAAAAAATTTCATCAGAGAAACCATAAAGGAGAAAACCCTGTAAACTTCTTCAGAATAGTAAGATGATCAAAAGAAGTAATAAGAAATGTTCAGCAACTATGTTTCTCTCCTCCTCTGACTGTATCTCTCTCTCATGCACCTTAGAGAGTGTGTGAGGTGTGTATAAATGAGGGATATCACCTCCCTATTTATACCCTTTCAAGTCACTGACCAAATATAATCAAGCCTACATGTCATCTCACGTGGGGCCCACTTCTCCTAGAGAGACCACAATACATATTACATGATGTTACACTGGGGACTATTTCCCCAACTTACAATGGAGGTTTTACCTCAATATCTAGACATAATTAAGACATCTCGTAAAGGGGTAACAAACATCCCCAATGGGGGTACAACAACATACAATGACAATATACATCAGAATATCTTCCAAAGTTACAGATACATCAACACATCGCACTGTTTTGTAATTATGGCACATATTCGCATTGATACTTCGTGGATTCGGTTCTGCCAATTCTCCAAACCTTCTCCTAAATTGGATGAGAAATAAAAAACACTTCACGAGCTAAGCTTTCCATCTGTTGTCGAATTCACATAATCATCCATCACAGAGGTAATAGTGTATATATGTCCCATATATCCATCTTGTCCTTCATTATTTACATGTTTAACATACCTCTAGCCTTCTAGAGGATCAAGTGGCGTGACCACCCTTAACTCTGTATCCTCAAATGTCAATATCCTCTTTTTAAAATTGATAATAGCTTGATTATTGATGGCCTATTCGATCCCCAGCAACGCGGGATATGGATTCATAATATCAACAATATATATTACTTCAAAATCTGCATAAGTTTCAAGTCCTTCTATCTCGATAGGAACCTGTGTCAATCGACCAATAGGAAAAACCTTCAATTGATTAGCTAATCTTAACTAGACATGAGACCACACTAGTCTTGACTTTCCCATACTTTCTCGTGTTTGTCTAGTAAGAATGTTAACATCAGAACCTAAGTCCGGAATAATATAATCCATTTCGTAATCACATGTTTGGGAATCCATTCTTAGTTCACGACCAGTTTTTAATATTTTCCCAATGTGGTTAACTCTCCTTTCTGGTCGCACATCTTCTTGAGGTTATTCTATTAAAGCTGACAGTTCTGCTACAACATCTTTATTTGTTATTAATTCTAGACAACTTTTAAATAATCCTTTCTATCTACTAACATTTTTAGTCAATTTCTTCTGAAATAACTGTTCAAATCTTTGAGGAATTTCATATATTGGTCCTTCATTCGGTACAACAGTAGAATACGACACTTGATTTCTGTCGACAAACACATGTCAAGCATACAATAATATTTCCTTTTCCTTCTAGACATCAAATGGAACCTTCTTTTGTTGTGTTGGTCACACTCTTGGTTGTCCATATGGTGCTTCTTGATATACTCCAGTCGCAACAACTCGTCTTTTCATGATGACAATATTAGGTTCTCTCAGTTTAGCATAAATCTTCTGTATATTTCAATTATAATTATGTGGTGGATTCTAGTTTCCCATATTTCTATCCTGCCACTTAGCAATCAACTATGGACATTATTCAACAATGTGATCCAGTGGTTTTTAGTACGAACAAGTCGACATAGGATTAGTGTAATCTATATTGAAATGTCCAAGCTGTCCACAATTATAACAAATTACTTGGCCTCTTCTGTGACCAAATCCTCCTCCTTGTTCTCATCCTATCAAAATTACACCTCCTCTAGGTTGAGGATAATGTGCCTGTGGGTATTGGTTCTGAGGATAATGTGCTTGAGGGTATTGGTCTTGAGGAAATTGTTCATGAGCTCGCTCAACTAGCATATGTTTGTCATTTTTTTATCAGGTAGGTGTTGATTGTATTCTCCTACAGTCACGGATATTATTTGCAATATTTATCATCGTGTCCTACTGATCAACAAAATTTGCAATATAGAATAGCTAGTGTGCTTACTATTTTCTGTAAATATAAACATTCTCCCGACCGATGTCCTCTGGTTTGAAAAATTCTACACCAAGGAATCCCTTGCATATTTATTGGATTTGGTGCACCTAACGCAAGATATTTCATGAAGGTTGCACATGAGTATTGATGGTGGCCTTTCATTCTACATCGAGTACAATAGAGTTCCTCTTTTATTTCTTTCCCTTTCTTGATATCCTATAGTTGCATTGTGACATTAGAAAGCTGTGATTGTATCTGTATCATTCCTAGTACACCAGTTTCTACAACTAGTGAAGCCTCCAATTTCATAGAAATATCAAGAGCCTCACTCTGTGATACAATATTCTGTTGCATTAGAGGAATACAAATATGCTGTAACACCACCGCAATAAACCATTCTTTGTGCTGGACATATGAATCTGAAAAATTACTTTAGCCAACGAAGTTTTGAATATTTGGTCAAAGTCCCAAACTGACTCTATAGGCAACTAATTAATCTCTTCTATTTTTGTAATGCAATGCGACTCAGATTTATGATTCTTAAACTCATTTATCAATCTCGTCTGGATTTGATCTAGTGTCTTCTCACGGATTCCTGCTGGAACCAGAAATAATTTCATATACCAGTCCAACGCACGACCTCTAAATGTTGAGATAATATGGGATTCTTTATGGCCTCATATTAGACTTGTCGCATGGTCCATATGAATTTTCATAGAAACCAATGTTGCTCAGGGTCCTGTAACCCATTTCCATTAAATATCAATAGATTTATATCATTCCCATACATTCAATTTGCTCTTGGTACTTCTAAATTAAAGCTTCTACTAACAGGAGTTCCTTAACTAATATTTCCAGTATTACTGTTATTATGATTGACAAAACCCCTAGGCGATGTGTTTCTAGATCTTACCTCAGGTCCTAGAGATCTATGCGGGGTCGCAGGTATGTCGTAATCTTGATCTGAATCTAGTGCCTCTTCTTCTTCTTCAGATATAAGATGATATTCTTCTTCTTTGTGGCAAGACTCTCCATCAAGATGTGGTTCCAATTAATAGTCCTCTCTTTTGATCGCACTACAACTTCCTCTCTTGGTCGCAATCCTTCTTCTCTTTCTTGACTGAAATATTCTTCCACTTCTCAGGCGACCACCTTCTTCCCCAGTCTCGTTGTCAATAGGAAATATCTCAGTTTATTCTCACCCATTATGCTCACAATATCCCGTGCGACATTAACACGTCCTATGTGTACAAATATTTACTCGTCGGACTCCATTCTGAGGATCCATTTTTCACATACCAGCATCTTAATCCACAACTTCAAATATTTCAGATAACAACCTCTCGGTTCTTGAAAAAAGTCTCTTTCTATAATTTCACTATATGACTTGATTGTGTCAACTGCAATTTATGTGATATATGCCTCCAAAATACTATCAATCCATAAGTCGATAGCCCTCGATATAGGATTACTAGTTCTTTTCAACCTCTGGATCAACTGAGGACTCCACTCTATAGGTTCTTCGCCCTGAAATTTTTTCTTCTAGGTCACTAGCTTCAATAACCACTCATGCAATACAATGGGAATTTCACTAAAGAAAATCTCATGAATTATTGTGTAAAGGTATCGTTCCAACTATTATGTCGGGCTCAGTCGCAATCCTTTAGTTTCTTCCAGTGCAAACTCCAGTGTCTTATAATCAACCCAATATTGAATTTTAGGTTTAGTTGGGTGCTAAAACATATTCCTGTCAAGATGATTCAGGTCCTTGCAATGGAACCATTTGTTGGCTTGCTTACTATCGACCCATATTTAGATCTGTGTTCGTCAACAAAACTCAAGATATCAGCTCGACATAGGAGATTTCCATTGGCAACACCTGCGACGCAGATGAAGTCTCACTCGAGATATATTATTGGGAACTTCCAGAACCAGGTTTTTGCAATTACGAGAGGGATTTACTTATTACATCACTATCAAGTGACTTGACCAAAACCCATAATATATTTTTGTCTCATACATTCATTCAAGAAGATAACCTATTGATTTGTCGACATATATAACAATATATAACATAAATAATTAACATTAACTAATATTCCATACGATCATATCATTAGATGTGTGACATATATATAGATAAGTTCATGGATCGACACATTTATTTCATCTCATTCACAAAATATATGCATTCGGCGTAAACACAAATATTAAAGACTCTCATACATGTTAAGAGTTAACATGGAAACCCATCTAGGAATAACCACAAAGGTGCTCTTCATCTGGCATGAAAAATGGTTTAGCACCTTTGGTTTGCATACTCAGCTTGAAGACTCTTCTTTTGATATGCTTTACAATTCATGTATTCTTCTCTCATCTCATGCTTTCTGGTTGAGCGATATGATGACCCTCACACAGCCTGGATCAATGCTTTTATGCTTTTACAACTCTTGTTTTCTTCCCTTGGTCGTTCACACACAACTTGGATCAATGATTTTTTAATATTTTTCTCTTATTGATTTAACCGTCAACTGACTCTCAACTTTCAATCAACAGATGGTCTTTCTAATTTAACTTGTCCCATTACATCTAAAAATAGGCACTATCAGCCCAAATTACACTTGCACTTTATTCCCAAAAGCACACTATTAGTTTAACTAGATTTTTACCAAAAATAGGTCAAACTCCTTGTCTCGACCTGCTTTCTTCCTCTTTTGTCGCGGTCTGTGCTTTTATTTCGAGTACAATATTCATCTTTCCGAGCCTTATTCTAGGTATTTTTGCTCGTTTTTTCCTAAGCCAACATCCATGATTCAATTAAATGCAACCTTCTTAATCATAGTTAGGATTTACTTATGTAGTGGCCAATTGTTTGACCACCTTTCAAATGGAAAATATGGTCAAAGCAACTCTACATTGAATATAAGGTGCAAGCCAAGGGAAGGTGGAATACTCAATTCAAAAGCATTCTCAACCACAACCTTGGTGATGTTGTACATGCCATATTTGAGTGTTCTGGGTTTACTATGGGGTCTTGTGAGGCACTCTTTCTGTAAGTGCAACCATACTTTATTTCCAACCTAAAATGTGTGTGGAACCCAATGTTGATTATGTTGTTGCTTATATTGACTTGGCATTGTCTTTCTGCAAAATATCATGAAATTGTTGTTGGATGTGTTGGATTCCTTCAAAAAATTGGTTGCTTTATATGCAATGGATAGAGCTACATCAATGGCAGTCAATGGCTAGAATCACAAGCACACCTTAAAAGAGTTGTTACCAACCAAGATTTGAATGGATTTGTTTTATCTATATTTAACATATGGAAGACTATCATCCCATGTGCATGGATACCTGGATTTGTACATTCCTAGAAAAACCAAAATATAAATTCTTGTTTTGAAACATAATTGATGTTGAATCCTTTTTTTTTCAATAGGACCGGAAAATACGAAAGAAGATAATACCAAGGAAAGAAGTTACATAAAAGAGGTAATGACCGCAAGAACTTTTGGACAAGTTTTGGACCCGCTCCATGAATATAAAAGGAAGTGGAAGATAACCAAGAATGAGAAGAAAGGGAAAGCACACATGGAAATATAAGAGCATCCGAGTATCTGAAGATCAGAACCATCTGAAGAAAAAAATAGACATATTTGCAACAAGAGTTATGCATTTGGGTGTTGAGTTTCACTTGTATGATGGTATATCCCCCTGATGGCTAATTTTGTGGTTGTTTTAAGGATTTAGAGACATGATGTAAGCTATTGAAATAAATATATTATTGGTATATTAAAAAGGATTATTAGGCCCCTCAAATTTATGTGTTGTGAATGTATATGTTATGTTTATTTGTGTTTATTGTTATGGATTAGGTGAATGAATAATGAATACAATTAAGTGTTGTTGCAGTATAGTTAGGTGAATATTGTTGTGATGCTTGTTACTGTAAATCCTCAATCGTAACCATACATTTAACCAATACCTATGTTATCTTATTATTGGATATGCTTCAGGTGATACCTTCCCTATTAATTGTTGGTATTAAGTTATTACTAAGAGGGGGGGTGAATCAGTAATTGTGTAGATATGTACAAAGTTATGTAGATTTTTCCAGATTTATAAACTTTATAACAATCACAACAATAAAAAGAATAATGTGCAGATGCTTAAGAACAAATGTCTATCTATAAATATGTATGAATATGAAGCTACATCAATAGGATATTACAGTCTCCAAACATGAGCACCCACTCATTTCAAATGTTCACTTGATCTCAAGTACAACTTGTGATCTGCTGGAACCAACCTGCAATAACTTCTATCTACGTAAGATCCAACTCACGATCTCCAAGAACCGATCTGAACATTTATCATTCTATTCATGCATGAATTGTGTCTTTAGTCTTTGATCTGCAGTAGAACTACGCTCTCTAGGTGTGGAAGTTACAACTTCCTTTTGTTCTCCAGCACCCACTGGAAGGAGGTTATGACCCCTTGATATTTATCTGCACCCACAGAAAGGATGCTACTGCACCCTAATTGTGTTTTCCAGCACCGACTAGAAGGAGATGACGACACCATGTTCCTTTCCCCGTCCGACCTCCCTGATATGAAATATGATTGTATGACAAGTAGAGAAATATATTTCCTTTAAGTTCCACAACTGTTGAATTCTTCTTATCTATGTCTTTGTATTTGCATCAAACAGTTGCCCAAAAACAATTCAGATATGTGTATGTGTGTCTATGTCTGAATATTTGCATCATAACTTTCTCCAAAACAGATCTGCATATTTATATTTGCATCAAACCTTTCTTCAATATGTGATGTGTGAAGACATGTACAATATGTGTTTGCATCTGAATAGAATTTCTAGCTCAGTCGCACTTGCTTTTCTATGATCTTCGCCTTCACTAAGAAAGAAATTTGCACATCCAAACTACGGGTATCCAATCATCTAGTGGTGTTCATCTCGCACTGCGACTCCACTACAAAAACATATTCATCTCCTATCAACTATCCATTGATACCCAAAAAACAAGAACTCTGAATCTTGTCAAACATTTAGATCTTCATTTCTTACAAGCTTACTTCACCGCATCCATCTCTTACTTATTTATAATATTCTTGACTACGGAGATGTGTCCACTTGGTGAAGTCCCTTTACTTCATATATCATCCCATTGAATTCATTCGAGGAAATTAGAGTTCTAAAATGGGCCTCATAAGGAAAATAATAAAACAATAGTTACAAAAATAAAATAATATTTATTAAATTTGGAGGAAGACAGAAAAAAACTACTTTTTTTGTTCGTATTTTCAACATATCTCCCTGTATTTTTACTCAAAATTTTCATCCAATGAGCCCTTGAATGAGCCCTACAATAGTATGTATTGTGGGTACTCATTGAATGCGGAGTTTAATTCTGCATCCAACGAACCCTCCTCCTCAAAATTTGAGAAAAAACACATGGAGATTTGTTGAAAATACGAACAAAAAAGTAGTTTTTTTATGACAAATATGTCAAGTCAACCATTATGGTTGACTCATTTAGTTAATTCTATTGGTTCTTGAATTCCAACTCACAAGAATTTATTGTTGGCTAGTTTTCTTATAATGCCCATTTTAGACCCTAAATTTCCTCTAATGCATGTATTTGACAAGTTAATGCTTACGTCAATGCGCCACATTTATAATTCATCTTTGTAGTTTAAGCCGCACATATTCCAATACTTGTGTGGGACGTTTACACACATTTTTTTCTAAACAAACCTTTTTATTGACTTCTTTGTGGTAATATAAAATACACAATTTACTTAATTTACTGTTATAGTTGATTTTACCACACATGGTGAATCACACTTTTATGGCCCTCCCTATCCCTCTGTAGACTCCTTAGACCCCATGGACCATTTTTGTACCTTTTATGTTTCCAAGATCATCCCTAAAAACATGCAATAATTTCTATACGTGACTTTTAATCCCTTTCTCGCGTACATACCCTTGACGCTTAAAACCGTGTACATCAGGATGCGTGCAAAAGGCCAAATGATTTTGGAGTTTTCCTTGATGTGGATCTGAATCACTTGTCTCTTGACCTTCCATATGCCTTGAGATCGCTCAAATTCGACCTTCCATTACCCCATTGAAGAGCTATATAAGGAACCCTTTGGATACATTGAAGGAGGATGAATTGAAGAGAAAGAAAACTATAGTCTATTGTTGTCGGAGCTTATAGTTGAGTCTACATCCCTTTGTCCCTTAGAGCACTTTGTGTTCTTCACAAGCTTGCCTTTTGCTTGTGAGCTTGCTATCGAGAGATGGATGATTGAAGTGGTGGAGGCCCAAGTGGGGGACTCAGTTTCTCCAATTCACAGACGTGCAGACAGAGGTTGTCACTATTGTAATCTCTGTTTTATATCAATAGAAATATCTTTTCCTATCCAATAATGTGTACTTAAATGAGTATTTGATCCATGGATACTTTTAAATGCTTATATGCTATTGATTGTATATGCTAGAGTAGGTCTAGCACAATTATATATAGCATGCTTGTCTTGTTTGTTGAGTGTTGATATAGCAGTTTATCAATACAAGCTGGAGTTGGAAAGCTCAATGGGGATCTACATCAACCGTCCAGAATAAGGTACGAATCGAGATTGTTTAGTATCAGATATTTGGTTTCTCTTGCATATAGGAAAGGATTGATTTCTAGAGTCAAGCTGCCTGTTGTGGTACCCCAAGCCATAGGAATTTCTCTCCATAACAGAATTGGCGACTCCACTGGGGAGTTCCTAGTAATTGTCCTTTGGGGGTTTTTATCGATATTCAATGTTCTTGAATTGCTCTAATTTCTCTGTTTCTGAGTCGGGTTTGGGGGCATGTTTTCCTGGTATTGTCTGATAGGTGTGAATTTTGTCTCGGCTTATTTGTTTGCCTTTATTTTTATCTCTTTTTCTTCATGTACGCAAGTTTTTGCCTCAAAGTCGAGTATACACGCGGTTTTGACTGAGATATTCGTGTATATACGCAGGTTTTCTGCACACAGTCATGTATGCCCTGAGTTTTTCCTTTTAGACGAATATTGAGTGTTGTTGGGTGAGTTTTGATGATTGTTGAGTCTCCTTTGATGCTTCTAGAGTCTGTATACACCTCTATTTCTGACCAGAGACACTTTTTAGGGTAATTTTTTTTAAGAATGTTCTTGTCATTGCATTTTCGATTTTTTGTTTTGGGATTAGTGCATTAGGTCTATTTTACGTTAGTGCTTTGCGTGGGTGTTGTTTGACAGTGCTTGCAAAGTCTGGAGCTGGTAGAGTCATTCTTTTGCTTTATTATCTCATTTTTATTCAAAAAATCCAAAAATATTTGCTTCTTTTACATCATGATTCATCATTGCACTTTGCATTTTGCATGGTACTTGCACTGAGTTTGCTTAGAGAAGTATTAGTCAAGATTTCATATAGGAATGGTTGCATTTGTCATTTGAAGAAATTTTGCATTTCATGTAGTAGCATGCCCTGTTTTTCATTCGACACAATGCATTTGCATTGATTGTTAGGTGTGCATTTTACTTCATGTTTGCATCATAACACCATTGGTTGCCCGATCATCTACCCTTTTTGAGTAATAAGCCAAATAAAATCAACGCTTAATTAAAATGGATTACACTATTTTCTTTTATAGGGTACACCAACAATATTAGGTTTAAGGGTCTTGGAATAGTTCATTGTGATTAAATTCTCCAAGACCACTAAAAAACAACATGTATGTGTCTGTCCAGGTGAGAGTGTGAAATTCCTTGGTATAATTAGTGTTTCTCAGGATCATCCTCTTACAAGGGAGTTAAGCACGAGGCAGTGTGAGCGATTATTGATTGGGATGACTCCTAGTCATAACTGAGTAGCACCGGAGATATTTCCAAGATTGTATTCATATATGGGGGCTTTTTTGAGAGTTTCATGCTTTGCTACCCTGCCCATACGGTCCATCCCGCCTGTGACTGTCCGCCTGAGCATTAATTATATTGAGGTGACCTTAGTTTCCTTACCTAGGTTATTGAGGGGGTACTTCGCAGGGGTTATTCTGTAGGTGTCCCGGCCAGGTTGGGATCGGATAGCACAGTCACTATATGAGATGAAGTTGAGGGCCACAATAATTGGTTACGAACCTCTGCTTGTTGTGTATGGGATTCTCAAGCCTCTCCTAGGTGAGACATACCTGCTTCATTCAGGAGCTCACATATCCTACCCTTGTTTGCTTGTGATTGGATTTACATTATATTGGTGTATGATCTGTGCACGCTAGCTTGATTAGGGTTTGCATAATTAGAAGATTTTTTTTCATTTTTGAGTCATTATGGATTCGGGTGCGACACTTCATTGTTCTTGTCATTTATTAGGACTTCCACCTTCTACATCTCCTCCTCCTTTGGGAGAGAGAAACTGACAGTCCAGCTGGACTACTTCTCACATTGATTCACAGACAAGGGGAGATCATGAAGATGAAATTCCTAAGTTTTCTTCTCCACCTCATGAGGTTGGGGAAGAAGATCCTACACCTGTATATGATCCTTAACCTAATATACCTACACACTCTAGGTACGATCATTCACATGATATACCTACACACTCTGGGTATGATCCCTCATTCACAGGTCGCCGGTATTGGCTTTCGGGTGACAAGACTCATTATGAACCTGCGAGCAGTAGTTATCTTAGTTATGGCATGGCTGGTGTTATCCACTTGAATGGCACCTCTCCGTCCGAGTGCCGACATCCCTCATGTTGGCACACAAAAGGACATCTATGGATTGAGGGTTGTCCAAAACACTATAGATGGGCTTATTATGACTTACATTTGCCATCCATCCAGCTGCTTATTTTTACCCTTTAGTTATGCCAAGTCATATACGTGACTCTTTATATCTGCAACTCACATGTTGTACAAGAGTGTCGGTTGTTGCATGTCGTGTATAGATGTATACGCGGGTTACCCTTAGAGAAACTCGCGGCTCATACGCGAGTTGCCCGTATTGATACCCGTGTATATGTCCCTTTGACATTAAAAATAAAAACACGCGATTACTTGAGATTAGTTAAGCACTTAACCTTAATCTCCTTAACTGTCTCAACCTCCTCAACCTTCGAAACTGCCTTATTTTGATCAAGTATAAATACAGGCCTTGGGGAGGGTGTTAATTACATACACTTGGAGAGCAAAGTTATGCTGGTGGAGTTTCTACAGAAGTCTTTGGAGCAGGGGAACTCAGAATCCTTTGGTTGCAGAGGAGTCCTTGTCTCAAGCGTTGGGTTGTAATCTAAACTCTTTCATTATTGTTAATAAAGAGAATCCTTCTTCCATATGTGTCTTGAATGTATCTCATGTATTGTGGTTTGATAAATGTTTATGTTTCAGCATCCTGTATATGATTTATCTAACCTGTTTATATATATGAATCATCTTGTATTTGGAAGATTGACCTTTGACAGGTGAAGGAGAAGCATCCTTAAAGACTTTGGAGGAGAAGCAGAGCGGAAGAGGACAAGCTAGGATCAACCGTCATGTATCGGGTGAGTCTTTCCTATCCTCCTATTTCCTTTACTGTATTCTAAAGTCGATTTCCTGCAATTTTATTGACTATTTTGGTAACCCCAGACCTTTGGTTATAAGGTGTTTATTCCTGTACAATAGCTGGTATCCCTGCACAGGATCCGGCACACCATGCCGAGTCGAAATTTGAACCTAGCACTATGCCTGGGGGCATTCCCATTCCTTTCCATGCGGAGAGATTTGGGAGCATGAGTCACATTGCACCCTCCATCTCAGCGGTGGAGGCTACATCACACGTTCATCCTAGACCTGGTGTTAGTATTCCTATTAGGATACCAAAACCACGACGAGTGACTATAGGGAACACCACTTACATCATTTCGCATGTCCCTACGTCCTCTATTCCTAGTTCTTTGAATTCTATTCCTCCCCCTCATTCACGTAGTCATTTGGGCTGAAATGTGGCTACTGGTCATGTTCATACTGCTGCTACTCGTGTAGTTTTGTCTCAGAGTCAAGTACCTCATGTTGTCTCGGGAGGTCACATTCCTACTTCTTGAACGTCCTATAGTCTATCGCAGGGAATTCCTTATATTCCTACTTACGGAGTCTCTCATGGGACATCTTATGGAACTTCTCATGGACAATATTATGGACTACAATATGCACATAGTTATTCACCTTATGGGTACGGGTATCAACAACCCGCTTACTCCCCGAATTATGGCTTTGTAGCTCCAAATAGTCAAGGTACACCACATTATGGTACTTCCATGTCACCCTACACAGGTCAAATGGGAGGAGGGCACTATGTCCATGGCCATGGTGGTTAAAGTAATCAATCTTATGTGTACCAAAATTATCAAGGAGCGTGGCATCGATCTGCTCAACCTAGGCTCCCTTTCCTCGCAACGTTAAATTTGCCTGACTTGTCGAGACTAATGAATGATTCGGTATCTCATGACCCAGCTTGGCCGGCTGTCCCTACCAAGATTCGCTCGGACATTCCCAAATTCGACGGAAAACCAAGAGAAGATCCTAGTGAACATGTTACTACATTTCATCTTTGGTGCTCTTCTAATTCCTTACATGAAGATTCGATCTGTTTAAGGCTATTTCAACGCACCCTCATCGGGCCTGTAGCGAAATGGTACATAGAATTACCTAGGGGGGAATTCATTTTGTTCGATGACCTAGCTATGACTTTTCTCAATCACTTCCAGCTACTAGTGCGTTACGACGTTGGTACAGAACTCTTGTTGACATTTTGGAAAGACAAAGCCACACATATCTCAGACCATATCCAAGAGTGGCATAGACGGAAGAGATTGATTAAAGCCTTCATACCGCCAGATTTTCTCCTTAAATGGTTCCTTAAATCATTACTGCCTTATATAGCGAAGGATGTTTCTACATCCGGAGTTCAGAACGAGGAACAAGCCATTTTTAGGGTGCAGGAATTGGATTTTATTTATGCTCAATCCGGTTTGTTATATGAGATTATTCCTAATGCTCTGCATTCTAGTTTCAACCCTAAGGTCAAACCTGGACCACATGTCGATGGCATTGTTGGTTGTACGAGTAACAAACCTGTGGATTCGGTTGTGAAATAGGTGATTCAATTTTCTATCAACCAATCTGCTTCGGGATAAGCCACGACTTCATCTCAACCCACCCAAACGGTGAGTGTGCTTTCGGTACAATCGTCGGACCAGAAGGGTAACCAGCAACCCGGAAGGAATAAGAAGAAGGGTAAAAACAATCGTAAGGGTGGGAATAGGAATGAAAATGCCAATTCTAATGACAAGAACATCCGCAAAGCTAGGGGGGACAAGCAATCTAAACATAAGGTTAAATTTCCTTGCAAATTGTGTAAGGATGACCACCTCACTCACTTTTGCCCTCCTATAGAAGAAGCCTCGAGGTTCATAGCACAGGGCCCAACTGTGTTGAAAAACCCTTTACCCCATAATCAAAACATGAACTCGAGGACCCATGATCAGTCTGGTGGATATCAAGATCCGTTGAAAGCTAGTAGTGGTCATGGTTGCATCAATATGGTGCGTGCTACTAAGGTTGTGACTCATGCAAAGGACTTTGGTTCGTCACAACCTGACCTTGGAAAGGAGCCTGCTCCACCTGGGAGTCCTTTGCGTATTGAAAAGCCTGTGGATAAACCTAAATTTTCACCTCGCATTCCTAAGGGGGTCCTAAAGTGTTCGGAGCACAATCCTAATGCCCAAGCCTCCCAGAATTATTTAGTTGTTGAGGATTTGGGCCACATTCCTTGTGCGATGTCTGCACTCGAAGTACTTCAGAGTTGTCCTTCACAAAAGAAGGCTTTTCTTTCTACTCTTGGTGTTAACGATGTTAACTCTTCCTTCGTCATCAAATTTGAAACCGTGGGACTACAGCCTTGCTTTCCTTACTATGTGTCTCTCTTGATTCATGTAGAATGTCTTAACATGACCGTCAAACTCACTATGATTGACAAAGGCACTGCTGCTTCTGTGATGTCTTTGGTGTGTTGGAAGGGTTTGGGTTCCCCCGAGTTGTCTAAATCTGCTACCATGTTGATTGCTTTTGATGGTAGATCATTTCAGCCACACGAAATTCTTCCTTCTCTTAAGGTCCGTTTGGGAGGGAAGATTGTCGCGATCGAGGTCAAGGTGGTTGATGCACCCCTTGACTACAATTTGTTACTGGGTATGAATTGGATGTATATTATGCAAGCCGTAGCTTCTTCTCTATTTCGAGTTATATGCCTTCCTTTTAATGGGAAGATAGTTACGATTGATCAAAGGTCATTCAAAAATCCATGTGTTACCGCATCTTTGGGAGCTTCTATCCCGATTGTCGAGCACTCTCAACCGGCAACTGGGAGTGTGGGTGTGGGCATGTATCCATCCCTTATGGGAAGCTTTAGTTGTCCTGCACCTATTCTTATGATCGATTCTAGTTCCAGTGGGGCTTCATCTTCATTGAGATCAGTGTCTTTTTGCACTACCCATATGGAAGATCCTTGGATTCTTCCTACACCAAGTCCTTCATGTAAGCCTATCGAAATGGACGTGTTGTTGCCTACAGCAATGATAGCATATCAAGTGAATCTTGAATGTGTTGCAGAGCCTAGTCCTTCCTCTTCACGGATGGAGGAGAAGGACCCGTATGTGCTGCCTGCATGGGCAGTTCAGTCTTCTCACGCACATGACTGCCTTGATAGTGTTTTTCCATCAAATGAAGCTATTATTGAGGCCATGTCTGGAGTTCAGCCACCTTGGGAAGAGTTGCATCATATATCTTATTTTCTTCCCGAGATTAACCGTTTGGAGGGTGAAGAATTTAGGGAGATTCTTAGTGAGAGAATTGGTAGTCCTGTGGTTCCATTAAGCTCTCCTATTTCGATGGCTGATGGAAACATGGCGAATATATCTCCTACCATTCCTATCAATATCTCTCACGCTCCTGGCAAGATTGAAAATGTCTATATTGGGGCAGAATGTTCCCATGCTGAGATTCAAGAGTATACCGAGCTATTCAAAGAGTTTCATGACATATTTTCTTGGTCATATGAGGAAATGCCAGGTATCGACCCTCACATTGTTGAACATGAAATTAAAACTTATCCCAATGCTAAGCCTGTTCGACAATGCTTGCGTGCGTCGAATCCTAGAAAAGCACCCGCGATTAAGGCTGAGATAGAAAAGCTGTTGAATGCCGGTTTTATCTATCTCGTTCCCTTGACGGAGTCGGTTTCAAATACCATTCCGGTTGATAAGAAATAGGGAGTGATCCGTATATGCACTGATTTCCATGACTTGAATTGTGCCTGTCCTAAGGATAATTTTTCCACACCATTTATTGATCAAATTTTGGATGAGTGTGTGGGAAGTGAGGTATTTTCCTTTATGGATGGCTTTCTAGATACAATCAGATACAGATCAAACCTAAGGACCAACATAAGACTACATTTATTTGTCCTTGGGGTACATTTGCATATCAAAAGATGCATTTCGGCCTTAAAAACACCGGAGCCACATTTCAGCGAGCTATGACCTTGATCTTCCATGATCTCAAATCGATTATTGAAGTATTTTTAGATGACCTTGCTGCTCATTCTCATATGAGAATGGTCATTCCTACCATTTGATATTAGTGTTAGAAAGATGCCGCCATTACTTGGTTAGGTTAAATCCTCATAAGTGCATCTTTTGTGTGAAGTCTGGTTGCTTGTTAGGGTTCATTGTCTCCAAGGAGGGTATAAGATTCAACCCTTTAAAGGTTGAGGCAATACTTCAATTGTCTCCCCCGAGAAACATTAGACATATTCAATGTTTGCAGGGCATGGCAAATTTCTTGCAGAGATTCGTGGTTAACTTTGCCAATTTGACTAGAGGCTTTATGCGTCTTTTGAAGAAGGACACTACGTTTTGTTGGGATGAGCAAGCCCAGGAGTCCTTTGATGTGATTAAGAGAGCCTTAGCATCGGCCCCGGTGATTAGTCCACCTGACTATAGCCGTGACTTTCTACTTTATGTGGCTGTGTCCATGGAGATGATTGGTATGGTTTTGGTTTAGGAGGATGAGGAGCTCCAGGAGCATGTCATATATTATTTGAGTCGAAACCTTATAGATGCGGAGATCTGTTATTCCCATGTGGAGAAACTTTCCTTAGCTACTGTTAATGCGGTTCAAATATTGAGACATTATATTCTCCTGCGCCAGACCTTTGTGGTAGCCCATGTCAATCCATTTCAATTCGTCCTCACTAGAAGGATGATCGGGGGAAAGTATAATAAGTGGATTGTCATCTTGCAAGAATTCAATCTCAATTTTGTTTCAGCAAAATCGAAAAAATAGTTGATTTTTGCGGAGCTTATATCGGATTTCCCAAGCGAGGAGGAGGAGGATGTTTGTGAAGATACGTTTGTCGATGAGCACATTTTCCTGATCTCAAATTTGGATCCATGTTATGGGGATATAATCATATATTTACAAACATTGAACGTCCCTACTCACCTCTCACACGATGAACGACGACGGTTACATCATGTATCCAAGAACTACCTTATAGTGGATAACACATTGTACCGCCATGGGGTAGATTCCATTTTACGTCGTTGTTTAACTCATGATGAGGCTGAGCTTGTGTTGAATGATTTCCATAGAGGGGTGTGTGGTGGTCATTTATCTGGGCTTTCTACAGCCCAAAAAATATTGAGAGTGGGTTATTTATGGCCGTCGATCTTTAAAGATTGTGTTAATGCAGTCAAGAAGTGCCACCCTTGCTAGTTCTTTGCACGTAATATGCACTCACATCCTGCCCCGTTACATCTAATTATCACGGCCAGTCCCTTCACTAAGTGGGGGCTTGATTTCATGGATTGCAACCCAGCTTTAGCTGGGGGGCATCATCATATTATCATGGCTGTTGACTATTTCATGAAATGGGATGAGGCTATGCCCACGGTTAAATTCGACGGTGAGACAGCTGCACATTTCGTATTCAACCAGATTATTACTCAGTTCGGTATTCCGAAAGAGCTTATCACTGACCATGGTAGGCACTTTCAGAATCTGATGATGGAAGAGTTGGCATCGAAGTTAGGGTATAAGCAGGAGCATTCATATTCTTATTACCCTTAAGCGAATGGACAGGTTGAAGCAGGAACAAATCACTTAAGTCCATTCTCCAGCGAACCATCGCACAAACCAAGACCATTTGGCATATCATGTTATATCCTGCTTTCTGGGCTTGTAGGACCACGGTTAATACTACCATCAGTTTTTCTCCATATCAGCTTGTACATGGAGTGGAGTCTATTTTTCTAGTTGAATTCAAAATCCCTTCATTGAAGCTAGCCATAGAGCTCTTACCAAACACTTCCCCATTGGAGGAACGTTTGGTCCACTTAGAGTAGCTTGATGAGCAGCGCCGAGATGCCTTGGTGGCTCTAGAAGTGAATAAGCATCGCATTAAGGTCCAATATGATAAATCTGTCCATCAAAGGAGGTTTAGTGAGGGATATATGGTCCTTTTGTGGGATCAAGCTAAAGAACCCTTGGGGGAAGGAAATTTTAATCCCATGTGGCATTGTCCTTAGGTGGTCAAACGTGTGTTAGAGAAGGGCGCCTATGAGCTGGTAGATTATGAAGGGACAGCCTTAGCGGAGCCTAGAAATGGGCTCTATCTTAAAAATTACTATGCATGATGCTTAGCTAGGGCTGACTATTGTATATTATTGTACAGTATTTGCATAGTTAGGTTTTTCGTATGGTGATCGGGTTTGTTGATTAGCTTTCGTTTCTTATGGCAGATGTCGATGGAGTCTTCCATTTACATAGGATTCACTTATGGTGCTAGCCGCACACTCAACACTCAACCTCTGCTACTTGGGTGATTTATACTCCTACAGATCAGGTATTGTCTTCAGGAGCCGTATGTTTACAACCCTCTTCAAACAACGTTGCTGAATATAGTGCTGTTATCGAGCTTCTACGAGATGCCATTTCACATGGTGTTCTCTCTCTTGAGGTATGTCTTGATTCGTAGTTAGTAGTGTCACAGCTTAATGGCTTGTATCATGTTAGGTATCCAACATTATTATGAAGATTCTTACGTGTGAGATTGTTAGAATGGAAATTTGACAACATAACATACATACATGTTCCAAGAATTTATAATCAAGTTGTTGACTCATATGCTAACTATGTGTTAGATTGGCATTTGTTTCACATACAATAAGCTCATCACAAACATACATTTTTACACATGTAAATAAATAAAATCGACAATCATAAAAAAATTTCATTAAACATCCAAAATGTGATAATACATAAGTGTCATAATACAAAAATGGGGCTTCCGAGCCACCAAAATATAAATACACGGTAGTGCAAAAATCAATTTTGGCGTGGGCCGAGGCGCATATATTAGATTGGCCTAGAAATCAATTTTGACCATGGAAATTTGAAAAAATTACATGCAAATGAAAGAGCAGGGCATGGGAAGTTACCTGGAAAAAACGGTGTCAGATTCCGTGGGTTGAAACTCCCTGAATTCGCGGTTGAAGTTCTGATCTCAATTGGGTAAAAAGTTCAAATGTTATATAATGTTTTGAATTTTTTACTATTTATAGAAAATTTTTACCCCCTTTCTATAGTTTTGAACCATTTCTGACCCTTTTGGACTGTTTTTTACTAATATAATGATGTAGGAGACCATTTTGAGCGTCGTTTCGACCATTGTTTTGACCCGTTCATGCCGATTTCAGGTATGATGTTTAAAATGGCATATAGGTAAGATTTCACCTCCGCTCACATTTTTCATGACCTTATGACTGTTTCATTATAACCTTAGGTACGAACCCATTCTATCCTGTCACGGAACCTTCTTGCTATTTTAGAAGTGACATGATGTGAATGGTAGAGTTTGACCTTACATGGGTGCCCTAGTTAGCTCCTTGTTTGCATTTGGTGCCGATGTCGACACTTTGTCCTTTAGGGTGTGGGAGTCCATTGTATAGTATCGCCATGACATTTCGCAAGAGCCTCATACTCCTCTTGATATTTTTGCTGGCCTATTTCCCCGGGACTCCCTTATGTCAAGTTGTAATTGCATTATCATGAGCTTTGCCTGCCTCATTGAGCCTTATGACGGCTTCCCTGACTTTGAGTATCAGCCATATAGCCCAAGCTTGTCTCATGTCTAGCCATGCAGAGCCATTTTATATATTGTTTGCAGCTTGATTCCCGATTTTTACCAGGAGGGGACTTTCCCCCGAGTATCGCTATCCTACAAATGTCTCCTTGTATTGAGCATAGGTATGTTCCACTGCTTGGAACTAGTTTGTTTGTTCCTTGACACTCGTCTCCTCCCAGTCTGTAACTATAAAGCGAGTTTATTCTTTTTCAAGAGTTTCAAAATATTTGAAAAAGTCCAAAAAAAATTCCAAAAAACAAAAAGCCGGACAAGAAAAGATGTTATCTTTGGCAGCAGTCAAGTCATGTCGCCTTCGAATAGAGAACTGTATATCACATCCGTTGGTTGGGTTAATAGTTTGACTTTAGGAGCTGTACTTGTGTCTCCTAGTTTATCTCCACTGACTAGTTAAGCTTCCAGTCCCTATGGAGCCTCTTTCGATGCCTCCTGTGTCGCAGAGATGTCCCAGTTTTGTATATTGAGTCTGTGTTGCCTACATTTAGTCACCATTCACCTTTATGCTCTTGTTCAAAGGAAGTTGAAACCTGAGTCGGCCATTCCTCATTTATCTTGACTTTGCATGTCAGTCATTCCCGATACATTTACTGGTTTGTGCACATTATGATCGAGTCCTTCCACATTATACAGCTTTGTTGAGTACCTCTTGTTGGATTATGGTTATGGCTTAATGCCCTCCTTCCAGCAGATTTCATCCCATCGACTTTAGATCATTTATTCTGGGATAGGAATCTAGAGTCATGTTTGAGTGCCTTGAGACTTGCAGGCATTAGTGGCAGGTTCTCTTGCCATCGATAGTTTTTTGGGAATACATCAATGTCCCCTGATCGATGGATTCTCTCAATTGTTCGACCTCAACACATTTATTCACACTTGTTAGTTTTCACTCTAGTACCTTGATTCACATTTTCATTATCGGTGGGTGATCTCACGTCTGTTAATGGTATACATCAATGACCGGTAATCAAACGATGGACTACTATGTTCGACCTCGACACCTCTATTCACATAGTAGGACATGTACTCGTAG
>LPNX010348462.1:118556-138258 GCA_001517045.1 Pseudotsuga menziesii
AAAAATAGACTAATGTGGGATTTCGGGTCTTGGGAAGTGGAATTTGGGATAGGGTCTTCATGAATGGAATTGCAGAGGTGTCAGTGAAGTTTCAGGGAAAACAGAGTTGAAACCAAGGAGATATTGCCGAAAAACAGAATTTTATACTCTTTTTTTTTTTTTTGGTAGGAAGGGATCTACAACAGCGCAAAAGTGATCGGAAACAGTGGAATCTGCAATGGCGCGGAAGTGATCGGCAACAAATGGATCTGCAATGGCGCAGAACTGACCGACAACAGTTCTGGACAGAGGAAATCTGTGATTGTGCAACTGAAAATAGATATGGACCCCAGGTATGTGCGGCTTCCTATCGGTTCAAGGGAATCACTCGGCCACCAATGTTGTCTGACGGCTTGCGTATTGGGGCAGTACCCCTCACTCCACGCCTCAGGTAAAACTGATAACCGCTTGGCCACAAACGACGGCTCTTGGTTTACCTCACGGGTGGGAACTAGTCAATCGGGTAGGGGTCGTTGCCCTTTTTGCTGGCAGGTCCTCTCAATGGGCTAGCTACTTCGGGGTTCCTGTGGTACTCCTCACAATGAGTTTTAGGGCTTATGCCCAAGTAATTCCCACAGTTAAGCGGATAGGGATTATTCCCACATCCGAACCTGCAACAGAAGCGAAAAAAAAAAATTGGGCAGAAATTTCACCCAACGAGCCCAAGAAAGTGCTCTGATACCAGATGTGAGGACCCTGCAGCAAATAATTAATCAAAATACATGATATAGCAGTAGAACTCAAAATCACTTTTATATTAATCGCAGGCCACTTCGAGGGGGCAACCTCCTTTGAGCAAGCTCAATACAAAATAACTTCATGGTGCCTTCCTTGGCCTCAACACACACTTATATACTATGGGTCAAAACCATGGGCCAATATAAACTGTGGATCAAAACCATGCGCCAATACTATGGTTCAAAACCATGGGCCAATATAAAATGTGGATCAAAACCATGCGCCAATACTATGGGTCAAAACCATGGGCCAATATAAACTATGGATCAACAAATACTACAGGCGGCTTACAAAGCATATGCGCCCAACAACAATAACACAAACTATGGATCAACAATTACTATGGGATGACTTACAAAGCATATGCGTCCAACAACAATATACTAACACGGTAAAGAGAAGGATTGACATGGGTTCCTAACAGCATCTCATATATGCTACCTCCTTGATCGTGTCAGTGTTCATGAGATTTCAGCTCTCGTGACTAGATTCCAGTAAATGTCAGATATTTCCAGCCATTATGGAGATCTTGACCCACTATATATCTTCAACCATCATGGAGATCATGATCCTTTGTATATCTTCATCATGGATATTCTCAGCTATTTATATTGTACCTGGATATGACCACACATGTCATATTTTGTATCATGTCTATTCATGGCCATTATACTCTTATGTATCCGGGACTGCTATATCTACTTCCAGTTATGTGCAGAGTTTGATCATTATATTGTATTGATTGGATGGTTGGTTCTTCCATTGGGTTCTTCATCACTCCACATCTGGGATGGACTTATAATGTATTTCGGCCATCGTATGACCCCTCTGACCTCACACATTAGAGGGAATCTGTTATAGTTGATTTTACCATGCATGGTGAATCACACTTTTATGTCCTTCCCTATCCCTCTGCAAAATCCTTAGACCCATGGACCATTTTTGTACCTTGGATGTTTCCAATATCATCCCTAAAAACATGCAATAATTTCCATACGCGACTTTTAATCCCTTTCTCGCGTACATACACAGGTTTGACCCTTAAAACAATGTACATCAGGATGTGTGCAAAAGGCCAAATGATTTCGGATTTTTCCTTGATGTGGATCCGAATCACTTGTCCCTTGACCTTCCATATGCCTTGAGATTTTTCAGATTTGACCTTCCATTACCCCATTGAAGAGCTATATAAGGAAACCTTTGGATACATTGAAGGAGGAGGAATTGAAGAGCAAGAAAACTATAGTCCATTGTTGTCGGAGCTTATACTTGAGTCTGCATCCCTTTGTCCCTTGGAGCACTTTGCTTTCTTTCCAAGATTTCCTTTTGCTTGTGAGCTTGTTATCGAGAGATGGAGGATTGAACTGATGGAGGCCCAAGTGGGGGACTCAGTTTCTCCGATTTGTAGATGTGCCGACAGAGGTTGTCACTATTGTAATCTCTATTTTATATCAATAGAAATATCTTTTCCTATCCAATAATGTGTATTTAAATGAGTATTTGATCCATGGATGCTTTTAAATTCTTATATGTTATTGACTGTATATCCTAGAGTAGGTCTAACACAATTATATATAGCATTCTTGTCTTGTTTGTTGAGTGTTGAGATAGCAATTTATCAATACAAGCTAGAGTTGGAAAGCTCAACGAGGATCTACATCAACCGTCCAGAATAAGATACAAATCGAGATCCTTTAGTGTTAGATATTTGGTTTCTCTTGCATATAGGAAAGGATTGATTTCTAGAGTCAAGCTATCTGTTGTGTTACCCCAAGCCATAGGAATTTCTCTTCGTAACATTTACAAGTCCCATAATTAGTATTTGTACCTATGTGTGTTACGGAGAGAAATTCCTATGGCTTGGGGTACCACAACAGATAGCTTGACTCCAAAAATCAATCCTTTCCAATATGCAAGAGAAATCAAATATCTAACTCTAAAGGATCAGACCTCATACCTTATTCCAAACGGTTGAAGTAGATCCCCATTGATCTTTCCAACTTCAGCTTGAATTGATGCATCACTTCCTCAACAAGTAAACAAGACAATCATACTATATATTGGTGTTAGATCTACTCTAGCATATATAATCAACAATGTATAAGCATTTGAAATCATCCATGGATAAAATATTCATTCAAACATACATTATTGGACAGGAAAAGATATATCTATTAATATAAGATCAGAGATTACAATGAATACAACCTTTGTCAGCATGTCTGCGAATCGGAGAAACTGAATCCCCCACTTGGGCCTCCACCACCTCAATCCTCCATCTCTCTATAGCAAGCTCACAAGCAAAAGACAAGCTTGGGAAGAACACCAAAGTGCTCCAAGGGACAAAGGGATGCAGACTCAAGCACAAGTTCTGGCAACAATGGACTATAATTTCTTTGCTCTCAATTCTCTTATGCCTTCAATGTATCCAAAGGGTTCCTTATATAGCTTTTCAATGGGGTAATGAAAGGTCGAATCCGAGCGATCTCAAGGCATATGGAATGCCAGGAGACAATTCAGTTGGATCCATGTCAAGGAAAACTCCAAAAGGATTTGGATTTTGTACACATCCTAATGTACGAGGTTTTAGATGTCAAACCCGTGTATATACACGATAAGGGGTTTAAAAGTCGCGTATAGAAATTTTCACATGTTTTTAGGGATGGTCTAGGAAGCATCAAAGGACAAAAAATGGTCCAAGGGGTCTAAGGAGTTTGCAGAGGGACAGGGGAAGGCCATACAAGTGTGATTCACCTGGTGTGGTAAAATCAGCTATAACAGATGCCCCCTAATGTGTGAGGTCAAAGGGGTCATACGATGGTCGCAATACATTGTAATTCCATCCCAGAAGTGGAGTGATGAAGAATACCAAATGGAAGACCAGCCATCTAATCAACATAGTACAATAATACAACTCTGCACATAACTGCATATAGCAGTCCTGGATACATAAGACTATAATGGCCATGAATAGGCATGATACAAAATATGACATAAGTGGTCATCGCCACGTACAATATACATAGATAAGAATCTCCATGATGAATATATACAAAGGATCATGATCTCCATAATGGTTGAAGATATACAATGGATCAAGATCTCCATAATAGCTGGAAATGTCTAACATACACTGGAATCAAGTCACGAGAGTTGAAATCTCATGAACACTGGCACGATCAAGGAGGTAGCATATAAGAGATGACACCAATCTGGAAGGTCTTCTACACAAACTGCTACAAGTACATGTCCTATTATATGAATAGAGGTGTCGAGGTCAAACATAGTAGTCCATCGTTTGATTACCGGTCATTGATGTATACCGTTAACAAACGCGAGATCACCCGTCGATAATGATAATGAGAATCAAAGTACTAGAGTGCAAACTAACTAGTGTGAATAGATGTGTTGAGGTCAAACACTTGAGAGGATCCATCGATCATGGGACATTAATGTATTCCCAAAAACTGTCAATGGCGAGAGAACCTGCCACTGATGACTGCAAGTCTCAAGGCACTCAAAATTGACTCTAGATTCCAATCCCAAAATAAATGATCTGAAGTCGATGCGATGAAATCCATTGGAAGGAGGGAATTAAGGCATCCCCCATCATCCAACATGAGGTACTCAACAAAGCTGTATAATGTGGAAGGACTCGATCATAAGGTGCACGAACCAGTAACTGTACCGAGAATGGCCAACATGCAAAGTCAAGATAACTGAGGAATGGCCGACTCAAGTTTCAACTTCCTTCAAACAAGAGAATAATGGCGAATGGTGACTGAATAAAGGTAGCATAGACTCAATATACAAAACTGGGACATCTCTGCGACATAGGAGGCATCGACAGAGGCTCTATGGGGACTGGAAGCTTAACCAGTCGGTGGAGATAAACTTAGATAAACAAGTATAGCTCCTAAAGTCAAACTATAAACACAACTAACGGATGTGATATACATTGCTATGTTTGAAGGCGACACAACTCGACAGCTGCCAAAAGACAACATCTTTCCTTGTCCGGCTTTTTGGTTTTTTAATTTTTTTGGACTTTTTCAAATATTTAAAAAGCTTGAAAAAGAATAAAACTGCTTTATAGTTACAGACTAGGAGGAGACGAGTGTCATGTGGGAAAACAAACTAGTTCCAAGCAATGGAACATACCTATGCTCAATGCAAGGATACATGTGTAGGATAGCGACACTCGGGGGAAAGTCCCCTCCCGGTAAAAATAGGGAATCAAGCTGCAAAGGATATACAAAATGGCTCTGCATGGCTAAACATGAGACAAGCTCGGGCTATATGGCTAAAACTCAATGTCAGGGAAGCCGGCGTGAGGCTCAATAAGGCAGGCAAAGCTCCTGATAATGCAATTACAACTTGACATAAGGGATTCCAGAGGGAAATAGGCCAGAAAAAGATCAAGAGGAGTATGAGGCTCTTGCGAAATGTCTTGGCAATACTATACAACAGACTCCCACACCCTAAGGGACAAAATGTCGGCATGGGCACCAAATGCAAATAAGGCGCTAACTAGGGTACCCATGTAAGGTCAAGCTCTACCAGTCATATCATGCCACTTCTAAAATAGCAAGAAGGTTCCATGACATCATAGTGTGGGTTCGTACCTAAGGCTATAATGAAATAGTCATAAGGTCATGCAAATGGTGATGAAACCTAACCTATATGCCAGTTTAGACATGATACCTAAAATCGGCATGAACGAGTCAATCCAACAGTCAAAACGGTGCTCAAAAAGGTCTCCTACATCATAAATTAGTCCAAAAATGGTCCAAAAGGATTACAAACGATCCAAACTATAGGAAAAGGGGTAAAAAATTTCAAAAATTTGAAAAATTTCTATATATAGTAAAAAATTCAAAACATTATAAAGCATTTGAAATTTTTACCCATTTGAGCTCAGAACTTCAACAGCGAATTCCAGGAGATCCAACCAGCAGAATCCACTACCGTTTTTTCCAGGTACTTACCCATGCTCTACTCTTTCATTTTGATGCAATTTTTGTCAAATTCCATGGTGTATTTAGGATTCTAGGCTAGTCTAAGATGTGCGCCACAGCCCACGTGGAAATCGAGGGTTTTTCCATGTATAGGGATGGATATACGCGGAAAACACCCTCAAAGTCGCATACATACGTGGCTGTTTAGCAAACAGTCGCGTATGCGACCGTGCTCAATGATTTTTAAGTATTCTAATGGACAGAACTCAAATTTTATGTGCAATATGGTCCTAGAATGGAGAGAACATGAACATGGTGATGTAGAAGAGGCAGTAAGGGCAGATCTAATGGCTCAAAAAACATTACATGCATGTGGGCTTTACAAATTTTGGTGTCTTGGTGGCTTAAGAGCCAAACCAGGACTATTGTATATGTTAGTGGACTACTGGGATCCAGACTCAGAGTCGTTCCAGATAGACGGGATGTCCCTCACCATAGAAGTGGAGGACATATATTTTATTGGTGGACTTTCTCAACGGGGGGAAGTGGTGAACCTATGCTCTCGCAGGCCCGGAGGTGTCCTGACTATAGATGAGTACATTGCAGTGTACTGTTATCCGAACATGGAGAAGGTGGGGAGTCAGATCCCAACTAACTCCATACAGGTGTTGGGCCTAAAGGCCATCCTACTGACATTGGGCAAGATAGCAGGCTTAGCTTCACTCCACCAGGCCTCGTGGCCTCTGATGTTTTATGCAGTGGAGTGCATGAGACCCACGGTATACGATTGGAGCACTGCGCTACTGGGCAACATGAAACACCAGCTTAGTGAGTGCAAGATGGGCAGAGTGCGAAACTTTGGTTTTAGCAGCATACTGAGCACATTTTTCTTTGATTTTGTTCCAGGATTGAGCCCTAGAGTTGACATTCCTCTACAAGGGGTTCAAGATCCGACCCAACGGCGTTGGGCAGATGCGATGCGCAGACTGGGTGGAGGTAGGGTGTCCAACCCCTATCCAGCTGATTTCTTTCCATGGTGGTGACGACAGATAGTTGCCATCGATGACTACCCCTATGCGGGGATAGATTTCTGGTGAGACCTGGACATGCCTCTACCACCAGGATCGGTATATGGTGACATTGGTAACGAATCTCGACCCTCTTTAAAAATTTTGAGTTATTAAATTTTTTTGTGTTTTCTGATTATGTGGAATCAAAAGACATGTTTTTGGGTGACAATACATAGTGACATCTACCATATGCATGCAGATGTGGGACCATGGTGGCCTGAAGGCTTCCCTCATCATAGACAGAGGGGAAGAGTAGACGATATCATGGGTGTGGATGCGGAGCGGAGGCTCCAAAGCATTCATACCAACTTCGTGAGACTGACACATAGAGTACCCATGGCGCAAGTTGAGGACTTGCTTGAGGCCATGCAGCGCCAGGTGGTGGGTGTACCACGAGCATCGGTGTGGCTATTTCGACGGCTAGCTAGATCCATAGTGACATTCCACGATCACAACCCCCCTCCTCCTCCACAGGCTTAGATACCTGGGAGTGATATATTTTGTACTACCATGTATTTATATTTTGGTGGCTTGAGAGCCCCATTTTTGTATTATGACACTATGTATTACCACATTTTGGATGTTTATAAAAACTTTTATGATGATCGATTTATTTATTTACATGTGTAAAAAATTTATGTTTGTGATGAGCTTACTGTCTATGAAACGAATGCCAATCTAACACGCAGTTAACATATAAGTCAGCAACTTGATTATTAATTCTTGGAACATGTATGTATGTTATATTGTCAAATTGTCATTCTAGCAATCTCACATGTAAGAATCTTCTTAATAATATCGAATCTCTAACATGGTACAAACCATCAAGCTGTGACACTACTAACTCCGAATCAAGACGTACCTCAAGAGAGAGAATGCCATCTAAAATGGAATCCTGTAGAAGCTCAATAACGGCACTATATTCAGCAACATTGTTTGAAGATGGCCATAAACATACACCTCCTCAAGACAATACCTGACCCATAGGAGTATAAATCACCCAAGCAGCAGAGGCTGAGTGTTGAGTGTGACGGCTCACACGATCCGCGAATCCTATGAAGGTGGAAGATTCCATTGAAATCTTCCAAAAGAAACGAAAACTAATCACAAACCCGATCACCATAAGAAAAAGACCTACCTATGAAAAACTGTACAATAATATACAATAACTAGACTTGGCTGAAAATCATGCATAGTACTTTTTAAGATAGAGCCCATTTCTAGGATCCGCCAAAGTCGTGCCCTCATAATCCACTAACTCATAAGCTCCCTTCTCTAACACACATTTAACGACGTAAGGACCATGCCACATGGGGTTAAACTTTCCTGCCCCCAAGGGTTCTTTCGGTTGATCCCACAAAAGGACCAAGTCTCCCTCACTAAACCTCCTTGGACGGACAAACTTATCGTACTGGACCTTAACGCGATGCTTATTTACTTCTATATCCACCAAGGCATCTCGGCGCTGCTCATCAAGTTGCTCAAGGTGGACCAAATGCTCCTCCAATGGTGAAGTGTCTGGTAAGAGTTCTATGGCTAGCTTCAAAGAAGGAATTTCGCACTCAACCGAAAATACTGACTCCACTCCATGTACAAGTTGATATGGAGAAAAACCCGTGGTGGTCTTAACAGTGGTTCTATAAGCCCACAAAGTAGGATATAACATAATGTGCCAATTCGTCTTGCTTTGTGCGATGGTTCACTGGAGAATGGATTTGAGTGATTTATTCACTGCTTCTACCTGTCCATTCGCTTGAGGGTAGTAAGAGGAGGAATGCTCTTGATTATACCCTAACTTTGATGCCAACTCTTCCATCATATGATTCTGAAAGTGCGATCCATCATCAGTGACAAGCTCCTTCGGAATATCGAACCGAGTAATAATCTGGTTGAATACGAAGTGCACGACTGTCTCACCGTCGGAATTAACTGTAGGCATAGCCTCAGCCCATTTCGTGAAGTAATCAACGGCCACTATGATATGATGATTCCCCCCAACTGAAGCTGGGTTGCAATCCATAAAATCAAGCCCCCACTTAGTGAAAGGACCGACAGTGATGATGGGATGTAATGGGGCAGGTTTCGAGTGCATATTACGTGCAAACACCTGGAAAGGTTGGCACCTCTTGAATGCATCTACACAATCTTTAAATATCGATGACTATAAATAACCCACTCTTAAGATTTTTTGGGCTGTAGAAATCCCAGATAAATGACCACCACATGCCCCTCTGTGGCAATCATTCAGCACTACCTTAGCCTCTTCATGAGTTAAACAACGACATAAAATGGAATCTACCCCACGGTGGTACAAAGTGTTATCCACTATGAGGTAATTTTTAGACACATGACATAACCATCGTCGTTCATCCCGTGAGAGGTGAGTAGGGACCTTCAATGTTTGTAAATATATAATAATATCTCCATACCATGGGTCCAAAGTTGAGATTAAGAAGATGTGCTCATCGATAAACGTATCTTCACAAACCAACTCCTCGGCCTCAATTGGAAAATCCGATATAAGCTCCACAAAAATTAACTATTTCTTCGATTTTGCTTAAACAAACTCGAGATCGAATTCTTGCAAGATGACAATCCATTTACTATATTTTCCCCCAATCATTCTTCGAGTGAGAACGAATTGAAATGGATTGACATGGGCTACAACCAAGGTCTGGCGAGGGAGAATATAATGTCTCAACCATTGAACTACATGTACGGTAGCTAAGGCAAGCTTCTCAACATGGGAATAATGGATCTTTGTGTCAATAATATTTCGGCTCAGATAGTATATGACATGCTCTTGGAGCTACTCTTCCTCTTGAACCAAAACCATACCAATCGTCTCCATGGACGCGGCCACATAAAGTAGAAAATCATGGCTATAGTCTGGGGGACTAATCACCGGGGCCGATGCTAGGGCTCACTTAAGCGCATCGAAGGACTCCTAGGCTCGCTCATCCCAACAAAAGGTGGTGTCCTTTTTCAAAAGACGCATAAAGCCTCTAGTCAAATTGGAAAAATTGACAACGAATCTCCGTAAGAAGTTTGCCATGCCTTGCAAACATTGAAGATGTCTAATGTTTTTCAGGGGAGACAACTGAAGTATTGCCTCAACCTTCAAATGGTCGACTCTTATACCCTCCTTGGAAACAATGAATCCTAATAAGCGACTAGACTTCACACAAAATATGCACTTGTGAGGATTTAACCTGACCAAATAATGGCGGCACCTTTCGAATACTAAACTCAAATGATAGGAATGACGCATTCTCATACGAGAATGAGCAGCAAGGTCATCCAAAAATACTTTGATAATCGATTTGAGATCATGGAAGATCAAGGTCAAGGCCCACTGAAAAGTAGCTCTGGCGTTCTTAAGGCCAAAAGGCATTTTCCAGTATGCAAAATTTCCCCAAGGACAAATAAATGCGGTCTTATGTTGGTCCTCAGGTTTAATTTGTATCTGATTGTATCCAGAAAAGTCATCCATAAAGGAAAAAACCTCGCTACCCACACACTCATCCAAAATCTGATCAATAAATGGTGTGGGGAAATTGTCTTTAGGACAAGCACGATTCAAATCATGGAAATAAGTACATATGAGGATTGCTCCTTGCTTCTTATCAACCGGAACGGGATTTGAAACCCACTTCGTCAAGGGAATGGGATAGATAAAACCGGCTTTCAACAGTTTCTCTATCTCTGCCTTAATCGCAGGTGCTTTCCTAGGATTCACTACATGCAAGTGTTGTCAAACAGGCTTAGCATTGGGATGAGTCTTAATCTCATGTTCAACAATGCGATGGTCGATACCTGGCATTTCATTATAAGACCAAGCAAAGATATCACAAAATTCTTTAAACAACTCGGTGTATTCTTGAATCTCAGCATGGGAACATTCTGCCCCAATATAGACATTCTCTATCCTGCCAGGATCGCGAGAGATATTGATTGGAATTGTTGGAGATATATTTGCCATGTTCCCATCAGCCATCGGACTAGGAGAGCTTAATGGAACCATGGGACTACCAATTCTCTCACTAAGAACCTCCCTAATTTCCTCACGCTACAAGCGGTCAAGCTCAGGAAGAAAGTAATATCTATGATGCAACTCTTCCCATGGTGGCTCAACTTCCGACATGGCCTCAATAATCGCTTCGTCTAAAGGAAAAACACTATCAAGGCAGTCGTACGCGTGAGAAGACTGAACTTCCCATGTAGGCAGCACATATGGGTCCTCCTCCTTCATCTATGAAAAGGAAGGACTAGGCTCTGCAACACATTCAAGATTAGCTTGATAAGCTACCATAGTTGCAGGCAACGGCACATCCATCACGATGGGCTCACTCGAAGTATTTGGTGTAGGAAGAATCCAAGGGTTCTCCATATGACTCATGCGAAAAGACACCGATCTCACAGATGTCAAAGCCTCACCGGACCTAGACCCTATCATAAGGACAGGTGTAGGACAACTAAAGCTTCCCATAAGGGATGGATACATGCCCACACCCACACTTCCAGCTGCCGGTTGAGAGTGCTCTACAATTGAGATTGAAGCTTCTGAAGATGCGATAACCGATGAATTCTTGAATGACGTTTGATCAATCGTAACTATCTTCCCATTAAATGGAAATCATACAACACGAAATAGTGAAGAAGATACGGCTTGCATACTATACATCCAATTCCTACCCAGCAAGAGATTGTAGTCAAGGGGTGCATCAACCACCTCGACCTCTATCGCAACGGTCTTCCCTCCCAAACGAACTTTAAGGGAAGGAACGATCCCGTGCAACTTAAACGATCTCCCATAAAACGCAGTCAACATGGTACCAGATTTAGACAACTCAGGGGAACCTAAACCCTTCCAACATGATAAAGACATCATAGAAGCAACAACGCCTTCGTCAATCACAGTGCGCTTGACGGTCATGTTAAGACATTCTACATGAATCAAAAGAGACACATAGTAATGCAAGTGAGGTTGAAGTCCTGTGGTTTCAAAAATAATCATGGAGGAATAATTATCATCATTCACACCAAGGGCAGAAAGCAAATCCTTCCTTTACGAAGGACAACTTTGAAGTAATTCTAGTGCAGACATCACACAAGGAGTGTGGTCCAAATCCTTGACAACAGAATAGTTCTGGGTGGCTCGGGCATTAGGATTGTGCCTCGAACACTTAAGGACTCCCATAGGAATGTGAGGTGCAACTTCAAGTTTATCCATGGGTTTTTCAATACGCAAAGGAGTTCATAGTGGATCAGGTTCCTTTCCTAGATTTTGTTGTGATGAACCATAGTCCTTCGCACGGGTCACAACCTTTTTTGCGTGCACCATGTTAATACAACCATGACCACTACCCTCCGGCAGATCTTGATCCCCACCAGACTGATCATGGGTCCTCGAGTTCATGTTTTGATTGTGAGGTAAAGGGTTAGTCAGCACAGCTAGGCCTTGCGCTAAGAATCTTGAGGCTTCATCGATACGAGGGCACAAGTAAGTGAGGTGATCGTCCTTACATAAATTGTAAGGAAATTTAACCTTGATTAGGTTGCTTTTCCCCCCCAGCATTATGGGCGTTCTTTTCATTAGTATTAGCATTTTCATTCCTATTCCCACCCTTATAATTATTCTTACCCTTCTTTCTATTCCTTCCGGGTTGTTGGTTACCCTTCTGGTCCAACGATTGTACTGAAAGCACTCTCGCTGTTTGGGTGGGTTGAGACGAAGCCGTGGCTTGTCCCAAAGTAGATTGGTTGATTAACAATTTTTTGACCTGTTGTATAGCCAAATCCACGGGTTTAGCACTCGCACAACCAACAATGCCATCGGCATGTGGTCCAGGTTTAACTTTGGGGTCGAAACTAGAATGCGGAGCATTGGGAATGATCTCATATAACAAACCAGATTGAGCATAAATCAAATCCAATTTCTACGCCCTAAAAATGGCTTGTTCCTCATTTTGCACTCTGGATGTAGAAACATCCTTCGCTATATAAGGCAATAACGACTTAAGGAACCATTCAAGGAGGAATTCCAATGGTATAAAGGCTTTAATCAACCTCTTCCGTCTATGCCACTCTTGGATATGGTCCGAGATATGCGTGGCTTTATCCTGCCAAAATGTCGACAAGAGTTCCTTACCAATGTCGTAATGCACTGGTAGCTAGAAGTGGTTAAGAAAAGTGATCGCTAGGTCATCGAACAAAGCGAATGCCCCCCTAGGTAACTCTATATACCATTTCGCAGCAGGCCCTGTAAGGGTGCATTGAAATAGCCTTAAACGGATCGAATCTTGGTGTAAGGAATTTGAAGAGCACCATAGGTGAAAGGTAGTAACATGTTCACTTGGATCCTCTCCTGGTTTGCCCTCAAATTTGGGTATGTCCGAGGGAAGATTAGTAGGGACAACTGGCCAAGACGGGTCATGAGATACAGGATCGTTCGTCAATCTCGACAAGTCAGGAATATTTAGCGTTGCGAGGAAAGGGAGCCTAGGATGAGCAGGTCGGTGCACCACTCCCTGATAGTTTTGATTCACATAGGTCTGATTACCATAACCACCATGGCCTTAACCATAGTGCCCTCCTCCCATTTGACCCGTGTAGGGTGGAATGGAAGCACCATAATGTGGTGTACCTTGACTATTCGGATCTACAAAGCCATAATTTGGAGAGTAAGCGGGTATTTGATACCCATACCCATAAGGTGAAGAACCCTGTCCATACCGTGTCCCATAATAAGGTCCATAAGTCATCGCATGAGATGTCCCATGAGACACTCCGTAAGTAGGAATATACGCTCCGGAAGTAGGAATATACATTCTGGAAGTAGGAATATACACTCTGGAAGTAGAAACATGACCTCTAGAAGTATGAACACGACCTCCTGAAACAACGGGCGGTACTTGAACCTAAGACACAACTGGTCAAGAAGTAGCAGTACGGACATGACTTGTAGCAACATTTCGGCCCTAAGGACCACGTGAATGAGGTGGAGGGTGAACATTAGAAGAACTAGGGACAGAGGATGAAGGGACCTATGAAATTATGTACATGTTGTTCCCTATAGTCACTCGCCTTGGATCTGGTATCCTAATAGGATCACTAACCCTAGGCCTAGGAGGAATATGTGGTGTAGCTTCCACCGCTGAGATGGAAGGTGCAATGTAGGCTTGTGCTCCCAAACCTCTCCACATGGTAAGGAATGAGAGTGCCCCCAGGCGTATTGTTAGGCTCAAACTCAGACTCGACATGAAATTCCAAATCATGTGTGGGAAAACCAGACATACCATAACTACCAGAACTAGTGCTTGCGGGTTCAAAATGAGTCTCATCATCTTCCGGCATTCCATACTGGCGATGCGTCAATGGGGGATCAACACTAGAGTAAGTAGGTCTATCATGAAAAGTACCTATCTCAGAAATGACAGGACCTAACTCAGTCAAATCAGGTGAAGGATCATAAGTAGGAGTAAAGTCCCCATCTTCCACTTGAATGGGATAAGGTGGTTCAGGAATACCTTCAACATGGTCTCCCAACGTGTGTGAATCAATGTGCGAAGTAGTCCGCCTGGAATGTCTAGCTCTCTCTCCCAAAGGACGAGGAGATGTTGAAGGTGAAAGTCCTGCTAAACGACGAGAACAGCGAGGTGCCGCACCTGAATCCACAATGACTCAAAAAATATAAAAGACTCTCTAATTACGCAAACCCTAGGCAAGCTAACGTGCACAGAGCATACACCAATAAAATCTAAATCCAAACACAAGCAATCAAGGGTAGGATAAATGAGCTACCGAATGAAGCAGGTATGTCTCGCCTAGAAGAGGCTTGAGACTCCCATACACAACAAGCGGAGGTACGTAACCAATTATTGTGGCCCTCAACTTCAATGCGTAAATCGATTGTGTTGTCCGACCCCAACCTGGTCGGGACACCCACAGAATAACCCCTGCAGAGTACCCCCTCAATATCCTAGGTAAGGCCACTAAGGTCACCTCAATATAATCAATGCTCAGGCAGACAGTCACAGGCAGGATTGACCGTATGGGCAGGGTAGCAAAGCCCGAAACTCTCTAAAGAGCCCCCAAATACGAATACAATCCTGGAAATATCTCTGGTGCTACTCAGTTATTACTAGGGGTCATCCCAATCAATAACCACTCATGCTACCTCGTGCTTAGCTCCCTTTTGAGAGGAGGATCCTGAGAAACACTAGTTATACGAAGGAATTTCACACACTCACCTGGACAGACACATACATGTTTTTGTTTAGTGGTCTTGAAGAATTTACTCACAATGAACTATTCCAAGCCCCTAACACCTAATCTTGTTAGTGAACGCTATCAAATAAAATAGTTTAGTTCATTTTAATTAAACGTTTATTTTAATTGGATTTATTACTCAAAAGAGGTATATGGTCGTGCAACTAATGGCGTTATGACACAACATGAAGCAAAATGCACACCTAACAATCAATGCAAATGCATTGTGTCCATGAAATAGGGTATGCTACTACATGAAATGCACAATTTTCTTCAAATGATAAATGCAAGCTTTCCTATATGAAATCCTAACTAATACTTCAAAGCAAATCTAGTGCAAGTACTATGCAAAATGCAAGATGCAATGCATAATGATAATCAAATATTTTTGGATTTTTTGAAATAAAAATGAGATATTAAAGCAAAAGAATGACTCTACAACCCCCAGACTCTGCAAGCACAATCAAGCAGCACTCAAGCAAAGTACTAAGGTAAAAGAAATCTAATGCACTAATCCCAAAACAAAAAATAAAAAATGCAATGACAAGGACATTCTTCAAAAAAGAAATTTACCCTAAAAAAAACGTCTCTAGTCAGAAACAGAGGTGTATACAAACTCTAGCAGTATCAAAGGAGACTCAGAAATCATCAAAATTCACCCAGCAACAATCAATCTTCCTCTAGAAGGAAAAACTAAGGGCATACGCGATTGTTCGCAGTAAACCCATGTGTGTACGCGGAAATAGCAGTGAAACCCGCGTATATACGCGACTGTGAGTTAAAAACTCACGTACAGGAAGAAAGGTGCATAAAAATAAAGGCAAATAGAAAAGCTGAGACAAACCTCACACCAATCAGACACTACCAGGGAAACATGCCCCTAGACCCGACACAGAAACAGAGAAAAAAGAGCAATTCAAAGTCATTGAATGCCGATAGAAAACACCCAAAGGACAACTACTAGGAACTCCCCAGCGGAGTCGCCAATTCTGTTATGGAGAGAATTCCTATGGCTTGGGGTACCACAACAGACAGCTTGACTCTAGAAATCAATCATTTCCAATATGCAAGAGAAATCAAATATCTAACACTAAAGGATCAAACCTTGTACCTTATTCTGAATGGTTGAAGTAGATCCCCATTGAGCTTTCTAACTTCATCTTGAATTGATGAATCACTTCCTCAACAACAAGTAAAAAATACAAGCATACTATATATTGGTGTTAGATCTACTCGAGCATATATAATCAACAATGTATAAGCATTTGAAATCATCCATGGATAAAATATTCATTCAAACATACATTATTGGATAGGAAAAGATATTTCTATTAATATAAGATCAGAGATTACAATGAATACAACCTCTGTCGGCATGTCTATGAATCGGAGAAACTGAATCCCCCACTTGGGCATCCACCATCTCTTGATAGCAAGCTCACAAGCAAAAGGCAAGCTTGGGAAGAACACCAAAGTGCTCCAAGGGACAAAGGAATCCAGACTCAAGCACAAGTTCCGGCAACAATGGACTATAATTTCTTTGCTCTCAATTCTCTTATGCCTTCAATGTATCCAAAGGGTTCCTTATATATCTTTTCAATGGGGTAATGAAAGGTCGAATCTGAGTGATATCAAGGCATATGGAAGGCCAAGAGACAAGTGAGTTGGATCCATGTCAAGGAAAACTCCAAAAGGATTTGGATTTTGTACACATCCCGATGTACGCGGTTTTAGAGGTCAAACCATCGTATATACGCGATAAGGGGTTTAAAAGTCACGTATAGCAATTTTCACATGTTTTTAGGGATGGTCTAGGAAGCATCAAAGGACAAAAAATGGTCCAAGGGGTCTAAGGAGTCTGCAGAGGGACAGGGGAAGGCCATACAAGTGTGATTCACCTGGTGTGGTAAAATCAGCTATAACAATGTGTTATATTCAATTATTCTTTTAGTGAATAAATGTGTGTGCAAATGCGACCAAGATAAAGATTCCATACATATTCGCAATTACAAATGCATACATACAGAAGCATACATAAACATGCAGGAGCATTGATTCCACATTTATCATTTCTTTCATTGCATATGTTTTTCTTCATATTTGACGTCAATGGAAATATATCAATGATCTCCCCCTTTGTCATTGATGTCAACACAATTAGGCTCGCCCTGTCAATGCTCCCCTATCATTGGGATCTTCTTCATTTTCAGCTTCTCTCCCTATTCCAACTTCACTCATGTTATCCTTCTTTCATATCCTATTTCCCTTTGACATAAATGGAAAAGGGCCCTTTTATGTTTCCATCTTCCCCTGGCTTTGTGCTTGCCAGGTCATAGATACTTCATTTCTACGTAAAATGTAGTTAACTAAATTATTTTGACTTGTTTGATTTAATGTGTTCTACAAGTCGTCTTGTCTTGGACTATGGATAAGAGGTGTTTCACTTCGTGCAATAAATTCACAAATATTTCCAATATTTCGTGTGCTTCAACAAGTTGATGTTCCCAATGTGTTGTCCACGTGGTGTGTTTGTACTGTTGTTTTTATTCCAACATCATTCCTATGAATCACTTTTGTCATACACATTAAATTTTAAATTAATGTGCTCTTTCCTTGGGTTGTACAATGCGTGAAATCTTCAGGTTCGACGTCCCTTCAATTTATGTTTAAGCACGTGATCAACTTCTTCCTTGTTCTATAAATTTAGGGTATTTTTTAATTCAGTTCACCACCCTAATTTTTACTCTGTCAAGCTTGTATTTCTATTTGCATCTTTCTTTTCCAATCTTCAGTCATCCTCGATCATGTCTTATTTCCAACATTTGAATAGTTCTCTTGACACCCTTAGTGCAATGGTTCAATCTCGACAATCAAACCTTGGACAACTACAGATGGACATCAGAATTTGGAAGAATCAAGTGATAGAGTCTAATTTCTTGTCGTGATGACAACAGTCCTGTCTCAATTGTACTAATTTAGAGACACTGTCCAGTTTGAGTAGGCAGGTGGAAATTCTAGAATAGAAGCAATAACACACATTCAATCTTTCGAGTCATCTTGGGATTGAGCCCCATCTATCAACCTCAATACTGGATCTTCTTCCCCTGTTGTAGTTGCCTGAACTTGCAGAGTTGGATTCAGGGGAATTGAATCTGCATCTTTCACCTCCGTCTACCGGTTGTGCTGAAGATTTTGACCTCAAATTGGATTTATGATCCAACTTCAATCGCCTTCACTTTTTCTTCATTTTTTTTTCTTTAGCCCCCAAAAGTGGCCTGATGTAATGCGATCTTCAAAGCTCCACAACTTTGTAACCATAATTTTGAATATAATACAGAAGCTTTCCTTTTTTCATAGTAATGGTGTGTCACTTGCATATTTGCTTTCTGTTGTTTTATGTATGGATAATAATACCAGCAGCACATTTATCGCCAAGAAAAAATAACAATCCTTCGAATAAATTTTAATGAGCATCTACTTACTCTATCAATCCTGGAGTGTTTGATTATACCTGTTTTTGACTAAAGGATTATGCATAATCCTTTCGGATTAGTGTCAGTAGCAATTACTTGTGGTTGATATTGTGCAATTGTAGTTTTCATCTTTTGTATGCTCCTAATATGTCCTTATCCAAATCTTCTTGTTATTTCTGTTATGTGCACTTTCATCAAGCTTATGAGATTGATTCCTGTTAGGTATAACTCCCGATTCGATTATATTCCAATGCCAATGCATATATTTATACATTTCAGGCGGTGGTTGAGATTCCGACCAGCCTATCCATATTCCTACGTAATTGTTCAGCTTCCTATTCTTTATTTATTTATTTACAATATATAATCCCTACGGATTATATTCTAACAATCCCCCTCTTAATTCGAAGGGGTGTTCGTAAGTCCGAGCATGTTTCTGAATCTTTCAAACTTTTCTCGTCCAAGCGCTTTGGTGAAGATGTCTACAATTTGATCATTTGTGGAACAATGTCGAAGATGGACTATCTTGGCCTGTACATGATGTCGAATCAAATGATACTTTGTGTTGATGTGTTTGGTTCGATCATGGAATCTAGGATTCTTAGCCAGCTTGATTGCAGAAGTATTGTCGACCAACAATGGAGTGGAGTTCTCTTGTTTTTCTTGCAAATATTCAAGTATCTTCCTGAGCCATACTATTTCTTTCATTGCTTCAGCTGCAGACACATATTCTGCTTCTGTTGTTGAATCTGCTGGAACTGACTGTTTGCGTGATCTCCATGAGACAGCTGCTGATCCAAGACTCATAGTGTATCCAGAAGTTGATACTCCTGTCTCCTTATCGCCATCAAAATCTGAGTCTGAGTACCCAATAAGTTTGAACTCATCCACTTTAGATTACTTGAGTCCAACGTCTTGAGTCCCCTTCAAGTATCTTAGAACTCTTTTTACAGCTGACCAGTGTCCTTCACAAGGTTTATGCATGAACCTTGAAAGTATGCCAACAACATAAGAAATATCTGGTCTAGTTTTTGTACGGTAGATAATAATTCCTACCAGTTGTCGATAGTTGGTCGCATCTTCAAATTCTTTTCCTTCGCTTGATGTGAGCTTCATTTTCTGTTCCATTGGAGTAGATATAGGATTGCATTCT
>LPNX010348462.1:139524-161996 GCA_001517045.1 Pseudotsuga menziesii
AAATAAATCAGAATGTACTAATTCTAATTTCCTACTTGCTCTGAAATTAGATTCATGGAATGGCAGCTTACTATGTTTCCCTAATATACATGCATCACATTTGTTCTTCTCTTTGGGAATGGTGGGAAAACCAAATACACCATTATTTCTCAACAAACGAAGACTGTTATAATTTAGATGACCAAATCGTGCATGCCACAATGAACTAGATGACAAATTACCTTCTCCATGCTGAGAGAGGTAGGCATAGTTCTGAAATCTTGCGGATGAACCCTTGAGCTTCAGCAGCTTTCCATCTTTGTATCCAGTCATGATGACTTGGTTATCAGAGGACTTTCTTATTTCAACGATTCCATCAAACATGTGGATGGAATGGCCTTGCTGTCGACTCCACCAAGGACAGTAGGCTTCTCTGCAACTCTGGAAGATAGAGAACGTTCTTCAACAAGAAATCAGGGAATCCAGGCATCTTCAGTCGAATGGTGCCCATTTCCTTTGGTTTAAGACTTGACTTATCTGCAAAGTAAACTATGCCATCTATTGTTTCATTAAGTTCTTCAAAACAGTCTTTTCTGAAAGTCGTGGCTATTGTACACTCAGTTAATATAATTTTGTGTTACAGCTCCATATTCAGTCTCCATTGTTAGCAATTTTACATGATCAATTGATAATTGTTGTGGGTAAAATTAATCTATTGCTGGCCTGAATTTCTACAGATGCCAAAGATTGCATCTTTACAACTGTTAGTGTAATTTACAATAATGAACTTGATATGACAAAGAGAAATAGAAAAAAATAATAACCTTGCAGGTCTACAGTCTCTGCCAAGGTGATTTACAATCTCAACTTCAGGTTTTAAAGTGATACAATGACAGTATCATAGCTTCAATTCGCAGCAATTCAGGGAGAAGAAATTCGGTACCAATTCACAGCCTTCAGGGTCTTTATGCAATTGGTAATGGTGTGAAACACAAGGATTTTGCTCTACATGGATCACAAGAGATGGCACTCTTTACACACAACACTTCCACTAGTGCACTAATCAGCATACATTATTCTTCAACGCAGCATACATATATCAGTCACAATATATCAGTCAGGATATATTAGTCAGTATATATATATCAGGTCACAATATATCCCATGAGAGAGGTGTAGGCAGACTCAGCTTCAGGCTCATGCTCAGATTTCCAACCCTAACTGCATTGCATGTGCCTCATCAACTTCTACAATGGCAGTGGAGAAGGTGGATGATTGCAATAATATTGTAAAACTGGCATAATAATTACAAAAATACCAGCATTTTTGCAGCAATTTGACCCTTCGACTGATAAGTATTCAGCAGTCTCAGGAACTCTTCAAATTCACAACTTCAACAAATTAATGCTATCACCATCAACAATGTAGACAATATGAATCGTATGGAAATCATAGCACTCTTCTAGTACGTATAGTATGGTCACTGCCTCAAGTTCAGAAATGTTACAGAAGTAAATTTTACATTAGAAATGATTAACCAGAAATTAGGGTTTGCCCTCACTCTTCAACCCAGCTTACAACGAACTCATTTCAGGCCCAGCACAGCTTCACAGGCTTCACGCAGGCACAGCTTCACGGCAGGCACACGCAGGCTTCAGGCTTCAGCAAGCTTCAACGCAATGTATATCAGTCTTCAACGCTTCACCATTCACGCTTTCACGCACAGCTTCACCATTCAGTCTCCAACGAGCTTAATCTTTAAGATAGAAACTGCAATTGCAATTTATATCTCACATTTGCTATGTACAGCAACTCAAACAGCTTGAAAACAGTGGGGTTTCAAACATTTTCTTCCGCAATCTTCAAAAAGAAGTTTCTCGTTCCAACTGGGAGACCTGTCATCCTCTTTTTGGAGACATGCATACTATCTCACAAACGCTCACAATGTGCTGCTAGATCTCTATATCAAGAGAGGTGGTCAAGGCCGGCTTTGACCTCCTGCGACGACGGATTTAATTCTAGTGCATCCTGGAACACTTCGTACTGATAAGGAGTATCACCAATTGCATCTGCGTTATCACCAAAGCCAAGGAGTATTCAATTCGGATGAGTGTTTACAAGAAAATAATACACCATACTTCCACACTTAGTATGAGTGTGAAATCCCAGAATTAGGGTTTTATTTGCTTTCAATGGCGCAGAGATAGATCACCCAACAAAAACGGGCAGAGGAGGGGAGGAGTAGCGCCAAGAGCAAAAGGTAGACTATGAAGAGGGCAGGCAAAGAATTTTTTTTTCAGAGAATCAAAGAGAAGGCAGGTATCCACGCAACAATATTTACGCATCAAACTCCATGCAAGGTTCTAGGGTAAATTTAGGGTTTCTGCACTCCAACGATCACAAGGAGTAACAATATTTTACCTTCACACAAGTGAGAAAAAGCATGAATATTCCACCAACAATATTCAATCACCGGTCTTCAACGAACTCGTAACAGCAAAATAGCAAGACGACTTCAATCATTCATCTCCACAAAACAATGTACAGACTCCTCATAACCCACAGAACTTACGCAGTGGTGAGATATCAGTTCAACGCAGCATTAAAAGGATATAAGTGTTCACAGATTATAGTCTATGCAAAAATCAGACCATGGAACAAAAAACTCCAGCTCGTGTTCACAGGTAGGAAGGTCGCAGCTTATGGGCATCCAGGCAATATGGTAGAAATCTAGATGGGGCTGAGCGGAGCGTTAGAGCAGCCAGCGCATGCACCAATGCATGCAATCTGCAGACTGAGGAAAGGGCAGATGAATGAGCAGACTGGCAACAGGAAGGAGTTATGGCAGCGCTCTGATACCACTTGTTAGGTATAACTCCCGATTCGATTATATTCCAGTGCCAATGCATATATTTATACATTTCAGGCGGTGGTTGAGATTCCGACCAGCCTATCCATATTCCTACGTAATTGTTCAGCTTCCTATTCTTTATTTATTTATTTACAATATATAATCTGTACGGATTATATTCTAACAATTCCCTCCAAAACATTCTAACACATATATGTCCTTTGCTCCCTAAGTTGGACAATTTTCTATGGCTTTGTGCCAACTTCAGGTCCTCTATTTATTCTTTGTTAGAAAACATTGGCAGGAATTGTGTCCATACTTATCACACACATAACATTTTATAAAGTGACAATATCTTGTTATATGTCCAACAAAATAACATCTCCAACATCAAACTGCATTGTTGCATCTGAAAGTTTTTCGCATACCTGGGTTCCTCATATCCTATAGATAGTTTAGTTTTTCTGTGAAAGTATCATGATGGTTGAGTCTAGGTTTCTCTTTGTCGTAGAAACCAATACTTGTCTTATCATTTGGATACTATTGACGACTTAGTATTTCCTCCATCATAACCAAGTTGTTGTTGAACTTGTGTTGAGCTTCTGTGTCAATACTTACTTCAATCTTTTTCTGAATTGCAAATGATTATTTCATTGCAATCTGTTTCTGCAGTAGTTCATTTGTCATTTCTATCTCCCTCCATGAATTGTCAATCACACATTGGCTTTCTTCTAATTCCTCGATTCTTCCTTTTGCACAGTGCAATTCTTCTTCTCTAATTTTCAAGTGATCCTTCAAGTCTTCATAAATATCTCTAATATGCTTGAAAAGTTTTTATGTTTCTTCAAGTTGCTCCTTTAGTGATTATTTTCTTTCAGTTTCCTTTCCTTTTCACTTTCCTTTCCTTTTGATAATCTCATGTTGTTCAACTTGAACCTTGTTCTGATGTTCACTGATCAATCTGCAAGTTTCATCACTTTCTCATTGAAGTTTTTGAAGTTAGTCTTTTAGAAACCAAATTACTTCAATTGACTTTGCAACATCCTTTATTTTTTCTTCCTCCGTATCTTCCAACTTATTTCTTGCAAGAGAGATTTCATTGGATAGTTTTTAGTTTTATGTTGCAACTTTCTCCAATTTCCCTTCTTGTGCATCGATCTTGAGTTTTTAGGATTTACATTCTTCATCTATTTCCTGCAACTGATTGGTAAAATATGTTGTTGATATCTTTGATTCTTCTTATTTCCTCTTTAGTGTCTGCATGACATTGGTAGCCATTCATTTTACATCTTCTGTAGTCTTTCTTTGTGTGTGAATGATATCTCTTGCACGATTGAAGGATTCTCTTCGTTGTCATTTTCTCATAGCCACGATGCTTCACCCATATCTGTGCTAGATCAGTCTTCCATAGGTTGGTCTGTTTACTAAAGACACCCACTCTAATCCCAATTATTGTTATTAAGTTGTTACTGAGAGGGGGTGAATAATTAATTGTGCAGATATGTACAAAGTTATATAGATTTTCCTAGATTTAGAAACTTTATAACAATCACAACAATAAAAAGAACAATGTGAAAATGCTTGAGAACAAATGTATATCTATAAATATGTATGATTATGAATAGTTACATCAATGGGAGATTACAATCTCTAAATATGAGAACACACTCATTTTAGATGTTCACTTGATCTCAAATACAAATCGTGGTCTGCTCGCTCCAACCTCCAACCTGCAACATCTTCTATCCGCATAAGATCCCACTCATAATCTCCAGGAACTGACTTGAACAGATATCAGTATGGTCATGCAAACTACGACTTGCGTATTCAAGCTCCAATACGCAGAAGAATTGTGCTCTCCAAGTGTGGCAGTTACAACTTCCTTTTGTTCTTTAGCACCGATGGGAAGGAGGTTATGACCCCCTAAGATTTATCTGTACCCACAAAAAGGATGTTGTTGCACCCTAATTGTATTTTCCATCATCAACTTGAAGGAGGTGAAGACCCCCTATTCCTTTCTCTATACGACCTCCCTGATATGAAATATGATTGTAGGACAAGTAGAGAAATATATTTCCTTTAAGTTATGCAACTGCTGAATTATTTTGATTTGCATCTATGTATTTTTGTTAGACAATTTCCCAAAAACAATTCAGATCTGTGTTTGTGTCTTTGCATCTAAATATATGCATCATATTTATCTCCAAAACACATCTGCATCTTTATATATGAATTAGACCTTTATTTAATATATGATGTGCGAAGACAACTGCGATATGCATCTACGTATGAATAGACTTTCTTGCTCAGTCGAACTTGATTTTCTGTGATCTATGTTTTCATTGAGCAAGAACTTCGCACATCTGAAATATGGGTATCCAATCATCCAATGTTGCTCATATTGCAGTGTGGCTCCTCTACAAAAAGATATTCATCTATGATCAACGAGCCATTGATACCCTGAAAACAAGAACCGCGAAGTTTGTTAAACAATTAGATCTTCATTTGTGGTGAGAATCATGATGTAAGGTGTTGTAATAAAGATATTATTGGTACAATAAAATGGAATAGTGGGCCCCTCAAATTTGTGTTGTGAATGTCTCTGTTGTGTTTATTTTTGTTTATTGTTATGGCTTAGCTTAATGAATAATTAAGACAATTATGTGTTGTTGCAATATAGTTGGGTGAATTATGTTACGATTCTTGGTACCGTAAATCATGTAACAGTATAGTCAACCAATCCCTATCTTAAGCCAGTCTTGGTTATGCTTCGGGTGTGATATTCCCCCCTTAAAGAGATTGAAAAGACTATAGCGACACCCTTTTGTTGGCCTATACACAAGAACCCTAGTCCCAATTTTGCACCAACAATTGACATTGTTACCTTGTTATATTTTAAATATTTTCCAAATATTATATACTCTTAATATTAATTAATTAATTAGTTAAGCAATAACTTTTATATATCAATTAATAAAAAGACACTTTGTGTAAAAAAATATAATCATTTATATATGAAAATGGAATACTAATGATGAGTAAGATCCTCATCATGCGGATAATCATTTAATGAGATTTGGTGGAATTGGAGCTCTCGTCTGCGGCTAGGGATGGATCAGCGGAGCGCCTATCATTCTGGTCAGACCGGGTTTTGGGCCGCCGCCTGGCTCAATCATGAGTGTGGTTGTTGAAGGTGTTGGTTTGAATCCTTCCTCTTCAGAAGATACAGAAGCATTTTGTAGGCTGATCTTGGGACCATCCCTTAAAACCGACTCGGCTCCTGTCCCAAAATTTGTTAAAAATATCGATGAGATCCCTACTATCAATCTATCACTGCAACATCCCATGCATATTGTGGTTTCACTGGCGGATCGGGATTTGGTGGGAAAGTTTACAGGGCTCTGGCCCTCTCCTAAGTCCATTGATAACTGGATCCAGAAAAATTGGCATCCTTTGATTGCAAATAGCATCACCTGCTACGCGGTAGGTCGAGGGTTTTTTCCTTTTGAGTTCATCTCCAAAGATGATCGTGATCTGATTTTTCGTAATGGACCTTACTTCATGGCCCCCCAAGGCCTCTAACTAAACAGATGGACTCTGGATTTCGACTCGACTGTGGATGTCCCTAAGGTTGTGTCGGTTTGGGTTTGTCTCCCAAACCTGCCAATCCATTGCTAGACTCCATCCTCCCTACAAACCATCGAGAACAAGCTCGACAGATACATCGACAAAGCTAATCCCAAAGAAAAATACTCCTATGCCAGAATCTGTGTGGAATTAGATCTCGAAGCTGGTCTTCCAGAGGCCATCAAGCTAACGGTAGGAGAATGGCATAATTTCCAAAATATGGACTACGAGCAATTACCATTTAAATGCCGTCACTGTCATGACTATGGGAACTTTTAGAAGAACTGTCCAAAATTTCCCTTAGAACAAACAAAAAGAGAAGCAGATGAAGGTTGGACCCATGCTAAGAGAACCAAAGCAAACCTTAAGCAAGCTAACAAAAGAGAGATGAGGAATATGGGGCCGTCAATACCTAGGAAGGAAGACACGACACAAAAACCCCAATAAGAGGTAGGAAATAGGTTCACAGAGCTGTAGAACAACATGGAAGAAATCCGATCTGATGCAAAAACAATTCACGTGGAAGAAGAACCGAGTAAGAATCAGGTGGCCTCTAGCCCTATATCTGATGAGGATGGTACCTCAGACCCTTATATATCCCTAGGCCATTCTAATCCTAAAAAAACAGAATCAGAAGGCGGAGAAATGAAGGAGGAAGAAGGAGAAATAAATCTATCTCAGTTCATGCAAACAAAGACTAAAAGAGGACGAAAAATTGAAAAGGAGCAGAGAGAAGAAGCCACGTACAGAGACAAACTTCTTATATCTCAATCAATGCTCGAGGCCATGATGAATCCCAGATTTACCAGACAAAAAGGACAGGCCTCTAAAGGGGTATCCCACCCTTCAAAAGGTAAATAATGAAGGTGGTCTCCTGGAACTGTAGGGGATTAGGGAGCATTAAAAAGACTAAAGCAATGAAAAACCCCGTTCATATCTCCAATTCCGACGTCCTTCTAGTCCAGGAAACAAAATTGGAGGATGTGGATTTCCTCCAAGCTACCCAGTATTTTTGGAGAAATAGCGAAGGTTTAGCAGTAAGCACCAGAGGGGATTTCAGTGGGCTAGGAACGCTCTGGAAAACTTCCTCCTTCGAGCTCGTTGAATCCCAATCTTGATTCAACTAGATCCTCTCAAGTCTTTGGCATAAGGACACTGGTCACTTGGTAAGTATCCTTAAAATCTATATTCCTTCTTTGTATTCTGAAAAGAAATATTGTTGGTAGAGTATTCATGCCATGTTAACATCCCTCCAGCCTGAGAACCTCACTCTGGCCTGTGACCTCAAGATCACTCTTTGTGTCAAAGAGAAAAAAGGAGGGTCTATCGTGAAAGATCTTCTGCGCGAAATTGTGGAAGATTTAATGAGCAACTGGGATCTTGAAGATATCAAACCTGCTAGGGGACTTTACACTTGGTCCAATAGAAGGCTAGGTCCTGGCCATATTGTGGCTAGGCTTGACAGGTTCCTGGTCCAGCACTCTCTGCTCCTTCTTGGATACAGGGTTGATTCATCCATCTTGCCTTTTAGTATGTCAGACCAAAAACCTATCCAGTTGGCACTTCTGGAGGAGAAAAACTTGGGTCCCATCCCCTTTCACTTTAGTCTACATTGGATTAAGGAGGAAGGGTTTCTTGATGTTGTTCAGACAGTCTGGGATATGCCGGTTATAGGATCCCCCTTCTATATTTGGGAAGAAAAATTAAGGAGGCTTAAGGCATCTCTCAAAGCCTGGAAAAAAAATATGAAATCCCCGGCCCTTCAAAGAATTGAAGCTCAGCAGAATCTTGACCAGCACTAGATACGGAAAGAAGTCCACCCTATGGACGTTGGCAGCTTGGAGAAAGAAACCCGATCTCTCCACCAAGTACTTCATGTTTCCTGTAGAGTAGAGGAATAATTATGGAGGAAGAAAGTGAGAACCCTCTGGCTCCTAACAGGTGACAAGAACACCAGCTTCTTTCACAAGCAAGCATAAGGCCGCAAGCACTTCAAGGCAGTGAAAGAAATCCAAAATCAAGGTTAGTTGGTTCAATACTTTGAAGAGATTAAGCAAATTGCTCATGATCATTTTAAAAACATCTATACTGAAGACAGCCCGCCTGGTTTGCTTCCTCCCTCCCCAATTCTCAACCTGATTCCTCCTTCGGTTAGCTTTGCTACTAATGAGACCTTGATAAGCCCTATCTCCAAAAATGAAATTAAAAAATCCCTTGCCAGTATGGATCCAAACAAAGCTCCTGGGCCAAATGGTTTCACGACAAGATTCATCAAAACCTGCTGGAAGATTGTTAAGAATGATCTATACAAGTTGGTTTTAAAATCTCAGGCTTGCAACAAAATTGGGGGCAGCACCAACTCCTCCTTCCTTTCCCTTATCCCCGAAGAGAAAGGGGCCACCTCGTTTGAGTAGTTCAAGCCTATTTCCCTCTGCAATATTGGCTATAAAATTATCACCAAAATCATAGCTAATCGAATAAAAGGAGTGCTCCCCTCCATTATCCCTGAGAATCAAAGAGGTTTCATTAAAGGAAGACATATCGAGGACAATATCATTCTTTTCCATGAATCCATTCACTCCAGTGTTCAGCGCAAGGGAAAATGTATGATTGTCAAATTGGATCTTGCTAGTGCCTTTGATAGAGTCTGTCATGAGTTTTTGTTTCAGGTTCTCCATGGATTTGGCTTCGATCCTTTCTTTGTAAATTGGATCCAAGCCTGCATCAGCAATCCTTGGATCACCCCTCTTTTCATTGGTCATGCTGCTGGATTTTTTCATGCCTCTAGGGATCTTCGTCAAGGGTTCCCTCTCTCTCCTCTTATCTATTCCATACAAGCTTATGTGCTAAGTTTTCAGCTGACTCAAAGTCAACGGAACAACAACCTCATTGGGCTCCGCATTGCCCATGGAGTCAGGGATATATATCACGCCCAATTCGCTAATGACACGATTCTCCTTGGAGGAGAAAGTGCTCAATCATCTAGGAGTTTCAAGTCTGAACTTGACCTCTACCAAGAAGCCTCGGGAAGTAAGATCAATTATGCAAAAAGTCAAATTTATGGGTGGAACTGAAATCCCAGAGATATGTTGAAAATTACTAGAATCCTAGGAATTGAAGGGAAGACTCAGTGGGAGGCCTTCAAATACTTAGGAGTTCCCATCTTCAAGTCTTCGCCAAAATCTTCCAACTAGCTCCCTATCGTCGACAAAATCAAGGCCAGAATCAACTCGTGGGGAACCTCCTGGCTCAATCTAGCAGGGAAAGTTGTTTTAATCAAAGGGGTACTATCCAACATTCTCATTTATCAATGCTTCATCCTCTTGGCCCCGAAAGGAATTATTGCGCTTATTGAAAAAATTCTAAGGAAGTTCCTCTGGAATGGGGGGAAACATACCAGGAAAACGTTACTACTTGTAAGCTGGGGGGAAATATCAAAACCTTTGTTGGATGGAGGTCTTCAAATAAGAGATCTTAGAAGCCAAAATCTCACCCTTGGAGCAAAAATCCTCTGGAAAACCGTCACATGAAAAACAACCTAGTGTAAAAGAGCTCTCTGGAAAAAATACTTCTTTGGGACTCGAATGAGATGCCTCGACAATCCCCTGATGGTAAGAAAAGGTTTTCCTATCTACACTATCTGTTTAAAATCCATTGGTCTTCTCTCTTCTAGGTTACATTGGATCCCTGGGAACGGGAAACATGTCAAAATTTGGGGAGACTCCATTATGGGGAAGCCATCGATTGGCAAGAGCTCTAGCACGTCGTTGCTAAAAGATTATCTTCACAGTCAAAATATCACCACCCTCTGGAACATTTCTGACTGGGACACTGACAGCAACAATACTTGGAAAGGTCGGCAGATTACCTGTCCTCCACATCTTGAGGATGAAAAAATTGCCCCGATCTCCCAGCTACAAGGGAAGTCCCCGATCTCAAAGAGAACCAAGGACACTAAAGGGTGGGGGAATAAATCTGGAATCTATACCACCTCCGTAGGCTATAACACCATCTTCAACCAGCATGCTCCTGACAACTCTGCTATTTGGAAAAACATCTAGAAAATGAAAAGTCTTCCCAAAGTAGACCTTTTTTATCTGGACCTTGGCTCATGACAGGATCCTAACCGGTGACAACTTAAAGAAGAAAGGCTGGGAAGGCCCAACCAGATTCCCACTCTATCTTAATTCTGAAGAATTTACCAAACATTTGCTTCTCTCGTGCCCCTTTGCTAAGGAAGTATAGAATCTATCTCTCCCTGGCAAAGCTGGTTCAATCCTCCTTCCTAACAATATGCACTCTCTTCTGATTGACTGGGCCTCTATTTCTCCGTTTTCCAGCTTAAAGAATGGGATGCTAAAAGCTTGTTGGATGACGCTCCCAAAGTTCATTTTGTGGAAACTCTGGCTTGAAAGGAACTCACGAACTTTTAAGGGGACGACCAACCAAGCTAAGAAGGTGGTTTCCAAGGTTTCAAGAATTCTAGGGGACTGTCTAAACTCCCTTTGGTGCGACTCCTATTGATTTCCTCTCACCCCTTCCGAGGAAGCGTGGCTTCATAGTCTCACACCTGATTTACCTAAAGGAACCCCGACGGTTCGAAAGAAAGCAAGTTCTTGGGAGATAAGGCTTGAGGACTCTGAATTCAATAGGTGGATGAAAGACCTTTATAGAAGCATTATTTTCTTTGATGGTTCCTCTAAAGGGAACCCAGGGCAACAGGGGGGGGGGGTTCTCATTACCCCAGAAGGAAACCAAGAAATGTCCTACTCTTGGGGTCTTAGACAGGAATAAAACAATGTGGTCGAAGCTCTGGACCTCTAGCAAGGCCTTCAGCTTGCCAAAGCTCAAGGTATCAATGACAAGGTGGTTATTGGAGACTCTAGGCTGGTTATCCAAGCTCTCACAACAAGCATCTCTCCCACGGAGTTGGCATTTCGTCACTTGCTAAGGAAAATTCAAAGCATCGTCTCCTCCTTCTAAGGAATCCATTTTTTTCATGTTCTAAGGAAACATAATACTTTGGCAGACTTGGCCGTGAACCTTGCTTCCAGCTTAGACAAAGGATTCCTCTTGCTGAACACCACTAGGTCCTGTTGCCCTATTCCTTAGCTCTCGAGCCTATGCTAACCCATATGGCCCTCTCCCTAAATCCCAAGGGGCCTTCTTCGGGGTCTACCACGCAGAATCCTCCTCAACGCATGGCATGTCCCTTCCTATCCCATGGCAATCTTTGGAATCATGTGAAGGCGCGTGGGTAATTGCATGTAGCACACGCTGGGTTAAAGGCTGAAGGATTTTCAAACGCACGGATCTGGTTCCTGTCCAATCCATCTCTCGTCACTCTAATTTGGCATGCTTCTAATTCCGTCCTTCTGTGCAAACCGGAGATTTTATGTCCTTCCACATCAATTGGAATGATGTGGAACGTTGAGCATGGTGTTAAACAAGGTGGCGGATGACTCTGTCTTCATCGTCATTGGATAATTTGCAAGTTTACAGGAGTTACAGGTGCTGCCGAAACTTTGTTCATTTTTCATTCCCATGGACACTTCTTTGAAGTCCACTGCGTCCTCCCCTCTGGCTCTGCATGTGGAAGATGATATTCGGGATATTAGAAAGGGGATGAGGAGAATGAACCACCTTCTGAACAGAATGGACACGAAAAGAGGGCGTCGACTAGCGAATGTTGATCAGGATTTGGCCTAGCTGAGGAAGGAATTCGACCTCTCGATCAAGCAAACTGAACAAGCGCTCACGAAGATTCTTGCAGAATTGGAAATCAAACTGGAAGAACTGGAGCTGAAGGTGGTTAAGGTGGAAGTAGCGGTAGATTCAGGCTCCTCCTCTTGTTATGGTGGAAAGGCTCGCTAATGCACGTACTCTCAGGTTTTGTTTTGGCTTTTACTAATAATAATTGTATTTAGTATCTAGTTTTTAGTATTTCTCAAAATTTCAACGTGTAAAAATCCGAACAAAATAGGTTGATTTTGGACTTATGATTGACGCTCCCATAAGGGCACCTGAATTTGCCTCTTCCATAAGGGCACTCGAACAATGTGGTTTTTTCCATGGCTATAAAGTGTAGCCAAATTTGCGGGGTTGTTTATGGAAAATACAAGCCTCTTAATGTAAAAAACACGGAAAATGGAACTGTGAAAATCGACCATTAGTGGAATGTCGCAAGCAAACAGCACGAAATCTTTTGGGGAAAAAATCGACCGATTTTCGGTGGACTTTGATGTAAGTTTTGCCCATCTGTGTTTTCCTAAGAGCATTTCGAGAAAACAAACTAATATGCGTTTAAATGCACTGGATAAGTATCCAAAGATCCATTGAATCTGTGTGCCATAGCTTCTAAATTATTACTTATAAACCACCTTACTTATAGCTTCTAAAATAATTAATATCAGCAATCATCAGGAATCCAGATGTTTGGTAGTCACTGATACAAATGGCCATCACATACATACCTAAATCAGATTTTAAAAGCTACAGCCTGTTCTGGTCAAGATTCATAAACAACCCCAATTCCAAAAGTTACCGCACCTTCTGCTAAACAAAATTCATAGATAAACCCCAAACGGACAAACCCTAACTTTGTATAATGTTCACCGACGTTGTGATACGAGAGATCCAAGAATGTCGAAATCGATTTTATGGATTCAGAGAATGTGCAATAAATTAGAAGGACTGCGAAAAGATCCCTTTATTTCCTAAATGGCTAAACAATAAAGTAAGAAAACGGTATGGCAGTTACAACATACACTGGCTCTCATCAAGCAAAGAATAACCTCCACAAAGCCTGTTCCTAGAATGTGGTATACATAAAGAATATGATATTTATCGATTTCTGATATATAAATAGTAGCCGCCTATCCCAGGGGATCATAAGAACGGATCAAAGAGCAGCCATAGCAAATCTCAGTAAAATCGAGGGGAGGCCAAGAAGAATGGGATGAACGAGGCGATGAATGCTGCGACAAATAAGGAGGAGGGAAGGGCAGGCAATATTGAAGCAGCGCCTCCTACCTCCATTGTCGGACTGGGGGCAGCTGCCTTCACCTCTGCTGCCTCTGTTGTTCCCACCATTATGATAACAACGACCAAGAGAGCTACAGATGCGTACTTGCCTGCGCTTGCCATTGTTGCACACTCCCCGAAACAGGCTTTTCCTGGTAGTAGATAAGAGCAAATCTTTGCCGAACAGACGTGAAAATGAGAAAGACGAGAACACCCGAAATGTGAAGAGCAATCTTTCTTAATTCGAACACTCCACCAAAAGGTACCGAAAGTTGCGAGTGGCCGCTAAGATTTGTACAGAAGCTTAGTTGAGAATCGCCCATATTAATACTCGTCTGCGCCTCCCGACAGTTCAGGGTAAGAATTTCAAATGACGGACACCCGTCAAAATTGCTGATAACAATCAAAATCTCAAACATTTTCTGTATTCTAAGCCTGATTTTGACGGTTTCTGTAAAATCTTAGCTGTATTTGATGGGTAAAATGGCCCATGACGAGCATTTACCCGTCAAATTCCATCCCTTCCCGAGTCCCACCGGCAATGGACACTTCACGTGCCCAAAAGTAAAATAAAATATATCCCCTTCCTAGCTGTAGCTACGCACGCGTCCCCAAAGCTAATATAAAATATATCTTTTCCAGTTGTAAATTCTTCCGAAATTTAATATAGAATATATCTCTGCCAGCTAGGGTACGCGAATGTGATGATTAAATGCTAGGCAGCAGTGAGTATTGCTGGTGACAGCCAAGCAGACACATGGCCGTCAAGGTGGCTGTGTTTTTTTTGCAATGCGTCGGCTCATGTCATTGGTAGCATAAGGTTCAGATACGTACTTTTATTTATACATTATGAGTGATGGCCCCACCCACGCGCCAAACAAATAATTTGGTCAAAGCGAGGAAGGATGGCATGTTAATGGACAATCATTTGGTGTGTATTAAGTATTCGCCTTTTTTTTTTTTTACTTTCCAACTTGAAAATATGTGACTTTATACTTACATTGAAATTATTGATGTAATATTCATATTCAAAGTAGGAATTTGATTATTAAAATATATTTTGTCTTAAAGTTAAGAAATGATTAAATATATTTACTTATTTTGATAATGATAATGTTGAATAGAGATATTTTAAGTCTATGTTTTTTTTGTTTTGAATTATTAAGAAAAATGATGAATGGATAACCAAAAATTCATGACACATAACTAAAAGAATGTGATATCTTCACTCCGTCAAGACAAAAAGCAGAAGGGTCTTTGTCCTTAAGATTGACCTAGCAAAAGGCTTTTGATGGAGTTAACTGGACTTACCTCAGACTCATCTTGTTACAGATTGGTATTCCCTTATGTGGGCTTCACTGGATTATGGGTTGTCTTTCCTCTACAAACTTCGCTCTGCTGGTAAATGGCACTCCTTCTAGATTCTTCACTGCCACTAGGGGTATTAGACAAGGCTGCCCCTTATCTCCACTTCTATTCATTCTTGTAATTGAAGGCCTCAGCTTACTGATAAAGGATGCCAAGGTAAATGGTAAGGTCAAAGGTATCAAAATTTCTTCCACACTCGCCCTCACACATCTCCTTTTTGTTGATGATGTTGTCCTTTTTGGCTCGGGTACACTAGAGGAATGGGTGGCTTTTGAAGTTATCCTGGATGCTTTTTGCATGGTTTTGAGCATGATAATCAGCCCGGATAAGTCAGGTTTTCTCTTTAACATTGTAGAAGGGGCCACTTTGAACAACATTTCTCTCACCATGCCTTACAAAATGGACCACATCACACAGGGTTTCAAGTATCTGGGATATTTCATCAAACCCCTGGGCTATGTGGTTAAGGACTAGTATTGGCTGATAATTGTTTTTTAAAGGCATATACTTCACTAGACCTGCAAGTTTATTTCTATTGGGGGAAGGCTTGTACTAATTCGAGCAGTACTTTCCAGCATTCCGGTCTATTGGCTGGCCCTTGCACCAATTCCAAAATCTATTTTGGATAAACTCAAGAAGATCTCAGTATTCCCGAGGTCATAACCTTTGCATACAATCTCTGATTTGGGTGTTCGATAGCTCGTTGGAAAGGTCTATCTAAGATTTACAACTTTTGATCAACCAAATGCATGTCAATGACAACCATTTGGCCCCTAAATCGCCAAAAAACATCGTCTAGGGCCTTAAAAAGGGCCCAAAAGTTTGGGCCCGAAAAACTATAGAAAAATAACTAGGAAACTGCCACAATGGACAATTGTTTTGAGCCAATGGAATAAGTGGGTGGCCACTGATATCCCTCTAGATCAATCCTCCCTCCTTAGGAAGCAATGGTCTCCATTGCGTTGAATCTCGTATCATATCTCGAACTGTGTGTTGAGTTGATCTCCTGGTGTGATATTTGCTGAAATGAAGAGGATTCCTTTCTTTGACATCCCAAGAGGGTTGTAATTGTTGTATGGATGATTTGTTTCGGATGAGCACCTTGAATGCGCGACCTTGCATCGTAGAGGTACTCGAATAGATGAGGAAATAATGGCTTTGTCTTCTTCTTATGTCTAATGAGCAGAGACACCCTGTGCAAAGGGTGTGGAGGTCTCTATGATCTTTTGTTCTCCTTCAGACACAATTGTTAAGAGGAATAATTTTCTGATGTGGGAGCTTATCTTCCTACCTTGTGAGACTTTGTTAGGTGCAACGGTCTCTGGTATTCGATAGAGTTTTGCTCCCAAATTAACAATGACGCTGCGAGGCCGTGACTCATATACAGCATGACGCTTCCACATATATGGTTGTCCTAAAAGAACATCACAGACTTCAAGTGGGCCACATCACACAGTACCTCATCTTTGAAAGGATTAATGCCATATGGTAGGAGGCATTGTTGAGTAATGTGAATACCTCGTCCTTGGCTTAGCCAATCAATGTTGTAGGGTTACGAGTGTGGTGTTGTCCGAAATTCCAATCTCTTAACGACTTCTGTTGAGATCAGGTTCTTTTGGCTGTCGTTGTCAACAACAAAATGTAGAGGCATTCCCTTCACCCACATCTGCGAGTGGAAGAGGCGCTCCTCTGCCTCTGACTCTCCAGTATCCTCTAGTTGAATCTGTGTGGTAGCAACAGTGGCAGTGGGGTCTGCATCAATGATCTGCCTCCCATTGTATGTGGTTGTGGCATTGGATTCGGAATCAGGATCTGATTCTGAAGATTTGATCTCAGCCACTAATGACTACTTTGAGCGACATTCATCAATGATGTGCTAAGGGCTTTTATGAAATTTGCACCACTTACCAGTGTCCTTCTTTGTCTTTCCATTACCCTTCTTCACTTGTGGTGGGGACTGGTTGTCCTTTCCCTTTCCCATGTTCTGTGGGCTAGGGTTTCCCTTGTCTTGATTCTGCGGTGGATTCGTAGGTCCAAAGTCTTGCTTTTTCTTTTGTCAAAATTTCTCCTCAATTTTGACAGCATACCGATAGGCGAATCCAAGTGAAGAGCTGTCTAGGAATTCCATCTCAATTTGAATGTACCGATGTAGACCACTACGATTTTTCAGAATCAGGTGCCGCTCGAAGTCCTTGATACTCAAATTTGTACACAGGGTATGAAATTTGTTGGTGTACTCCGACACCATCTGGTCCCTTTCTTGATGCAGAATGGTCCATTTTGTGTACTAGTCATCATAGTTTCCCATAGGGTAATACTGTTCCCTGACGGCATCTATGAAAGAGGCCCAAGTGGGATTTGTTTCAAACATTCCAGACTCGTCTGTTGATTTTTGCTCATAATAAGTACCCCACCAATTTTGGACATGGGGGATTGCCTTAAGGAGCGCAAAGGCGATCTTTTCCCTGTCGAAAAAATTGTGGATAGAGAAATACCCTTCTAGAACATTCAACCAATTATCTAGGGCATCTGCATCAATTTTTCCTTCAAATAAAGGAATGTCAAAGTTAACTTGTACCTTGAAGAGAGTTGCATCCCCAAACCGGCTGCTCATTGAAGATGCACTTGCCGCTATCGGAATTCATAGAAGGATTTGGGCAAAACTATCCATCATCTCGTTCCTCTATCGCTCGAGGGCTTCCATGAGCAACGACTTGATAGGATCTCCTACTTCGTCGTCTCTCTTTTCTTCTGCCATGGGAGGTCGTTTGGGACGGCGAGAATGATCAAGTGAAACTAGTTTGAGACGAAACTCTCTATACTCGAACCTCGTCGAGGACATGCGTCGAGAAACAATCAAAGAGCAGATTGCTCTGATACCACTGATTCGGATTTATGTGTGAACGAAATGAAAGAACAAATACAAAGTCATAATAATAGACATTTTGCAAAGATAATAGAGATAGAGTAAACACCTATTCTATTAAATTGCGGAAATAGAACAAACTGTAATTCAATTTCTATAATGGTGGTAGCTATCTCTGAGAATAGATGTGGTTGCTACACTCATCTGTGCCAAGCTGAATACAAAATGAGGCCCAAGGGGCCTATTTATAATAAGAATGAGGGTGATAACCCCAAAATTCCAAAACGTAACCCTAGAAGATGAACCGTCATAAAGTTTGCGGCCCCAAGGTAGTAAGTTGAACAGTCAAATTCCCGGGGTCACAACTTTTGCATACGATCTCTGATTTGGGCATTCGATAGCTCGTTGGAAAGGTCTATCTAATATTTACAACTTTTAATCAACCAATTGCATGTCAATGTCAATGGCAACCATTCGACCCCTGAATCGCCAAAAAATGTCGTTTAGGGCCTCAAAACGACCCCAAAAGTTTGGGACACAAAAAACCGTAGAAAAATAACTAGGAAACTGCCACAATGGACAATTGTTTTGAGCCAGTGGAATAGGTGGGTGGCCACCGATATCCATATAGATCATATAGAGTAATGAATCATCAATTCCAATTTTGGATAATTGATTTACGGTATGTGAAATAAAGAACCATGAATTCCAATTTTAGAGATTGTTTATCATAAGAGTTTATTTTTCCTTATTAAAGTTGTTTATTCTTTAATTTAACTTTATATACATATAAGATTATATAGTATACATATACATTTGTTTATAAGTTTATGTTTGGAATGTTACTTTTGATGTTTTTGTCTATTGTAAAATGTAAATGTGTACTTAGGTTTCTTTGTGCAGTAATGTCACATATACATGTGTTTATAAGTTTATGTTGGAATGTTACTTTTGATGTTTTTGTCGACTGTAAAATGTAAATGTGTATTTAGGTTTCTTTGTGCAGTAATGTCACGTGAGTTTTGATTTTTAAAAGCATTTTTCTATTTATTTGTTAGATTATATTTTGGGTGTTATATTCTTTGCATATAAATTAATTGGAAAAGTCGATAGTCGACTAGAATGAGAGGAAACAAACTGTGGAAGTCTAGTGGACAGGATAACTGCAATAATTATTTGGTCAAAGGAAAATGATTGGTAGATCATGGAAGTCGACGAAACAACTAAAAACTCAACGAGCAACCAACAAATGTTGACCAAGTCAATTCGACTGTAACATAATAACTAAAAGTGGTTATGAAGTTATGGATTGTCATTAATGAATAGTTGGTTGTATTGCATCTATAAATAAGATGTAATAGATGTAACACCCTGTTTTTTCCCCAATATGTAATATGCAAATATTGATGAAATTGCTAGAAACTGGATATGAATGGTCCAACATTACCAGATTATGTAATTATGTACATTTTCAATTTTTTATATAAAATCCATGACTATTGTAGACTAAATGACGAAGAAGAGATGGGAGGCTATCATTCCACAAGAGGAATAGTGAGAAGGGGGTTAAAAGGGAGATGCTCCTAGTGACTTATGAGTTAATTCATTATCCTTAATATTCATTTTTATTTTAAGTTTTGTTAATCCCTCTTTATAAAAGTGCATTAGCCATAATCTTGGGTTGATTATCCTAAGCTTGGGATTAGAGGAGAAAAAAGTCAAATCCCATGTATTCCATTTGTTTAGTTCTTATCATCCTTTCATGCTACTTGGCTAGTTCTCAACATGCATATAATTATTGAGAATTAGTCCGTATGTCATCATTCTTCCATGATTCAACTATCAGTTGTTGTAAGCTCTAAGCCATCATCACCTGTATCACCATCACCCATATCGTAGCCTACAACCATCACATGTAATATAGTTTGGACCTGTACCCGAGATTGTCATATTTCTCTAGACTTCTGGCACAAAGAGCCCCTGATTGGTCTATGTTGGAGCCTTGGAAGGGAATGGGGGTTAAAACCCAAGTGACTTAACTCAAAGATAGGATCCGAAGGGACTATTAACTCATACAAAGGTGTCCCATTCCCTCGGTTGTGCAGTCTGATGTGGGAGGAGTGCTAGTAGATTGGGATAGTTGTGGCAGGGAAAAACTCAGCACCTTAAGGGTGGCCTATCAAAGAAAGATATGGCTGGGAGGAACGTATTTGGTCTGCAATAAATTAATTTATATTTTCAGATAAATCTCCACCTGTGTATAAAATGTGTTGTGTTTATATCCAATATGTGTTTAACGCAATTATTATTATATGATTATTTAATTGCATTGAATTATTGGCATTATGTGAGTACATTCATGTAGAAATTGGCTGCAATATTTTCATATATATATATATATATATATATATATAATTTTTGAGTGATCATTTATGTATTTAATTATGTTGTAAATATTTCATTAATATAATGGGAAAAAAAAGAAACTGAATATCATAGGTAATTTTGGTTAATAATTTGGGTGTTCCACATCCCCAATGGCATTATGAGGACACTCGATAACAGTACGTGACAATGGCTATGCAAGAGTGTGTAGCATGGCGGAATGTTATGAAGCATTACTTGTGGTCCAATTAATCATGGTTATAAACACATGTTATGAGTGTTAGATTAATAGATTAGTGGTAAAATCAATGGCTTACCGGTTTTTCCCCATGAGAGGGGTTTCGAGGGTAATTTTTGTGTATTGTGTCAATGTGTTGTCTTCCACTATATTATGTATAATTGTATTTTAACTATACGAATCAATTTGCAAACCTATTATAATTAGTATTAAGAACCAACAGTTAGTATCAAAGCTACTTTTGGCTGTAGAGGGATGCCTTTATTGTTGAGGGTTTGGATTTGTCCTAGATATGGTGAATACCTATTGCAGTTGGAGATTTCCAAAAACATTGATTTATAGTTAGAGTTGATAACACATCAAAGATAAACCCCATATGCGGGTGCTAGCGAGATTGATTATCGGCGCGCCATGCTTGGATCCGTGCACCCCGTGCGTGGCAGCCAACATGCGATTGGCGCGTCCATCAACTCTGCCACCTTTCCTTCTCGTGCACGGGAGGAGCAATCGGTCATTTCCACACTCATGACATAGGGTGGTGACACCCTGTCCTCCTCTTGAGCTTTCATGGCGATGCATAGGTATTCAATGCGAGTTGGTACAGGGTCTAGTCAGGTGGGTGTTTTGAACTACTACGCCATGGATTATTCCTTCATTGTCTTTGCTAGGTTTTGCTCTGCTATGTCTAAGTATGGGTCTTCCATGCATTCTGAAGTCTGGAATCAGCCTCAAGGTGGTGCTTTTTCGATTTTGTTGGGTTCTTCTCATAGGTCTGTCAGTCTGCATATCAGTGATCTCTGCTCAGGTTCCGGTGACGTTGGAAGCTCCCACCAACCCGCTCTCCTTCTATGCACCGTTCATCCCTCTTTGTCGAGATTCTAGCTGATCAACATGTTTAGGCAGTGGGGAATGCCTCGACGCGCCAGCTCGGGCAGGGGAAAATCCCAACGTGGGTGTAGTCTGCAAATTGAAGGGGGGTATGAAAACCACATTTCCCAACCGGTCTGCATCCTCATTGAGGATTGGGAAGGGAGGGTCCTTAACCAACGACTCGCTTCTGGGGAAGGCGACAGCCAAGTTAAGCATTATGTGCTTGTCAAAAACATGCTGAGAAACCTCGTGGAAGACATGCTAAGTAATTGGTTAGCGGCCTGTGATATTTTTCTTATCGTGAGAGAAAAAAGGTAGAAATGGACACTTAGCTTACAACACTAGACAACACTTTTGCATGGAACTGCATGGCTAGAAAAGCAGGGCACGTCGGTCTCAGAGACGGTGGTAGTGGGAGTGCTATGGGGGGGAAGTCATGGGACACCATCACGGTTCTGACTCCTCAGGCCCCTCCTTTCCCCATCCCTTCGACCATGGAGCCTCTGTTTAAATGTTTGAAGGACATGGATGGTTAGAATATTGAGTAGCCACAAAAGGCTCCAGCTACTGCACACCAATACCCATGTGGATTAGGTGGATGGAAACCAATACCCATGTGGATTAGTCCTCCCCCTCTAGGAAGCAATGGTCTCAATTTCATTGAGTTCCCCCATCAAATGGGGAAACTTCTGTTGCACTTGACTCTTCGTGAGCCACTTGTCTTGGTGGAGGAGCTGCCCTGCTTTGACAACTTGATTAGTTGGATCTTCTATTGGTGGGTTCCCTTAACCTGTGTGTCCATGATCTGATTAATGGTTTCTTGTTCTATGTAGTTAGGATTAATATTTGTAGGTGTCAATTGTTCTTCCAGCTCTGAGGTGTCCAACAGTGGTGAAAAATATGGTAGAAATAGCTCCACATTGAATACTGGGTGCAAGCCAAGGAATGGAGGAATTCTTAATTCTAAGGCATTGTCACCAACTGCCTTGGTGATGGTGTATGGCCCATATCGAAGTGTAAGAAGCTTGCAATGGAGTCCCGTGAGCCTCTATTTTTGAAAATGTAACCAAACCTTATCCCCAACCTGGAACTTGTGTGGAACCCGATGTTGGTCATTTCGTTGCTTGTATTTTAGTATTGTCATTTTCCAAAATGTCATGGACATGTTGGAGGAAGTGTTGGATTCGTTCAACAAACACTACAACAAAATACCCTTTTGGGGGCGGTTTTAGCTTGCGGTAGTTTTGCTAACACCCCCCCCCCCC
>LPNX010348462.1:162721-342574 GCA_001517045.1 Pseudotsuga menziesii
AAAACCTTGTGATAGAGATCTTAGTTCAAAGTACAAAACAAGGTCTGTTGATACCAACTGAAATCATAGATGGTGAGTATACATAGGTATCTTTTAATATTTATTTTTCAACTCATAAATGGAAGATTTCTTTATATTATCTAATGTTATATTTTGTTGTGTTGTATGCATTGTTGATGTTTTCTTTACTGTGAGCTCTATTAAAAGGTGGGGCATGATCACTCAAAAAGGGGAATCGTTTTTTTGTCGCTTTGTTGTTATGAATGATGATAAGCACACCACTTTTCAACTTCTCGCAACAAAAGGTAACAGTGAAGTTGTACTGCTAGATTAGCTGCCTCTACATAATTGGAACACAAAATGCATTACTATCATATCTTGGAGTATTGTAGCCCAATCGAGTGCATCGTCACAATATTCATCTTCTTTCCTACAAAGTTTTCAATCACATAAGGTCTCGTGACATTATACACAATGAATCTTATGTGGAAATTCGTTGTTCAGATGAAAGTTTCATGGTTACTTTTGAACTAATTGCAATGGATTCTGTATCTTCTGGGATTGTAAAGAAGAATAATTCACTTGAGTTCATCATAGAAGACTATGAGAATCTTGTTGGGCACTAGGGCAGACCCGGGTTTAATCCTTATATGTCACACCAACAAAATACCCACCGTGTTGGCCCTTTCGGCAACAACCTGCGTGCAGGTTGCAGTCTCACCCGAAACAGCAATGGGGAGCCGCAGAATCAGGTTTCTGCAAGCAGAGAGGGGTATTACTGCACCTTAGCCTTTAATAACCTTATTGGTCAATATTTATAATGTTTTACCATTCATTCACATGTAACTTCGCAGATAAATAAACAGTCGTGACTTGCTCAACCCACTACAGGGAATTCACAGCGAAGTAAATATTAGCAGCGATCTAACTAATCAGATGTATACAATTATTAATGCATAAAAGACAATAGAAACAGAAACAGCACGAGAAACCACAACACCGGATGTAACGTGGTTCACCCCCAGTGTAGGGGCTACATCCACAAACTGTGTTCTATTCAACTTGCTACAAAATCACAGTTTGATCTACGCACTCAGTTGCAGATCCCTTCAGTCCTTACAAGCCGCGCACACAGCAGCAGGCCCCTACGCACACAGCTGCAGGTCTTTCTTTCTCTTCTTACAAAAACCCTCTGCGCACACAGCTGCAGAGGTCGTCCATGCACACAGCTGGGACTTGACCTTTCCTTACAAAACCAAACCTTAACTTCGCCTTAATATTTCTTTACATCAAAAAGCCTAACCTATCTTCTTTACATAAGCGCTTATTTATACTGCGCCTTTTTACAAAACCATGTTCTTAAACCATGGGCACCCAAGAGAAACCCTAAACCCTGGATTTAAACCACGGGTTTATTACAAAAAGGGGTTTTGACTTACCCTGACACCCCTAAGACTATTTTGACCCATAACTCCGCTTACCAACAGCCGCGAAGTTACCAAAACTAGTAATCCTTAGGGTACGCGCCCCAACAGACCCCTAAGACTCACTAGTGGCCCGTCCCGGGACGCTCTGCGAGGACTCTCGTGGGAGAATCTTCTGCGCAAGGGTCTGGAAGCGACTGGTGAGATTATGCAGTATATCATCAGCGGCTTTCTCCTTTTCCACCAATTCCTGTAATACTGAAGAGGAGTCTATGTCAGCCTTTTCCTGCGCAAAAGTGTCATAGGTCTTCAAAAGTTTGAGCTGGCTTTCCGCAGTATTGCTCAATTCTAATGCTTCATCAACCAGGGGATGTAACGCATTTTCCAGCAGCGTTACCTTCGTCCTGCAGGACTCGATTTCCTGCTGAAGTTCCTTGCTGCGCTTCACTTTAGCCATCTTCTGCATAGGTGGCAGCGTTTTGATTTCTATTCTGACTGCATCTAATTCATCCTAGCGCAACTTGATGGTTTCCTGAATCTTCCCTACATCTGGATGGTCCTGTAGGTTTTCCCATGCTTCTATGCTGTCTTCCATTAGTTTTGCGACGCTGGCCACATTATCTGATATTTTTGCTGCTGAAGCCTTGATGTCCTGGTGGTGCTGTTCTCAGACCTCTGGTGGAGTCTCAGGAGGAATTCGCAGTTGAATTTCTGCAATCTGGTGCTGGTGTTCTATCTTCATCCTTTCAACCTCGTTGCGGGACTGCTGGGCATAGTCTCTCAGCTTGGTGATTCTCTGCTCTGGTTCCTCTGCTCCTTGTATGTCGGAGTCAGAAAGACTCCGACATGCCTCGTCCAATGCTCGCATCAGCGTAGTTGTTGTCTGTTCAGCCTCTTTCTTCTGTTGTGCGATCTCTTCTAGGCGTGCTGCAAAGGTTTTGTTTTGTTTGATGGTGTCTTCCAATTGGATTTGTGACACTTCGGTTCGGGCGTGGATCTCCTTTATAATCGCGAGCTGACAGAGGTGCAACTCTGACATAGACATCTTTGTATAATCAAGCCCCGCGGTTATATTTGTCTGGGGTCGAGAATCTGTGTCAGGCTGTATCAGAGTTGCGCTTGATACCTGTCCCTAGTGATCTCTTTATGGCCATTGCCTAATATCCTGCTGCGTGGGTCCCATAGTGCTACTTGTCGCAGTACTGTGTGTTGATTTTGCTGCTAGCTCTTTTAACTCCGATACCCTGTTTGTGATACCTGAGAGGCCGACAAGATGCAGTTCCGCAAACTCTGACCATTTTTTAGTAAGCGCTGTCGTAGACTGTTCTAGAGCTTGCTCCAGCGCATCCAGCGTGACAGTGGCTTCTTCCTCAATATCTTTGTCCTTCAATGCTTTTGCCTTTTTGCAGGACTGCGGCTTGGTTACCTCGGCTACTTCTGGTGACTTGCGCTTCGTTGGTGGGTTAGGATCTGATATGGTTTTAACCGACTCCTCATCCTGTTCATCCTGTTCATCCTGCCCGCCGTCTCCACCCTGGCCATCGTCATTCATCTGCGAATCACTGAGGTCTTCGCTATCTTTCGATGGGCTTTGCTGCTGCGCCTGACCAGTACCTGCGCCAATATTGGTAGCTGGGGGAACCGAAATAGAGGGTTTTTTTCCTAAATCTTTCAGCCATTCGGCCGGCCATTGCTGAACTATCCACCTGATCTCTGGTTCGGTGACTACATATGGTAATTTGAAGCATTGCCGTTGAGGATCTGCATGAGCTTGAATGAAAACATGATGCATATCGGCACTAAAGTGCGCGACGCCCTCGTATTGAGAGAACACTTCGTTGGTAAGTCGAGGTGTTCGCACAATCTCATAGTGAATACTCATAGCATAGAATACGAACACAGTGTTCGTCATCTGCTGGGCTTCCTTATCTGAGGATATCCATAGGGAGGCATACCTCGCTGCCCCTGGTGTGCCGGGGTTTATTTCTACAAACTGGGCTTCAGTGGGTTCTTTCCACCCAACTAATGCAATAAGGATTATAAGCCAGGAACAATGAAAAGGTCTACCTTTTTCTTGCGCATCGCGGGCATCCTCCAGAAACTCCTTCGCAAGATATCTGGCCCAATTATAAGTATACCCATCAGCGCAGTTCATAGCAATCCGGATAACCGGGGCAGGTACTTCAGTTGGCCTGCATTTCCGTATGAGTTTGCAGGCTAAGAGTTCAGCTGCAAATCGAATGGGCTGCTCCCGAATCGCGGAAGTGTGATACCCCCGTTTCCCTTTTGTCAGGCCAAACCGCTCCTTCATGGTTTGCACAAGCTTTGTATCATCATGTTTGGACGGAAATTCAGTTCCCGGATCAGGTCCTGCCATGGGTAAATCTGTGATCTTATGGATGAGGGCGGCGTCAATAGGAATTTGCTGGTCCCCTATCCATAAATAGCCGTCATGCACCAGGGCTAGTAACTGCTTGGCCACTACAGTCACATGTATGTCGCGTCTGAAATGGGGAATGTTAAGTATCTTGAGTAGGCCAGCTTTGTCCAGGCCCGCAGCCCATGTTTGCACTTCCAGTAGTGTGACCCTATGATCTGGGTACTTGACGCGGTGCAAGTATTCTGCTGGTTCAAACTGTGGGAACTTGCCATGGTCATTGGTGTCGTTATCGCTGTACTTAAGCCGATCAATCTTCCCTGTCATACTTTCGATCAACTGTACTCCTGGTGGCAGCGAGGGTGTGGCTAATGTAAATTGCTTTGTGCGACGGGGCAACGCGGTTCCTGGGCGAACAGGTGGTAGATATGGTGGCCGTGGTGGTGGAGTATTCTCCCTTCCCTCGGCCGAGGCCTGTGCGGAGCCAGAGGGCTCCATAGGATTAGCTGCTGGTGTTTTCCCTGTTTTCCGCTGCCGGTCTTGGTTGCGCTTGGTGCGAACTTCAGTTCTAGACTTTTTCCTGGCAGACCGTGTCTGCATCGGCCGTGGTGGTGCTAAGGGAGTGTCTTCACAGTGAGCTAGGGCAGGCGGCCGATTAGAGCATGTGATCAAACCCTCTTGCTCGAATTCTCTAACCAAAGCGTCAATCTCGCGTTCGGTGGTCATGGGTTCGCTCAGAAATCTTGAAGAAATGCAGGATGCAATTTTCCCTAACTTAGGCGTCTTCTTATACACGCCATCAATCAAATCGGGCAGGAAAGTGCATTGAAGGCACCAAATCTGACGAAAATATTGTCCACGTGGAGCACGATTGCCGGTACTGGTCTTAGTACAGTGATTTAAAGCAATTAAAATCCCGTCGCCGCCAAATTGGCTGCCTCCCAACGGTCAGATTTTGAGCCTCGCTACATTTTGGGGCCGTGGCAGAATCATGGTTGAAGCCTCGGGGCAATAAGCAACCTCGGCCCAATAGTACCCTTCGACCTAACCGGGTAGTATCTGCGACAGGACTATTAGCTTTGAGGCACTAGCGTCTTGGCTCTGCCCCTTGGTTTGGTATCCAATTCCTGGATGAGCAACATTTGCCTTGTCGTGGTTTGATCGGAAAGCTATATCTAAAACAAGACCACTTTTATTAATGGAAAATGTGATCAAAAAGCGATCCACAAGATCATCCCCACTTACAGTACCGTGGGGGAGCTCAACCTTCATATGCCCATTTTTCGCTATAGGGTCCAAGATATGTATGAACTTATGCACCCACTCCTTACGAGGTGTGTTTTCCATTGCTGTATATTTCTGCCTCAAATGTCCCTGAGGGCTATTCCGCGCCTTGAACTTACTTCGCACTTCTTGCATTTTCCTTATGAATCTGGGGCGCAGGAATTTCTGGCAGGTTCCCCGACTGGGGTGAGACTTTGTATGATCGGTCCCCCATGCTGCTGTAGCTTCTAATGCTATTTCCAGACTCTGGGTGTTTTGTGACTGAGGTACTCGTTCTGACATAGGTGCAATAAATTCTCCAGGGTCTGTCATCCCAACATGTGCAGGCAATTATCTAGGCTGTGCACTAAGGCATCGAAGAGACTGAGTGATCTGCGTGCATCTATGGCCATGTAGCTCGTACAGTCGATTATGCCAATTCTCCAAACCATCGTCTGAATCAGACATGCAGGAACTATCACATTGCCAATCCATTACACCATCATCATTAGGCTCGACATAATCTGCATTCTTGGCTGTGATGTTGTAGATGTGGTCTAGAGTATCCTGCTCCCCTTCATCTCTGAGTGGTTCTGTATATCTTTCTCCTTGAGATGGATCGAGGGGTATAATAACGCCCAGGCCGTTTCCTTCGAAGGTCATCTGTCTCCTTTTAAGGTTGATGATTGCAGCATTGGCCATGGCCCACTCAATTCCCAACAGGGCTGGGTAAGGGTTGCTGTCATCAATGATCTCAATAACTTCAAAATATGCTAGAGTACTGACCCCATCGATGTCGATTGGAACACTAAGAAGTCTCCCTAGCGGTACAATCCTTTGCTGGTTAGCTAGTCGTAGTTGTATAGGTGACCAAAACAGGGAAGGCTTTCCCATTTGTCCCCAGGTCTGCTTGGGTAGGACATTAACGTCTGATCCAAGATCCAAAATGACATCAGTCATATCATATTCTCCTATCTGAACGTTCAATCTCATTTCCCTTCCCGTTCTTCGGACACGACTAACAATTTTCTCCTGATCAATTCCTCTTTGAGGGTCTGTGACAGCAAGAAATTTTTGCAGCTCTTTTAGAGCGTTCTGATTCCACAAGAGTTTCATACAGCTCTGCAAGAAAGAGGATAGTGTACTTACTTTATCCGTCGAGGCCTCCTGTGGCTGCAACGCCTGCTGAGGTTGCCACGCAGGTACTTCTACAGCGCCAGGGTCAACACTATCGCACAGGGCCTCCTGGACTGGGACTTGGTCCTTCGCAGGGTCAAGGGCTAGGACTTTCTTGGAGGCCTTTTGTACGCACACCGCGGCAGGTTGCTTTGGCGATTCTTGAGTATGCGTCGTAGCTCCACTCTAGGTGACCACATTGAGGGCTGGGGCAGGTCTTTGCTCCACGAAAATCAACTGAATATTTGGAGTAGGGCCACGGTTGTTTTCCTGAATCTTTGCGAGGAGCTGAGGGCACTGTTCAATCACGTGGTCCACTGCGCGGCAATAACGACAGGTCGTAGTGGGGTTTCGACAGTCGCGAGCCAAGTGACCAACTTGGTTACAATTGTAACACACAACCTGGCCTCTACCTCTTCCGGTCATTCCACCACGGCCACGACCGCCAAAAGCACCTCTTCCGGAGGTGCCGCCGCGGTAACCATAGCCATCATTATTCGAAACTTCATTGTGGACTCGGTAGGCATCAGAGGTGCGCTCTCGCATAAGGTCGTAGCTACGACACTCTTCTTCATTATGCCCTACGGAATTACAGAACTGGCAGTAGGGGTTTTTGGGAACTTGAACATATCGCTGAAGAAGATGGCAGTGCTCAGGGCGATGCTGGCCAGAGGTTCGGCAAATCTAACAATATAGAACACTGACATTGAATTGGTTGGGCGTGCCCATATTTAGATATGTTATGACCACGGGGCACTGGTCCCTATCGTGACCCTCGGGCTGACATTGCGTACACCAGACCTCCTCTCGACTGGTTTTAGCTTTCTTCATGTCACGAAGCTCTAAGGCCATCGCTGCCAGCTGCGCTTGGATTTGAGCAAGACCAGAATCGTCTCCGACGGGAGCGGTCTCTAGCTTCATTGCGATTTCCAGGGCCTCTTGCTGGTCAGCAACCTTCTGTTGCATGAGCGGAGTTCTGATATGCGGCAATAACGCTGCGATAAACCATTCCTTGTGCTGCGCAGGACTAATGGTGAAGCTCACTTGGTCTAATAGAACTTTGAATCTCTGGTCAAAGTCCCACACGGATTTGCCGCGACACTGTTGAATCTCTTTGAGTTCAGTGATGCTCTACGATTCTGATTTTGGTTTCTTAAATTCCTTAATGATGGCGGTCTTGATTTCATCCAAAGTGGGGTGTTGATTACTGGAGAATTTCATGAACCAGGTCAAATCCTGGTCGCGAAAGGAAGTAATGAGCTACGCGGTTCGCACATCCAGGTCGGTAATACTCTTCGCGTTCCAGACGGCCTCACATAAAAACCAGAACTGTTCTGGATCTTCTGATCCCGTTCCTTTGAATATGGGTAGCTTAATGTCATCAGCTAGGTGGGCCATGGTGGTTCTGGGAGGGTTGGGAGGGGGACAGGACGTTGATGGGGGGGATTTACGAGGGCAGATTGACCTGTGGCCGGAATACTTGGACTTGGTTTCCTGTCACACTGCGACTGAACTTTAGGGGTAACAAAGCGACGCTGGGGGGTAGCAGGAGGGTTTCCTACCGAAGGGTTTTCTTCAGGGTCTGGCTGTGGAGGGTTTACAGGGGAAAATGCGGTGGTCTGTCCTGAGGAGTAGGATGCAAAATCTCTTTTGTACCTTTGCTCACTTCGCGGCAACCCACTTTGTGTGTCAAGAATATTCTCACTTGCAAACATATGTTAGTACTACTAAACTAACAGTCTGATTCAAAAAAATAATATACCCTTTTCAACCAATAGTATTTTAATCTTCAAGCTTAAGGAATTTAAAAACTTACCACGGGGCCCTTTGAAAAACTGTCATTTAGCTTCGCTGAAAGAAGTGCTTATATCAATGGCAAACTCTGTCACGAGGGCTTCCAATGTTCGCGTCGTCCAGAAATCGACAGTGCGGGATACCTCGTTGTTCACATGTTGCACAAGATTGACCCTTGCGGGGGTCCACATAGGAATCCGTCGAGCTTGAAAGTTCGTCCTCCTCTCTATTAACCTATACAGCCACTGGTGCAACTCTATGTGGAAGCTACCAAAGAAAATTTCATAAGTATCACAAAAAACATACCTTTGTAAAAAGTCACTTGCGCTTCGGCACGGATTCGTATTCTCTTGCTGTGCGAATTTCAGACAAGTCTCAGCAAACCAATCATCGATTTCCTTCACAGAGGGCCTCCATAACATATCCCCTGAGGTACAATGAAAACCCCTCTTGAGCAGGTACTGAGTTCAACCGGCAACGGAACCAATTTGTTGGGCACTAGGGCAGACCCGAGTTTAATCCTTATATGTCGCACCAACAAAATACCCACCGTGTTGGCCCTTTCGGCAACAACCTGCGCGCAGGTTGCAGTCTCACCCAAAACAGCAATGGGGAGCCGCAGAATCAGGTTTCTGCAAGCAGAGAGGGGTATTACTGCACCTTAGCCTTTAATAACCTTATTGGTCAATATTTATAATGTTTTACCATTCATTCACATGTAACTTCGCAGATAAATAAACAGTCATGACTTGCTCAACCCACTACGGGGAATTCACAGTGAAGTAAATATTAGCAGCGATCTAACTAATCAGATGTATACAATTATTAATGCATAAAAGACAATAGAAACAGAAACAACACGAGAAACCACAACACCGGATGTAACGTGGTTCACCCCCAGTGTAGGGGCTATGTCCACAAACTATGTTCTATTCAACTTGCTACAAAATCACAGTTTGATCTGCGCACTCAGCTGCAGATCCCTTCAGTCCTTACAAGCCGCGCACACAGCAACAGGCCCCTGCGCACACAGCTGCAGGTCTTTCTTTCTCTTCTTACAAAAACCCTCTGCGCACACAGCTGCAGAGGTCGTCCACGCACACAGCTGGGACTTGACCTTTCCTTACAAAACCAAACCTTAACTTCGCCTTAATCTTTCTTTACATCAAAAAGCCTAACCTATCTTCTTTACATAAGCGCTTATTTATACTGCGCCTTTTTACAAAACCATGTTCTTAAACCATGGGCACCCAAGAGAAACCCTAAACCCTGGATTTAAACCACGGGTTTATTACAAAAAGGGGTTTTGACTTACCCTGACACCCCTAAGACTATTTTGACCCATAACTCCGCTTACCAACAGCTGCGAAGTTACCAAAACTAGTAATCCTTAGGGTACGCGCCCCAACAAATCTTAAGGATGCGGTTTTCTATACATGGCCAACCTTTCCTGATAGATATCAGCCAAGTTCAGGCTCAAGTGATCAGACTCAACCTATTGGTAAATGGAGAGTGGGACCAAACTTTATATTTTGATATTTGTATAATAGCATGCAGCCTTGTGTACAAGTACACTTTTCATGGGATTCACACCAATAGGACCCTATCCATCGTTGTTATGGATTAGGGATGCGGACTAGTGTACCCCATTTGGAGTTGTAAACATTTTACATTTCATTAATAATTTTTTATAATGTTTGGTGTAATCTATATGGTGAATTCTACTATTTAATACATATGAATTATGTATTTGTTGCATTCAATTATGTCTGGTATATTATTGTTCTGTTATAATTGGTTTTTCTTTTCGAATAAAATTTTCATTAAATATGAAATTTGTAAGTTTGAAACGATAATTTACATTTCCTAGCTTGTGGGTTATTGTTAAGATGCTTCTATACTGTCTTCAAACCATATGAAAAACCTCTTAGTATATCCTTCTAGAATCATCAATACATGCCCCATGAGGATCTGCACTTACAAGAAACATAGTATAACTTTCTAGAAATAAAAACCTTACAACAGTAAGATTTTCTAAAAAGGAGGAGTTGTAACAGGAATTTGCTAAAACAGAGTAGATGTAGCAAGAAATTTTTTTAAAAGCTCTGTAATAGCTTTAATAGTCTGAGGAATGTATTTAAGTTACATATTTCATTAAAAACCCCAATGATATTAAAGCTTGCTCTTGAAGGTGTATTTCTTCATTATTCACCTCCTCTTATTGTGATACTCAATAACACCTTGAGATTCATGTTGTTCAACAAAAAATATTTCTTAGGGTTCATTGACATAGTTTGTGGCCAGCTAAATGGAGTGTTAAAAATGTATCTGTTTAGCATGAAGTTATGTCTCTTTGATCATTTAACAAAGACATCCACCAAACATAATCAACAACATCAAAGTACTCAACTATATAATTAACATAATTTCTTTACTTGTCTCTTTGGACAAACTGAGACCATGGTTGAGTAGACAAAACAACAGCCTACAAGATGCCCATGTGCTACGGGAATTTTATTCAACACACAATTTGTGGTAGGACTCCTCTTAATGCTACTTGGACCAATTTTCCTATACTTAGCCAATTTCCTGATTTTCACTAATTTTCCATATTTCTCTAGAATGATGTCATAATGAAACTATGATTTCAACTTCATGCCACATCATCATCTATGCCATGCCATGCCATGCGAGAATCATCCTTAATGTGGGCATCACTTAGCCCCTTTACAACACTTAGCCATTTTTCCTTTGTCTTTAGTACGCAAAATAACATTTGTCTTCTATTTTGGTAGGTTGAGATTTTCCTTATCTGATCACCATAAGAAAAAACAAGAGCATGGATATGTATCCGTTTAAACAATAAACAAGACGATATCATCTAATTAATTTTATCATTAAAGGAACACCCCCTTACAGGCATTTCCAAATGGTCTCTCAAATTATTTTTCTTACACTTAACCAGTTCTCTTCAAACACTAGGTCACGAAGTTGATTTCATTTTTCCTTCAAATTTGGAAATTGAGATACCCACTTGGTAGAGGCCAACAAGGCGAATCTATCAAGACCACTTTCATCTTCTGGAGCTTCTTTCTCTCTCTTCGGCGGGCATTTTTCTGGAGCAATGCAAATATGGCTAAGAGGCACTTTTGGCAGATTGATATCTTCTTCCTGAAAGACCTTTTGGTCAGGCTAATGATATGGTTGGATGCACCATACAAAACTATAGGGATCCACACTCTCATAATATGTTTATCATCATCCTATGAGCTGTGGTGGGCATTTCCCTAAGGCCAGTTACGCATATTTTACCAATAATTCCATACTTGGACAATTTTTGATCTTCTCCTAGGCTTAGTCTAATTTCCCTAAATGACATTTTTGGCAGGTCCATAAATTCTTCTCCAAGGTTTCTTATTGATGTTATTAATTTGTCTAATGCACTTTTCTTCACCAATTTTAAAGAGTGGATTCATGGATGAGTAGGCTCAGAAATGTGTAATTATGCCATTCCATATTTCATACACGGGAAGTCAAGTTTGGTCATTAGGATTAATTAATGAAGAACATATGAAGTTGGTTAAAGAGTCTAATCAGATTTGAAGACACCCCATTGACAGTCCAAAAAAACCATATGACAGATTAAGCAAACCGATTGAGGGAATAATAAGGATTAACATACCGAAAAACCAGTATTGAACTCTTATTGGATGAATTCCGAATGTGACTGTAATCAACCTATAATTTTCCACTAGAGTTTCAGCAATACAATTGATGCAATTTATGGAACGAAAGCCAAGGAGTATAACTGAACGAGTGCATGAAAGGGCACGTTCCTTTGCAGTTGATGAATTAGCTTGAGTTCACAAGTAAGTATAGGATTATCGTTCTTACTCAATTTGATAATACTTGCTATTATTGTTTAGTTATACCCATTTTGTTGGTTGAAAAGTCTACATTATGCTCATATTTTTTAAGCTGAAAAAAGTGTGTCTATATTTTATTTGTTTAAGTCTTGCTAGACTTTTTCTTTGTCTATTTTCCATAATTTGGTGAAAACTGAAACATTAACGTATTAACAGAGTTCTCTTTGATTCATTATTGAATATCAAGGAACTGATTTTTCATTGTAAAAAAATTAAACAGGAGTGTGTTATACACAATGAGAATGTTGGACAAGCTAAAAATCAACAAAAATTTCCTCAATCATCAATATTTTCATAATACAAGCAAGGTAGCAAACAAGAGATGAAATGACAAAATGTGAAATTGCTCATTCCTTCATATTTCAAACTCTAAAGCACCAGTTACAAGTCAAAATGTTGGATAAGCCCCAACCAGTATTTCTCACACCAGCTTCGTCATCCTCACCTGTGTCTATCAGATGGTTTTGTAACCCTGCCCCATACATCCTTGATTGTCTTCTTTTGTCCAGCTTCAACAATTCCACTCAACAGTACCAGTGCTCCAACTCCTTGTTCCATTCCATCGGAATTGGCATGTGCTCATCCACCAATCCCTTGTCACTCCAGAAACTATAGGACCAAAGATATGAGCTAAAGGTTCTGCCAGATAGACAGAGGAGCTATGAAGCCCCTGCATCGGCCGAACTTATATTCCCAACTCCTCCCATTCTGGCCTTTGATATCACCATGTTGGGAATTCTTTCTTCGGCATCCATGAGAGGGGAAATAATGGCATTCACAGTCAATTTTTTATGCACATAGAAAACCAAAAATGAGGTTCAAATAAGATTTTCCTCAACAGGAGGCCATATTTATTGACTAAGTCTTAATAAATGTTATTATGAGTTCGGGATTCTCATGATGTAGTATATCTATATCTTGGGATTAATGTGATCTGTGTATGATTACCTCATCTCTTGGAGAACGTGAAAGGCCACTTTAACGTACTGAAAAGTCATGTGATTCCCCCGAGACTCCAGAGGCCAGAGCATATCTAGACTCTTCTGCACATGGAACACTTTCCCTGTACTTTCGATGATTACAGTTTGTAAAATTTGAATAGCTGGGAAATATTTTGATAGTAGGAAAACTGAACAAGCATCTTTTCAGTATATAGAAAGTACAAAATAGCGGGCATACTAAGGGTGAGCTCAAGGTGCACCCAATTATGTGGAAAGGGTATGTGTTAGTGTCAACAGGCAGACCAAGTGTTAATTTTTCATAACCTCGAGTGATCAAATTTGAAGGGGTAGTTTTAATCCCATTTTGAAGGGAATATTTTATGTATTGCACTAGAGATGATGATCTGTCAACTCATTTGTAGAATATATTTCAAGAATATTTAATATGTCAATTCATTTGTAGAATATATTTCATCATTTGTGGTTTCATACACACTTCTCTGTATGGGTTTCACATTAAACTCTCGTAGATATAGGAAAAATGCACATATGGATTACACATTACACTTGTATTACACATTAGAAACAAATTAACTATATCAAAATATATGCACTGCCAAGAAATACTTACAATTTATATTACAACAATATTAGTATGTACATAGACATCAAATGTCCACCATATTATTCTAGAACTCTAGGCTTCTAGGGAGGTTTTTTCAATTCCTCCTTTTTAGAATAAGAAAATTCGCTATAGCTTCTCTTTCCTTTTCTAGAACCCTCCAGATCAATAGAAGCTTCATCAGCGATATGTTGTAATTGTTTTTCTTGCTCTTTCACTTTGTTTGCAAGATTTATCACTTTTGTATGCAATCTATCTTTTTCTTCTATGCATTTATTCAACATCTCTACATTATTATTATGCTTCTTTGAGTGCTCATCTTCCTTTATTTTAAGATCATCCTTCATCCACTTCAGCTCAGATTGAACTGCAATTAATTTTCTCTTGACCTATTGTGCCTCCTTCTCAAGCTCTTGTGCCCTCAAATCTGTATCATATCGAGTATAAAAAATTGCTTCTACCATAGGTTTCTCCTGCAAAGCTTTAATTTGGGATTTCAAATCTTGTATCTCACTATCACATCCCAAATGTAGTGCTTTTCATTTTCCAATGGGTTTTGCTGAAAGTTTCTAATTTTGGCCTCCTTCTCCTCTATCTTCTTCTTCAATGTTGGATCTGATGAGACAAATGTAAACTCTGCAACATGGATTGTTGAAGCATCTTCATTCAAGGTATTCTCTTGGTGTTGCAAGGACTTCTAAAACTAGAGTAAGCTCTCCACAGTTACATCACCAAGTTTTGGTGTGCTGACCTTTTTACCCTTGACTTTGGATTCTTTTGGTGTGCTGACCTTTTTACCCTTAACTGTTGATTCTTTTGGTGTGCAGACCTGTTTACCCTTGACTGTTGATTCTTTTGGTGTGCAGACCTGTTTACCCTTGACTGTTGATTATTTTCCTCTTCCATCTCTTTTAGTCTTGAGATTTGTTGAAATCCTTTCATTTCTCTTAGTTTTCAGCAACTCATTTTTATTTTTAATTATTTTATTCAATTTTTCCAATCTTGTTTCATATTCTACAGTCTCAGTTTGAAGGGAAGAGGTAAACTTTTGTATCACAATTGTATATATTTATTTATTTTCAAATAGTACAAATGGTGAACCAAATTATTTGAATCCTGAAGAGAAGGCCCTAATATCTAGAAGGGTAGCCATGTTCCCCCCCCCCCCACTTTTTTTTACAACAACAACAAAAATGAAGACTTTTAAAGCCTGAAATATGGGGAGCTGCCCAATGTATTTGACACATGGTCTATGGGTTTCTTTGCTACCTCACAGGGAGGATATAACCCCTAGATGAAGCCACTTGTTATCACTATTTTTGTGCTAAGTAAATGGAGAGGTATAAAACAGTGTAAGGGGAAACGAGGTCTAAAACTTTCTTGACAATAGACCTTGAAGAGTGTGAATGAAGTTATGCAGATATGTTAAGGGGTCATTTCCAGACTGAGAGTGGAGTATAATTGAAAACATCCCTGATACTGGGCTTTGCAAAGTGTATAAGAATGAGAAAGACGTTCCAAGTTAAATGGTGGAAGAAATAAGCGACTCAGATGCACAAGGAAGAAAATCGAGGGCGTAGATTGATTTCGTCAAGGGTAGATGTGCGGTAGTTTAAGAGTTCTACGCAGGTAGAAGGAAGATTAATCCACAGGCCAGATCGGTCGAAAAGTGAACAAGAGCAAACAAATCAATGACTGGTAAATATTTTTCCATACAGACATGCGTAGAGAAAAAAATGAAGAAGGTTTATGAAACCCATTACAGGCTTCAGATTTCAAGGGCCAAGTTTGAAAGCTTCCCAAGATCAACAACGAAAGGAAATTTCATGGCCCTAAGATGCATGGGTGAATACAAATATCCGCCCTTGCGTAATATGGTATGAAATGCATATCTCAACGGTGGAGATGCAACGTGGGCGTAGATCTACGGTTAATCAATATTTCACCATCGAAACTCGCACGATGGATAGTTTTCCTCGACGTCGCGAAATTTTGTAGGGCCCTCCACATCGAATGGCGACGATTAAAAAGAGGCAGAGATCTCAGATCTTGAAGGATTTCACGATGGGAATGTGCATATAGGACAGAAAAGAGGTGGATTGTGAAATATGGTAGGATCCACACTAGTGAACGGTACAGATTCGCTGTAGACTCAGATATATGGATGAAATGTTTTTCGTGATGCAAATATGCAAGGGAGAGAAAGAATACAGAGCTTGCGAAAGGCAGATACAGGGATAACTAGATGAACGATCCAAATATGATTGGGTAAGGATATACGTTCTAGAACATTTTCGCAAATAGAATATGCCCACTCTGAAGGTGCATTTCAAATCGTGGAATCAATAAGGAAACAGGAAATCGACAGTTAAAAAGGATCCATGACGAGATCAATGGCTGAGATATAATTTCGGAATGTGAGCTGCATAGAAGATAAGGGCAATGAAAAAATGGAGGGAGAATGACGAAATCAAAATAACATAGAATATCAATGGTGCAAAATAGATTGAGTAGAAATGGAAGGCTAAGAAACATTTTGGTTACCAAAGATGCAAGAGAGTTAATAATATGGAAAATCATAAAAGACTGTGCACATGGAGGTCAGTACATTATTTTATTTGCTTGCATTGGTAGAAGAAGATGACAGACAGTATAAAAGGAGCCAATTCCTATGACGTCCATCAACCACTTGTCAAACACCAGGTAGGCCCTTTTTGTCCCCCCTGAAAGTTGTATAAATGGCTCAAATGGAAAATATAGAAACTCAGGGATTATAGTACCAGAAAGTAGAAGAACTATTGGATGATAGGAATGCTGATGTTTTTTACCCTGTCCTTTTAAATGGACCCATTGAAGCTGTGAAACATAAGTTGAATTTGCTAAGGGACCAGGGAACGGACCTTCATAACATCTATCAGTCCTTTTTTCACCTTTTTGCTGCTAAACAAACCCTTGGTTGCCCGAAATTTTTGGATTGGTGTGTAAACAACTATTCTCTATTAGAAAGAGTCATAATGAACCTCGACCGCTCCACCATTATGTGTCTTGTTAATTCCTAAGTCGTTAGGAAAACCTTGTCTGTCCCTAAAGAGTGTACCTTAAAGGCTAAAGATTACAATGAAGAGTCTATACTCCGATGTTTTAAGGATTCCACCATTGAGAGAAGGCAATATTTTTTAAGAGATGTTTCAAGACAGAAGACGAGTCATCCAGCCCATCATTTCTAGTCGATGCATCCCTATTTAACGAAGAAACCAAGTGTGTAGTAACCATGTTATGTCAATTTTTTGGTCTAGACACATATAAATACATCCTTGAAACCATTATGAGTTTTCTCTTTGTTTTAAGCACTTGTCCTGTTGAGTCATACAAACCCAGACAATCATTACAAGTGTAATGCATTAAATTTGATGAGTTATTAGCTTAGAATATTCATTCTCAGCTAATGAACTTCCACAAGACCAAAAATTTCAGGTTCCAGTCATATCTATTGAAGATGTTCCTTTATTTTAACAAGGATAATCTACAGCTACCAAAAATGGTATTAATAGATGAAATGTGCATGGATTATACCAAGTTCATGAACTTCCTCATGATAGAGATTTATGCTGCCATTTTCCAAAAGAGGTTGCCTCGGGTGCTTCCAGAGATGTGGGATCTATTGCAATCATCTACAGAAAAGAGAACAGGATATTGGTTCCTGTTTGAATATCGAACAATGATAAGATTGTATGGTTTCACTCAGTCACCTTACATGTTACCATCCTTCCTGACTCCAAGATTTTTCTCAATGGATTTCATCAGACAAAAGTTGTTCATAGAGATTGAACAATTCCTGAAATATAAGAAGTCCACTGACATCAAATACCCTTGGGCTGTAGGTCCATTCACCATCAAGAATAAGAGTTCTTTGCCAATGGTGGAAGGTTTACTTAAAGAGTTAGGATTTGAGACAGAGGACATTTGCATAATATTTCTTTCTCAGTCTAAGTATGCTTGTGACCTTATTCGTCGCTTTCAGATGGAATATTGTAAACCAGCCTCTTCTCCCTTCTAGTCTAGATTCAAACGTTCTTCTACTTGTACTTCACCTGAAGTAGATGCCACCTCATACTGTCAACTTGTTGGTAATCTCTTATACTTCAATCATTCATGTCCTGACCTTTCTTTCGTCATTGGTTGTGTTTCCCTCTATATGCAAACACCTCCTGAAAGTCACTGGAAAGAAGCGAAAATAATACTTCGTTATATTCGGGGTACAATTCAATTTGGGATTCATTACAATACAAGAGAGAATCCTTTGTTGGTTTCTTTCACTAATTCAAATTGGGTCGATGATCCTGATGATCAAAATTCTACTGCAGGTTATGTTTTCAGTCTGGGATCTGGACCTGTCACTTGGGCTTGTAATAAACAACAAGATCTTGATCTTTCTTCAGCAGAAGCATGATATCGAGCCGCAATTAATGCCATCCAGGAAGCTTTATGGATTTGACAGATCCTTTTAGAGTTTATTTGAGTAGTAGCATCCTGCTCCACTTTGGTGTGAAAATCAAAGTGCCATCAAGCTCACCAAAGATCCAGTTCAACATCAACACAAAAAACACATTGATCTACATATGCACTTCATCAGAAATCTTGTTCATGGTCACATTCTTGAAGTGCTATTTTTCCCTACAAATGATCAAGTTGCAGACATCTTCACCAAGTCGCTTACAGAAGCAAAGTTTACTAAACTTCGATCTATGTTAGGAGTTCAAGAACTTGTCATTTAAGGGGGGATAGACTCTAATGCCTCCTTCCTTCTCCTAATAGTGTCACTTTTGTAAATCCTTCAATCCTATCCCAAGTTTTTCTTAAGGGGGGTTAGGATATTTAGACACTTAGGAGTTAGTTAAGATCAACTTGTTATAATATATTCATTAGGAAAAGGGTGTTTCTTTAGTATGCATTAGTATGCATTTGTAAATATGTAATCTGACAATAACAATATGTTCTAGACATAGAGTGATCTGACGGTTCATCTTATCTCAGATCATAACTACCTTTGATACATGGCTTGACACCCAATTCATCCATCATATATATTTAAAGAGCATGGAGGGTCATTGGCTAGTTTATCAGTTATGAGAAGCTCATTTGTAACTTTCTTTATTTTGCATAATAAACTGCCTATAGTAACCATTTGGTTTGGGTCATGGAGTGTTTCCCTTTAGAGGTTTTAAACCATGTGAAAAGATCGGTGTGTTGATCTCTGATCAATTTGTGTGAGTGGTTGTTCTAGGTGTTCAGTCTTTGTGGAGTACCCTGTGTACCCGAACAATTTGGAGAAAAGATGCTCTATACTAGTCTGAAGTATACAGGACTGACTAATCCAGTCGAACATATTAAGCATTATCACACGACATGGGATACATTGTCGCAACAGGAATGGGTCCATCAGTTTATAGAAAATTTAGACATGATATCGAGGAACTAGTATACGTCGGTCGAGATGCAACAAGGAATAGTTGAATGGGAAGAGCTAGCTTCAAGTTTCACACACAGATTTGAATTTGTTGGCGATCATCCTTCAATTGATGTTTCTCTACAATTAATCAAGACTAAGATATTTGAATATATTCTTGTGTCAATGACAAATTTCTATCAGATCAAGACGACAATCCAACATTGGATGTAATTCCATAATGTAACAGGTGAACTTGATGACAATGATCCACGCGACATAAATATCCCTGAGTCTGAAGGTACTCGCACAGAGGAAGGATCAAGGGTGTCAAGCAATAAGTTTTTGAATCCTTTGAAAATAAAGAAAGTGAATATTGGTTCTTTAGAGAACCTGAAGTTTGCTAATATTGGAGACTACTAGAATGATGAGACTGTCGGAAATATTACATACCTAGTACATGAGTTTCAGGATATGTTTCCCACTAAATTTTCTGAAATGAAGGGAAATGTTGGAGATCTTGGAGAAATGAAGATTCCTTTGAAGCCCGATGCAAATTCTGTCAAACAACGACCATATCGGCTCAATTCAAGGTACAAAGAAAAAGTTAAGGAAAAATTAGACAAAATGTTAGATGCAGGCATTATAGAACCTCTTGAAGAATCTGAATGGATTATTTCTATGGAATTAAAAGATAAGCAAACTATTGGTGAAGTGTGTATCTGCATTGACTTGAGAAAATTGAATGATGTCTTCCTACACGACCCATTTCTGACTCTGTTTAGAGATGAAGTATTGGAAAGTGTCGAGGGATTAGAAATATATTCATTTATTGATGGGTTCTCTGGTTACCATCGAATCAAAATTGCAAAGGAATATTGACACAAGACAACCTTTGCAATGGAATGGGGATGTTTCCAATATACGTTAATGCCTTTTGGACTCAACAATGCTCCTTCTATAATTTCTAGGATAGTTATAGCCGTGTTTAAATATTTTATTCATAGATTCCTTGAAGTCTACTTTGATGACTAGACGATATTTGGGATAATAAAAGGCCAGATTGAGAGTCTTAGAATGATATTGGAACGATGTCAACAGTTCCATATTTCCCTTAACTTCAAGAAGTGCATTTTGTGTGCCCCTTTTGGTATTTTATTGGGTCATGTGGTTTATCCTAACAAAATATTTGATCCAACCAGCAGTTGGTAGGTTGTCAAGATTCGACAAAGTATAGCACTTCGGCCGCTTCACCTACCTCGACAGGTTCGCCTCGAGAGATCGGTCTCGACAAGTTTGCCTCGACAGGTCCGCCTCAACGGTTTAAGTTCTAAACCATTATAACCTCTTTGTAACTGAACGTAACGAGTAGTCACCCAAGCGTATTAGCATCCTAAATAAGCATGTACACTAATGTAATATAAACAATTTTGATTCCTCAATCTTTCATGGAGAAGAAGTAATAAATTGGTTTGAATTCTTACATATTGTCTGTTCATATACTTTATGTCGACCTAAGTGTATTTCCTACTTTGCCGGTTCTTTTTATACGCTTCCACCATAACAGAACTCAACTCATTTAGTTTACTTTTGTCCCCAGCATGCACCTGGGCACGGCTTGGATCAATATTGATGGATCCTGCAAAGATCGTGATTATTGTCGACCTACCACCATCCTCAACAATAAAGTAATTGAGAACTACATTGGTACATACGGGGTACTATCATAAATTTATTAGAGGATATGAAAAAATGAATACGCCTATGGATAAATTATTTACGAAGGATGTTAAGTTTTAGTGGAATGAACAATGTCAAGAGAACATGGATGTTTTGGAGAAAAATATGGTTAGAACACCCATATTAGTATTTCCAGGCTAGAAGAAAGAGTTTCATGTACATGTTGATACGTCATATGTCGCACTGGTTGTTGTACTTGCACATCTAGGTGAAGGTTCTATCTATTATCATATCCCATTTGCTAGTATAAAGTTATCAACGACAGAGAATAACTATACCACGACAAAAAGAGAAGGACTAGCTATGGTATACGCTCTTCAAAAAATTTGACACTATTTGTTGGGAGGACATTTCAAAATGTATACAGATCATTCTGCGTTGAGATATTTGGTTGGTAATCTAGTGTTGGGGAGGATATTTTTTGATGGCTTGTCCTCTTCCAAGAATTTGAATTTGAGATTATCATTAAGCCAAGTCGACTGAATTCAAGACTGTACCATCTGTCGAGGATAGAAAGTGTAGAAGATCCTGGTAATATCGACGATAGTCTCCCTTACGCACAACTATTTCCAGTCAAGATGTTTGATGATCACTATAGAGATATTCTACATTTCTTAACTACAGGATATTGACGAGAAGGATTCAGTACAACTCAAACTAAAAATTAGTTGTAAAAGCTGTAGATTTCCAGTTGATAGCTAGACAATTATATAAGATGGGTCCACATGAAATTCTTCGTCGCTGTGTCTTAGAACATGAGCGACCAATGGTATTGAAAGAAGCACATGCTGGTGTCGCGGGAGGCCATTATGCAGGAAAAAGCGACAATGCAAAAAAAATTACAAGATAGATTGTGGTGGCCTACTCTGCATGAAGACGCCAGAGATTATTGTCACAACAATGACTTCTGCCGAAGAACTAGAAAGCTGTCGCAATGAGATGAGATGCCACTAGTACCCCAAGTAACTTTACAAGAATTTGACAAATGGGATGTTAATTTTGTTGGTCCTATTAATCGATCGAGAAAGAGAATGGGTGCATGTTACATAATCACTGCGACTGACTACTTGACCATATGGATTGAAGCAACGCCAGTAAAGGATTGGATTTCCATGACTATTGTAAGATTTATGTTCAACTATGTAGTATAACTCGATTTGGATGTCAAAGCATTTTGATAAGTGATCTAGGGACACATTTTCTCAATCATCTGATTAACAAATTAACTGAAGAATTTCAAATTTAGCACCGAAAGACAACACTGTATCACCCATAAGCAAATGGTGTTCTCGATGCATTCAATAAGATTTTGGAGAATGCATTGACAAAGATCTGTAGTGTTCAAAGAAACGATTGGGATTATAAAATCCATGTAGTACAATGGGCTCATCACACCACCCATAAAAAGTTGATAGGCCAAACTCCATTTCAACTTGTTTATGGACAAGAGGTTATCATATCGATGGAATATATTGTACCTAGTCTAAGGATAGTTGCGATTACTAAAATGACTAAGGTTGGTGCTATCGAAGAAACATTGTTTCAGTTTGTACAATTAGAAGAATATATATTTGTCGTACGCTATCATAATAATTTTGAGAAGGAGCAACAGAAAGCTTGGAACGACCAACATATTAAGTATAAGCAGTTTCGTATTGGAGATCTTGTTCTCCGCTTTGACAGTACGTTTTTGAAGCATTCTGGAAATCTTTAGACATATTGTCTAGGACCGTATATTTTCATTTAGATCACTAAAGGAAGAGCAGTGCAGTTGTAGAAATTAGATGGTACACCTTTCAAAGGACTAGTGAATGGAAGTTGGTTAAATCCCTTATAAGGATAGTTGCACTTCACTTGACTAATTGTTCAAAAGACAAATTATGCCTGTTGTTTTTGCACAGTTTATGAGTGTTTTGTCGCAAAGTTCATGAGTGTTTTTTTCACAATATTACGATGTTGCAAGTATGTGAGTGTTTTTCCAAAGTGTGGAATTGTGTTGCAGACTATACATCTATCACAAAATAATAATTGTGTCACAAACTATACGTCTGCTACAAACAAAGAATTGTGTCACAGACTAACGGCTATCGAAGAAGAAGAGTTGTTGTCACATCATGGATTTTGGTCACAGATGACTGTTGGATGATAGATAATATGAAGTAGCAAGAGATTTAGGCAGCATGATTTTTGGTCACATATGCCATTAATGCACAAAAAATATCGATGAACTGATAGGAGAATTGATGGTTTGGTTGGCAATTTCTTTGAAATGATTAGAAAGATTGCCCCATTTGACAGAATTTGTCGCCACCTTTCCATTTATTTCAATATCATGTGAGTGAACGATTGATTGAATGTGTAAACATATTTCATCTTCGCGTCGAGGCTAGATGATTCTATTGCTTCTGACTGATTGAAACTTTTGCGTTGAACTGTCTGTGTGGAACTGTGTGAGCTCAAGCTATTTTCACAGAGCATGGTCATTTCCATATTGAATATAAGAATCATTCAATAATGAGGCGTTGATATTCCATCACCCATAGACATCATGGAATAACATACAAAACATGTTTCATAATCACTAGTGATCCCATAAATTGTTTTATGACCAGACCCACCTGAGACATCAACAAGAAAACTCTCTGGCCGTGGAACTGGTCATTGGAAGGGAACAACATCTCTACTTGATGATGAAGCAACAGGGTTGAAATCCATGTTTATTGACTATGTTCCACCGATGCCATCAAAAGCACCAAAGGTAACTGTGGGAAATAATGTAAAGTCTCAGTTAGTATCACCATCCATAACAAAGGAGTTTAGGTGATGATGAACATTATACCCAAGTTGAAGATATTGGGATTCATCGACCATGATATTTGAAAAATAAGAAGTTGTAAGCACATCAGTACACATATTAAATAGAGGTTAACTCAAGATTAATAGTAATAAGACTCCTTATGAGGCATGGTTTGGGAGGGATATTCGGTAAAATACTTCAAGATCTTTGGAAGTAAGTGTTACATCGAAAGGCTTGGTGAGAATCTCAGAAAATTTGACGTTAGATCTGATGAAGGTATATTTCTTGGATATGATTCTACCAAGAAAGCATACAGATGCTACAATCTTATGTTACAAAAAGAAATTGAGAGTGCATATGTTAAAGTGAATGATTTAAAACAAAGAAGACCAAACATCAATAGACAATAATTGACAATGAAGACGAAGACGATGATGAGACAGTTGGTACAAAAGCAAATGAAGAAGAAAAGGAAGATATACAAGAAGATGAAATGGATACCATAGAAGAAGAGGAAGATATTCGAGAAGAAGAAATAAAAGAAGAATCCCCAATAAGAGACACAAAGACACCCTCAAGAATAACTCAAAGGAATCATCTTGAAGACCTAATTATTGGAGATAAAATCACTGGAGTACAGACAAGAAGAAAATTGTTGTATTAGATAGAAATAGCACTCTTGTCACATATTGAGGCCAGCTCAATCAATAGGCATGCAAAGATGAGAATTGGCTCAATTCTATGAATGAAGAATTGGACCAAATTGAAAAGAATCAAACTTGGGAACTGGTTCCAAGACCATAAAATAAGAATGTCATTGGAACTAAATGGGTGTTTAAAAACAAAGTAAATGAAAATGGGCAATAATCAGGAACAAAGCCATATTGGTATGTAAAGGGTATGCTCAGGTTGAAGGAGTAGATTTTGAAGAAACTTTTGCACCCATGGCCATATTAGAGGAAATTAGGATGTTCTTATCCTTTGCCAGCTACAAAAAATTGAAAGTATACCAAATGGATTTCAAGTCAACATTTCTCAATGGAAACTTAGAAGAGGAAGTCTATATTGAACAACTAGAAGGATTTCAGTTAACCGGTAAATGAGAGTATGTTTTTAGACTAAAAAAATCACTCTATGGGCTTAAACAAGCACCCAGAGCATGGTATGCAAGGCTATATTCTTATTTACAAGTACAAGGCCTCAAAATAGGATCAACAGATATTAATATTTATTGTAAAATTGTTGATGATAGCATGATTATTGTGGAAGTATATGTTGATGATATTATATTTGGGAGTGATGATGAAAAAATGAGTAAGGCCTTTGCTAGGAGGACGCAACAAGAATTCAAAATTACTTTTCTTGGTGAACTGAATTTATTTCTAGGATTACAAGTAGTATAGTCCAAAAGGGGAATCTTCATCCATCAGTCCAATTATGTTAAAGATATGCTCAAAGAAATTACAGTTAGAGGATGTTTGTACACCTATGACAGTAGGATGCAAACTAAGGAAGGAAGATGAGTCCAAGGTTGTAGATCCAAAACACTACAGATCAATGATTGGGATTGTTAGGTCATGATTTTGTCTTCCTTAGTTTTATGCTTTTGGTTTATGTTTTTGAGCCTTGCTAGTATTTTTGCTTCTAGGAAATTTTGTTTATAAAGCCTTAATTTTGAGTTTAAACTTTTAGTTTTCATCATTTTTATTTTTCTTATTTTAAGCCTGCTTTTATTAATTTTGCTTAGAGTTCATTCTTGAAGGGTTCTACAAAGTATATATGGATTAAAGGATTTCATAAATGACACTAAGGTCGAGATTAAGCATATAAACCAAGTCTTAAACCTTATTAGTGACTTAATGATGTGAAATTATGTGTTTGGACTTTCTTGTAGCGCAAGAGTGAAATTAATACACTAGAGCGCTACAAGAAAGTCACAAATGCCAAAATCATTGTTTTTCAGTCCAATTTTTTTGGGTGTCTTCTCCCTAAGGTGTTAATCTCATCATTTGTCACAGTTGATACGTGTCTTGCAAGGTTTATCATTGAAACAGGTGTGTGGTCATCGTATGAGGGAGATCATGGCAAGTGCATGCAATTCATGGTGAATGATGACAGCGAGTTGAACGAGGCAAAAATTTTGAGAATATGTTCTTAATCTGAAGGATACAAAGGTATTGACAGTCATTGTGAGAACATGCTGCTAAGAAATCAGAGTTTTTACAACTAAATGGAGAATTAGGGCTTTCCAGCAGCGACAGTTTTAAGTGATCTGGACCGTTAGAGACAGCTGGAACATGAAATTTGGCACATAATCCTTGAAGAGATCGCATTCCAGCGCTTGTATTAAGCTTCTAAGCAGGTACCCAACGTGTCATTTGATAGGGTTTGTTTAATTGGGGGTTTTCTGATAAAATCCATAATGTCAAAATTAGAAGGAAGGATATGAGTTTGCTCACTCAATAGACTATGAATGATGAAATATTAACCAATATATCTAAGTATTCATCGTTTAAACTAGTAAAATTCAGAGTAGAACTATTGGAGGTCCCTGAATTTTGTGATTAGGTCAAATTGTTGCAATTTGGTACAGAAGATTTCCTGAACCGTGTGATAGGGCAGACTGTGAGAGTTTGAAGATAAATAGACTGTGGGATAATTGACAGATGCTGTAAACCATAGTGAAAAATGAAGAAAAGTGGAAAAACTAATAGAGCTAAGCCCACTGATCTCAGTTGGATAGATAAATTTCCAAAATGTGCAGAGCTATTTGAAAATGCAGGATGGTTGATATTTTTCAAGAAGATTGATGGATACCATGCAGAGGTCTCCCATAAGTTTGCTCAGTGCTATGACAAAGACACTGTATCTTTTGATACTTTGCAATTCAAATTGACCAAGGAGTTGGTAGCTGAGGCAACATGCATTAGGAATGAGGGATAATTATGGTTTAAGAAGGTGCCATTCACCTTTAATGCACAAAAGTACTTACTTCCTGGTGTAATTGCAGATTGGGGTAAGGGTGTACCCATTTATAACTTCAGGCCTGAATGGATAGAACCTATTAAGGTTTTACAGAGTTATATTACATGTGAAGGAAGATATGCCTTCGTTTTTAAATACCACTTCAGATTTCTTCAACACCTCAGTAATGAGTCCAAGATGAACTTGCCCTTCTTCTTTCTAAAAAGCCTATAGAAGATGTCTTGCAGAATTAAGGAGCACCAAAATCATACTAGATAGGCCATTTTCCACCATGGACTTATCAAACTCATTATAAACACTGTTTTGCATAGTAGGGGAAAAACTTGGGAATATTTCCTTTTTTGGCCAGGGTTTCAAAATGGTCAAGAAGGATAGTCTCACAGAAAACAAGCTGATAAAGGACAAACCTTGATCAGAAATATCAGATAGAAGGTAAAGGTTAAAGATGAAGATAGGATTAAATAAGAGGAAGTTTCAGATCCTACAAATGATGATTTTGAGTCTAAACAACATCTTAATGACATTGAGAGCAAAGATTTACAGTCTGATAATAAGGAGAACGAGCCTATTCATAATGATGTACCAGCACAGACAATTGTTGATGAAAAGATTGTACCTGTAGAGAAAATTCCAGGTGAGAAAGAAGATATTGAACTCCAAAGACAAAGTCCAATCACAGTTCTGTCTGAAGATGAGAAACGCTTGTTTAAGGATGATAAAGTCCATTTTATTGATGAAACTAGGGTTTGTACTAAAAAGGAAATTCACAGCTAGGAGGATGAGGTAGCAGTACCAAAGAAAAAGAAGCTAAAAGTTATTGAATTTGCCTCAGTTACCCATCAGGGCAAAACTTTAAAATGTTAGGGGAACTTGCTCCTGTGTGGAGACCAAAGACTAGACCTAGAAACAAGCTCAGGCTAAATATGAAGAAATTGTTGAACCCTAAATTGAATAAATAAAGAGTAATAGTGATAGAATATTACTCATCTGATGAAAAATTGAATGTTGATAAGGGTGACAGTAAAGGTAAAAGGCCAATGGAATCAGAAAGAGAGTCTGTCCTTACTGAGACTAAACTGTCTGATATATTTCTAGAGATACGAAATCAAATGTTGCAGGAACAGCAAGAAGGTGAGATAAAGGCTTCTCACTCAGAAAAGAAGGTGATGGTGAGGAAAATGTTCCCTGTGAAGCTGAGACTGAAGAAAACCTAAGTTTTCCTGAAACTCCTACAAAATTGTTGCCAAAAGATGAAGAAATCTATAAGAGATTAAACATTCCATGGCTTCCAAATGAGATGCAAACCACAGCAGGAAATAAAGCCTTTGATTCAGAAAAAGAGAATTTACAGAGAACTGTAAAACAGTATAAATATCAGGTGGAATATATGCAGGAGACAAATGATGGCTTGTTCATGGCAAATAGAAGACTCAGAGAGGATCTGGATGAGGTGAATAGCCACTACCAGGAGCTTATTGCAGTCTCAAAAGAGGCATTGAAAAGGAAGAGGAATACAGAGGGTCAATTTACAATGTTGAAACAAACCATCAAATATCTACAGCAGCAAAATGAAGAACTCACTAGAAAGATGGCAGATATGGAAGCAGATCAACTGAAGGCTAGAAGAAAGGCCCAAGCCCTAGAAGGGATAGCCTTGTTAGCTGAAGCAACTAAAGATCTGTAAAGCTTGTTAACAAAATAAGTTATTAGTTATGTTTTGAAGGATATTTCATTTTTGTAATTATTATTTAGATAAAACTATTTCGATGAGTAGGCTGAAAAGCAGTTAGGGTTTGGTCCTTAACCAATTTTGAAGGATAGTATTAATGTATGTCAGAAAGGGGACTGAGGGTTCGATTTTTTGGCTGGCAAGAGGAGGTCTTCAGACTTGTTCATAAGCTAAGTAAATGACTCTTATGTGTATTTGAAAAACTGATTATGAAATATATGCTCTATTTACCCTTTAGTTTGTTCTCTGGCTTCATTTATAGCTTGTTTTAGCTACTTAGTTGGTAATTTCATTGCTGGTTTAAAGTTTTTATACTTGTAGTGCTTGCCATTTTTGGATGAACCTCAGTGTTGTTTTCTGTTGGATAATGGTTATAATGTTATGCATCTTAGTTTTTATATGCTTATGATTTAGTGTTTATTTGGATTTATGAATGCATTCCCTCTTTTCATCAAACTTCTCAACCAAAAAACCCTAAAAACCCTATTTTATTTTATTGAAATTCTTGAGATTATGTTGGCTTGTTCTCTTGTAGTTTGGGAACAATTTCTAGCATAAACAGGGATTTTACTCTATGTAACAATTTCCAGACATTATATCAAGCAAGTTGTTGGAATGGTGTCTAGATTCCAACCTGTACCAAAAGAGAGCGATGTTCAAGTTGTAAAAATAATCTTTAGGTACTTAAAAGGAACCATAGATATTGGATTGTGGTACCCTAGAAAGAGTTCATTCTCTTTAAAGGCCTATTCAGATGCATATTGGGCAGGTTGTCTAGATGACAGAAAAAGTACAAGTGGAGGAGAATTATTCTTACAATAATCATTGGTATCTTGGAAAAGCAAGAAACAAACCTTAATTTCTCTGTCTACCACTGAAGCTGAGTATATTGCAGCAGCAGAATGCTGCACACAAGTGGAATGGATGAAACAAACCTTACAAGACATCAAAGTAGTGTTTGAAGAACCCACTATTATCTACTGTGATAATACAAGTGCTATAAGTCTCTCGGAGAACCATGTCCATCACTCCAAAGAAAAACACATTCCAATAAAATAACACTATCTAAGAGATTAGGCTGCAAATAAGAACATTAAATTGGAATATGTCCCAACACAAGAACTGGTTGCAAACATTTTTACCAAACCCTTAAGCAGAGATGTATTTGAATATCTCAGGAAAAGATCAGGTGTACTCTCTCTTCCAATCTAATCTATCAAGAAAATAATGCATCAATTGGCATTAGTTCAAAGGGAGAAAGTGATCAAAGTTAGGGGGATTCATTCAACTCTTTTCCCTTGATGTCAAAGGGGGAGAAATGAAAGTAATACTGCCATCAATGCCAAAGGGGGATATTGTTGGCAATATGGAAATACAAGTTGCCATTGACAATGGATTTATGATGACAATAATAGGCATTGATGGCATTGACAACATTGAATATATTGTATAATCATGACTGGAATAGGGATACTAATGTTGCATACATTTCATATGTGTTGATATTATGGTGAATATGATTACATGTCTATGTTGACAGAGCCATTGATGAGGTAGTATGATGACAAAGCAGATGGTTGGCATTGACAATGTGCATTGATAATAGTAATGAGAATACCAAGATGGAGAGTTCTTTATGCTTGGCATACCTAGAAGTAGGTTATCCCTAAGCAGTCTCATTGTCCATGATTAGAGAATCAAAAGTGGGTCTCCTGAAGAAAGTTTTGCATTACATGAGATCATTGAAGTGGGCCAATATGAAGCTGCTTATGATGGTAGCAGGCCATAATAAAAGAAATAAAGAAACAATGAGATGTTGGTTGATTTAAAGATTGAAAGATATATGTTGTAATACAAATCCAATTATATACACAAAACAGAGTATTCGATGGTGTCAATGGCTATCTCTGTGATACAAAGCATGGCCTATATCTAGTACAAAGCGATGGCTATCATCAAATTTCGATGGGTAGTGGTCGATCGATGCAAGAAGAATAGGAGATAAAGATCTGTAGTAGAATCCATTACGAAGACTCAACAACCGTCCAATCAAGTAATCGACGGTGTCGATTAACTCATTCAGTTGGATTTATCCCACATTGGAAGTGAGGAAAGGTTCAATTGAGTTGATAAAGGCCAACCTCACTATGGTTAATCAACGCGTAGTGAAAAGGTATGGCAGGGCCTCTAGGTGCTTGGACCTCACATGAGGATCACCAGCCTGGAGCCTGGGACGACCTGTCAAGCCCCTTACCTTTTTGGAATAAGTGACAACATTCATCGATTTACTAAGGAGATGATCTCGTCCGTTGGATTAATATTTTTATATATATGTTGACACGATCGTTATATTAAGTGATCATTGGTTTAGGTGCATTCGTTATTTCAGTTGGTAGTAAGACTGCCATTTTTATTGGAGTCTTTGGCATAATTCTAAGTCTGGAGGATCACCAAGTTCACTACTAATTGAATATACATCATAATTTCAAGATCGCTAATTTGTTGGAAGATGTAACGGAATGATTAAACTGGAGGTTCGCCATGTTCAGTAAAACCTTGCACAACACCAAAGATCTCACACTATCATGATTTTTGTAAAATGACAAAGGTCTTGGCAAAGGTGGATCACATGAAGAAGATAACAAAGGCTATTAAACTACAACCATAACTATTGAATAAATTGAATATTACCATTTCCAGATGTTCAACAATTGGATTAATAACTATGTTATCAAAAATCAAAGACGATTAGGCTGTAAATAAAGAAGTGTGTTGTTTATAAAAAGGTGTGTTGTTTGATAAAGAGTTGTGTTGAAGACATTTATAAGTCTACGAAGATGTGAAGGAGAATGTGTGACTGTAGTAGTGCAGTAGTCATGATATTTAGAGTATAGCACATCAGATTTCCACAGGACTGAATATCCCATTTCCAGATTGATGAACAAAGGGTGGTTGGGAGGAGCTAGGGCAGGTTGGTTCCTGTAGGGGAGTAGGTGCTTCCTTGTCAGTTGTAACTAACTAAACATGGGTGTGGGTGCATCTTGATCAGTGGGTGTGATCCAAAGAGGAAGAAAAAATCTTCCTTCTATTGTAAATTGTAAAACAAACTTTGCAGTTAATAGATAAGTGTCGGTAGTTTTTCCCAATTGGGTTCCACGATAAATCATTATGCTCAAATTTGTTGTTATATCTACAAACCATAATTAACTAAGTAAAATAAATTGAATTACAAGTCGTGTCACTGATTCAACCCCCCCCCCACAAGTGACAAGACATAATCCATCATGGAGTCATGTCATCCAAAGTCCTTGAAGATGGCCTATTCACTAGGTAGCATGTTGTGTCGACTGCTTCTGCCAAGAATTCTTGTGCGATTCCTACACCACTTTTAGCATGCTCGTTGGTTTCTCCATCAATGCTCTATTCATTCTTTCAATAAATTTATTTTGTTGAGGTGTGTATGGAGTTATGTTTTGTTAAGTTATATTGTACTTTCTACATAATTGGTCGAATGCCTTTCTACATAAGTACTCCCCATTATCGGTTCTCGTCACCTTGATCCTTTTACTAGTCTAATGATACACAAGAGCTTTAAAATCTTGAAACTTCTCAAAAACCTCATATTTATTCCTCGGAAAATACAATCATGTTATTGTGGATAAATAATCTATAAAAGAGATGTAATAGTGTGATCGTCCTATTGAAGGGAATAACACAGGTCCAAACACATCACTATGTATTAACTCCAATATTTTATCATCCTTAGTAGCACCATATGAGAACCTCACATGACTCAATTTGCCATAAATACAATGCTCACAAAATTTGACTTCTTCGAAATAGATAGGGAGACTTTCGACCAAACCTTTTCTATGGATATCATGGAGACGTTTCTCACATATATGTCCCATTCACTAATGCCACAACATGTTCTATTAGAATAAACAAGAATATATGTTTTCATACTCAGTACATACCACATTAGCACTTTCATCGATGTATGTTCTTCCCAATATCTTGTACAAGGTTCCACTCTACACTCCTCTCATTAGTACCATCATTCCTTGCATCATCTTGCACGTATATTTCTCAAATATAGATTGCACATACGTAATACCTATATTACTAATTGTTATTAGGTTTCATACCAAAACCGAAATATGCAACACTCCTGGAAGTGTTCCTTTTCTTCCATATTTCAGTCTTAGTCAAACTCTTCCTTGTGCGACTATTTTGGTTGGTGAATCATCTCCTAGTAGGATATCACCACAAAAAACTTCTCATACTCACAAAACCACTCTCTTTGACATGTCATATGATATGACACACCAAATTCGATTAGTCAAGAACCATGGTCTAACTGTGTACTTGTGGAAGCCAAATACACATCACCTTTCTTTTCTTGCAAAGACTTACCATTAGCTAACTGAATTTCCTCAGACCCTTTTCTTTTCTTGACTTTTGTTGACTTACAGTTTCGTCTATAATGCTTGAATTTACTGCATCATCGACAATTTTTCATCGCCAAACCAGGGTATCTAGTCTAGTCTTAGATCTACCCCTCGAAGTTGATTTTCTACCAGAGGTTTTTCTTTTTCCCCTATCTATCGATTGACCTCTTACTGTTAAGGTGTTGTGAGTTGAACCTTCCATTTTCTTTCATTTTATCTTTTTTGACAATAGAGCGGTAACCACATTATCAATCTTCAATGTGGTTGTATTGCTTTCAGTATCCATGACTAGGCTATCACAAGAATTTGGCAAAGAACACAACATACTAATGCATTTTTCCTCCTCAGTGATTTTAATATATACAAACAACAACCAACTAAATTTAGTTGTTGAATGCATTCAAGTGCTCTGAAACCAAGTGACCTTCACCCATCCTCAAAAGATGTATACCTTTTTCCAATGAAACAATTTGTTAACCAAATATTTCGATTAGTTCAAGTTCTGGAACGTTTCCCATAACTTATTTGTAGTGTCTTCTTCTGAGACATTCCATTATACAAAATCTACTAAGCAAATTCATATTGTACTCCTCGCATTCTTCTTGAAAATTTTCCAGTATTCCTTTGACTTACCATCCAAAATCATTCCTGGGTCAATTGCAACCATTGTTCTAGATCCACAAGGAGATCCTCCATTTTAAGCTTCCAAAGCTCAAAATTTTGCCCATAAAATTTTCAATTTCTATCTTCAATGTGCTATACATTATAACTATAAATCAATGTTTCTAGAAATCTCCCTCTGTAATAGGTATTCACCAGATATAGGACCAAGCCAAACCCTCAACAATAAAAGCATGTCCCTACAACCAAAATTAGCTTTGATGCCAATTGTTGGTTCTTAATACTAATTATAGTAGGTTTGCAAATTGATTCGTATAGTTAAATACAATTAGAGATAATACAGTGGAAGACAACACGTCGACACAATACACAAAAATTACCCTTGAAACCCCTCTCTTACAGAAAAACTAGTAAACCGGTGATCCTACCACTCATCTATTAATCTAAAACTCATAACATGTGTTTATAACCACGATTCATTAGACCACAAATCACACTTCATTACATTCCACCATGCTACACACTCTTTCATATCCATTGTCATGTACCTAGTGTCCTTGTAATGCCTTTAGAGCTATGGAACACCCAAATTATTAACCAAAAATACCTATGACGTTCAATGTTATTTTTTCCATTGTTTTAAGTAAATATTTACAATGGAATTAAATACATAAATGATCACTCAAAATTTATATATATACATATATGAAAATATTGCAAGTAGTCCAGTGGGTTAGATCAAGTGGTTGAGAGATGTTTATGCTAGCAGAAGGTCTCAGGGTCAAATCCCTGGGTGGCTATGCAAGGGCCTCACTCGATATCCCCACCGGGTTAGGCCTCATAATCAAGACTGACAGTTTACCTCGGGTACCATCCTAAAATAAATGGGGAAGTACTTAAGAGTTTCCCGAGCGATGTTCCATCTTTAAAAAAATGAAAATATTGCAGGCAATTTCTACATGAATGTACACACATAATGCCAATAATTCCATGCAATTAAATAATCATATAATAGTAATTACATTAAACACATATTCGATATAAAAACAAAACATTTTATACACGAGCGGAGACTTATCTGAAAATATAAATTGATTGATTGCAGACCAAATACGTTCCTCCCAGCCATATGCTCTGTGAATCCATATCTTTCTTTGGTAGGCCACCCTTAAGCTGGGGTTATTAAATCACAAGAAGGTGTCAATTATTTCCCCACTACATCTATCCCAATCCACTAGCACTCCTCCCACATCAGACTGCACAACCCAAGGAATGGGACTCCCTTTTCTGAGTTAACAGTCCCTTGGTATCTTATCTTTGAGTTAATAGTCACTCGGGTTTTAGCCCCAATTATCTTCCAAGGCTCCAACATAGGCCAACTAAGGGCTCTTTGTGCCAGAACTCTAGGGAACTACGGCGTTCTCAGGTACAGTTCCATACTATATTACAGGTGATGGTTGTAGTCTATGGTATGGGTTATGGTGATACAGGTGGTGATGGTTCAAAGATGAAAACAATTGATAGCTGAATCATGGAAGAACGATGACATAATGGACTAATTCTCAATAATAATATGTATGTTGAGAACTAGCCAAGTAGCATGAAAGGATGATAGGAACTAGACAAATGTCATACATGGGATTTGACACTTTTTTCTCCTCTAATCCCAAGCTTAGGATAATTAACCCAAGATTATGGCTAATGCACTTTTATAAAGAGGGATTAATAAAACTTAGGATAAAATGTATATTAAGGATAATGAATTAACTCACAAGTCACTAGGGTCATCTCCCTTTTAACCCCCTTCTCACTCTCCCTCTTGTGGAATTATAGCCTCCCATCTCTTGTTCGTCATTTAGTCTACAATAGTCATGGATTTTATATTGAAAATTGAAAATATACATAATTACATAATCTAGTAATGTTGGACCATTCATATCCAGTTTCTAGCGATTTCATCAATATTTACATATTGGGGTAAAAGACGGGGTGTTATATCCATTACATCTTATTTATAGATGCAATACAACCAACTATTCATTAATGACAGTCCATAACTTCATCACCACTTTTAGTTATTCTATTACAGTCGACTTGACTTTGTCAACTTTTGTTGGTTGCTTGTTGAGATTTTGGTCATTTTGTCAACTTCCATGATCTACCAATCATTTTCCTTCACCCAAATAACTATTTCAATTAACCTGTCAACTAGACTTCCACAGTTTGTTGCCTCTAATTCTATCAGCTATCAACTATTCCAATTGATTTACATGCAAAAAATATAACATTCCCAACAGATAAATCTAACAATTATGTAGAGATAAAAGTTATTTTCATATTATTGTCACTTACTTTAAAAAATTAAATAATATAGAAAAAAGTTATGGGGAATCAAAACTCACATGACTGCACAAAGAAACCTAGGTACACACATTTTACCATGGACAAAAACATCAAAAGTAACATTCCAAACATAAACTTATAAACATATGTATGTATACTAAATAACCTTAAATGTATATGGAGTTAAATTAAAGAATAAACAACTTTAAAAAAATGTATTTAAGAAAAATAAACTCTTATGATGACAATCTCTTCATGGTTCGTGAGTTCATATACCTAAATCAAATATAACCTCATATTGCAGTTCTGCAGAGAACAAGGAGAAATAATAATTTGTGGAGACCCTTCTACACTGGTGCAACAACAATAGTCCAGATGGACAGAAGTTTTCCTTGATAAATTATGTCCAAGAAAATATTGGGTTCAACGACGTGCAAATTTCATTATGCACCTTCAAGAAGATATGATTGTAGCACACCACAATCATATGTGGTTTAAATTTAAACTGCAACATCTTGGAGGAGCTTACTGTCCTCTTGAACCCCCTATTTTCACCCAGCAGAAATTCAGAAGAATGGACAAAAATGGTCGCCTCTTAGATCATAAAATTCATACAAGAAGAATTCCTCTAAACCTTAAAGTTGAATCCATAAAATTCATACAAGAAGAATTCCTCTAAACCTTAAAGTTGAATCCATTTTTCAAGGAGAATTCCGTTGTATTCCTAATGAAGTCATGCTTGGATCCGATGTGGAAAAGTGTTTCTCAAATTGCTTATTTCCGGATACTGAATTTGGTTTAGATAATGATTTTGACTCTGATAGATTCGCTAGTTGTACATGTGGGGAAAACCCATGTATTTGTAATAATGACAATGAATAATGGAAAACGTCGTGGGCCGCTAATAGTAGCTCCACTTTGTAAAGAGTCCAGTCTAGTTATCACTCCGTAGATTCTTTCACATGGCTTGGGTGACTTACCCAAGCCATGAGATCCGAATCAAGTCTTTTTACCAATAGGTGTAAGTTTCGGGTCACCAGTTTACCAGCTAAAATATGTATAAATAAGATGCTCCTCCCCTCATTTGGACACTAAGTGTTTTTTGAGTCTAGTAAGCTTTCTGCATTTTCTCTCTGTGTCGAGCACTGTGTATGCTCTCCCTCTGGGCCTCAAGCGATCAGCTGGGATCAAAAGCAGTGATCTCACTTGTAATGAGTTTGTAAAACCAATAGCGTATGCTCTCCCTCTGCTCTTAGTGTGACGAGCCGGTATCAGAAACTCTGGTTAGTGTAAGTTTGCGCTTGTGATGATCTTCGCCCTCCGAAGACGAACAAGTTTTTGAGTCTATATTAAGAAGCTACTTTCATCAGTTGCGTTCGCATTCGATATTGGCGTCTCTCTTGGGAGACCTGTAGGATATCCTTAAGCCCCAAACGATTCCTTTACTACCCAATTCTGGTAAGTGTTCCATGGATCCTTCAATGGAATCTGTAGGGCTTACTTCCCTGGACTTCCAATCTACCAATAAAACTACTGTTTCTTTAACTGAAAGAAAATCTTCCTTTCAGACTTCTGCAGCTTCATCATCCATAGTAACCATCGATGATACAATACCTTCCCCTGACTGGAAACTGCCTGAGATATTACCTTCTGAGGTTTATAAAATGAAATGGTGGCAGTATAAATCCTGCACACAAATTAAAATCAGTTCTTTGGACATCACCTTCATGGACCAGGAAGAGCCCATTCACATTAATTTAATTGACAAAGACCAAATTGACTGGGCAAAAACAAAAGGTTACAAATATGCGCATCTAGGCGTTGTCAAATTAGGACTTGGTCCGTTAGTACGACCTTATATGAATGTTTCTTCCTTGTGTTGTGTTTTGGATACCCACCACTTAGATTTTGCTGATGCTTTAATTAGAGGTTTTGAAGGCCCCTTGCACAATGGCCCATTTTTTGGTACTATCTTTCCTAAGTATTCTATCAGCCTTGATGACCCCTACATCTATGATTTACTCAAGGCTTATATTTGTCCCTTAGGATTTAAAATGGACACTGGCTCTAAAATCATCCAGCTTAAATCGTTGGTTGTAATCCGCTTTGGAAATGATTCCCTTCCACCTCTTACCCCTAAAGTCCATGAAATCTCACGCCTACTAAGTATGGTAGAAACTGATAAGTCAAAAAATTCTACACCTATCACCTTTGACTGGACTGGCATCAGTTACCCAAAGAAATGGGAGTTAAGATACAGAGAGTTGAGAGACTTTGAAAAAACTAAAAACCAACAACTCTCTATTCCCAAACCCCTTGTCTTTGACAGATGTTCAAACTCTTTTAAATTGCCTGAAGGATTTCCTTCTCCCCAATTTGCTCCACCTCTTGTAAGATCTTCCTCTGTGAATAATACTTTTGAAAGATCAGCCTTGTTTGAACCTTGTTCTTCTTCCCGCCTTTCTTTTTCAGGTGTTCAAAACAATGAGCACAAAGGTCAACATGTAGACTGCCCTACCTGCAGAAAAGCACTTGAGAGTCTAAAAATCAGAAACAAAGGAGTAAGGTTGTACATGATGTCTCTCCCTAGAAGTAGCCATGGTTTTACCTCCACAAACTCACAAGGTGATACCTCGTTCCATCCAGGAAGAAATCTTCCTGATACTCCATTTCGACAGTTTGCTCATGATGGTCTTTCTAAAAGAGAGTTCATGCCACATAGATCATCAAATCCACACGAAAGTGTCTCTGATGAAATAAAGTTGCTTAATTACAACAATTATCAGCAACAACTAACTGGCCAAAACATCGATGACATAGCCTCTGATATTTTAATTCTCAGACAGAAAAAGAGCATATTTCCTTGCTCGAAGCTAAAATTGATCACTTGCTTGCAGGACAAGAAGAAGTAAAAACTGCTATTATCTTAGCAAGCGAAAAATTAGAAAAAAGGCTAGATGTCCTAGGAAAAATGATGGCCAGAACACAAAATGTAAATAGTAAAAAGAGCCCTGTAAGCCAAACTGCTTTAGAGCTTGTAGCTAAAGGCCATAAAGTCAAACATGAAAGAAGATACTATTTTGGAATGATGAGTATCCAAGAAGATGACCAAAGACCCAAATTCCTTTTTGGTCAAGAAATAGAAGAGCTTCAAGAGTTAAGAAATATGGTCTCCCAATTCAAACAAATGCCAAATGCCCTTCGGGATAAATATTTATTGGCATTCTGAATCCCAAAAAGAGAAAATATTGGATCCTCAAATCCATACAACCAAGGTCATACTAATCCTTAGATAACAGGTCCTCCCCCTCCTTTTGATACTGAAATGTCAAATCTCCCTGACACTTCTCCTTCGTCAGTACCTCGTTCCCTTAGTTTCGGGATAAATGGGAAGAATAATTTAATCTCCCAGATGCCTGATCAACCTGTGTTGAACATACAATGTCAATCCCGCGCGCAGATTAGATCTGCCATCCAACTTCTATCAAATTAGGTCTTGTACAAAAGAACACAAGACAATACAATAACTGGCCAACAACTAGCACTCTAGTTGGTTGCCGGATTTTTAGGGCTAGCCTCAGAATGGTGGCGCTGGATTCCCCAAGAATCCAGAGAAGAAATGTTGAATGCAGAAGATGCGGACCAACAAATTCTTACTGCCCTTGGAAAAGAATTCTATGGTCCCGATGAAAATGAAGATTATGAACATCTTGCATCTTTATTTATGTCTGCCAGAATCTGTGACCTAAATAAGAGGGAAGAATATTTTTCTATATGCAAAAATTGTTGATTTCTTCTGGCAATGCTAATAAGCCCGCATATCTGAAACATTACTTGAGAAGCTTTCCTGGCCATGTTCCTGATGCTGTTGAACAACACCTTAAAGATAAAAACATCCCTATGTCAGGTCTTTCCCTTGCCCAATTGCATGGATTCATCATGGAAACTTGGCAAGAACATTGTTTGGAGAAAAGAGTGGCTAAAGATTTCAAGTGACACTCTTCAATGTTTTCCTAGGGTTTTTGTAAAGATGTTGCAAAAATGCTAGATTGGGGGTGTGGCGCCCACAACCGAGGACACTTCGAGCGTGAATCATGTAGTTGTAAGAAGAAACAATAGCCCAAATATACTAGTGTACCTAGATTTCATCTAGACAAAGGCTATAAGCATAAAAAAGGCAAAAGATTTCAAAAGAAAGCCTACTTTAAGAAAAGATCTGAACCTGCAGATAAAGAAAAATGTTTCATTTGCAGTAAAAAGGGTCACTGGGCTAACAAATGCCCAAATAAAAATAAAAAGCCTAGACTTGCTACCATGTTTTCAAAAGACCTGGATCCAGCCTGGTGGGATCTAGCTTGGTGTGCAGCAGGAGACTACCCTGAAGGTGAAGTCGTCTTCTTACCAGAAGGAGGAGATTCCTCTGATTCCGACCCTGCCTTAGATAAATTTGCTCCAAACTCATCTGACTCTTCTTCTTCTGATTCTGATGAAGAAGCAAATTTAGGAGGTTGCTCTGGTCCTCCTGATTTCAGTTTTTATATGTTCTCTTTCAACCCGCCTAAGGTCTCCTCAGAATTTAGGATTGCTGAAATAGACAAAGAATTGTCTGAGACCCCAGTCTATCAATATATGAAAAGGCAAGATCTGAAAGATGAAAGAAGAAAGCTTTTAACAAGAAGAAAAGCAAAAGAAAAAGTGTCAAAAGAAAAAGAGAAATATGTCTCTCCAGAAATTAGCAAGAATCCAACATTCTACCAGCCTGTTGATTTATACAAAGGCTATCCTGATCATCATGAGGATAGACAAAAGTTTAGAAAAGATAAAGAAAATCTGATAAGACTACAGATCAAAGATAAGCAGTATTCCCTAAAGAAGCTAATAAAAAAAATAGAGGAATTGAAAAGAATGCTTGAAATAACAACAAGAGAAAGGGACCAGTCCTCTGATGAAGAAATGTGCAGAGCCTATGCCGAAGCATTACAGTCACCAAAAGCTGCTAAAAGTCCAAAACATTCTCAGCAGACTAGTGATTCAAGTACAGAAGACTATCAAAATGATGAACCATCACTAGGATCTCTAGGACTATTCACTAGTCCTAAATATTTCATTAAAATAAAGTTTTGTCCATCTGAATTCAAATCTTATGAGCTTGATTGTTTGATAGATTCAGGTTGCCAAATGAATTTGGCAAAAGGAAATGCTATACCATGTTTTTACTGGGAAAAAACAAACGAACATGGTGTAGCCATTGAAGGAACTCCTGTACAACTCAAAGGACGAGTTCCAGATTTTCCAATAAGCATCAATGGAATAAAAGAAGTTCTGCATCTCAACAGACTAGACGGCCTAAAAGAAGATTGCATCATTGGATCACCCTTCTTGCATAAAGTCAGCCCCATTACAGTTGATGAGCCCAATCTGAATTTTTCATGTACAATAGATGGCAGAAGAGTTTCCACCACTCTATACTATTCTGCTTCTTACAAATGTAAGAATCTTGTTCCCCAATCCAACCCCACTCTCAGTCTTGCAGAATTGTTCAAAATGGAAAGATGCATCGCCTATGCAGAAATGCACAAAGAATCTGCCCTCTCCGAAATTTCCTCTAAACTAGAGAAGGATTGCACCTCAAAGTCACCTAATGCATTTTGGACCAGGGAAAAATACTTTGTTTCCTTACCTTTTAACCCCCTAGAAAAACCAAAAGCTCAAAAATCCTCTGCTGCCCTTATGTCTCCCTCAGAAAGAGAATTTTGTGCAAATGAAATCAAAGAACACTTGGACAAAGGCCTTATAGAACCTTCTAAGAGCCCTTGGGCATGTCGAGCATTTGTTGTCAATAAACACTCTGAGATAAAAAGAGGAAAACACAGACTGGTTGTGAATTTTAAACCCTTGAACCAGTCCATTACCCTCTGCCTTATAAATCTAGTTTGTTGCAAAGAATAGCAGGATGCACCATTTTTAGCAAGTTTGACCTGAAGTCTGGTTTTTACCAAACTGGAATTGAAGCAAAAGACAGGTACAAAACTTCCTTTGTTGTTCCTCATGGGTAGTATCAGTGGAAGGTCCTTCCATTTGGCATTAACAATGCACCATCAGAGTTACAGAAAAGAATGGAAGATATCTTCAGAGAAAAGAAATGGGCATTAGTATACATAGATGATATTCTTATTTGTTCCCACAATCTGCAGGAACATTTGAAACATCTTCAAGAATTTTATTCTTTGGTTTTCAAACATGGATTGGTTTTGTCAAAATCCAAAATGGAAATTGGCAAAAAGGACATTGAATTTTTAGGATATAAAATAAGTAAAGTACAGGTGATCCTCCAAGACCATGTCCTAAAGGTTTTTGCTAACTTTCCTGATCAGATCTTAGAAAAGGTTCAATTGCAGAGCTTCTTGGGAAGCCTAAATTATATTAGGCCATTCTACAAAGGACAGGCAGATGGCATTCATCTGCTGCAGCAATGACTGAAGAAAAATCCCCCAAGATGGAATAAAGATATGACGGATGCAGTAAAGCAAATCAAAGAAAAAATAAAACAGCTTCCTCCACTCTCACTACCACAAGGCTCGGGTCAAATGGTGATTGAAACAGACGCCTCCAATAAAGCTTGGGGAGGTATTCTCATAGAAAAACATGGTGATCAAGAAGAAATCTACGGCTATGCTTCAGGAGCATTCAAAAATGCAGAAATCAATTATCCGTCAAGTCAGAAGGAAATCCTCACAATCAAAAATACTGTAAACCATTTCAAGCTTTATCTAAAACCTGTCAAGTTCATTTTTAGAACAGATCTGAAAATAATGCCTGGTATATTCAAAAATGAAAATCTTATGGCAGAAAATAGTTCTAGTATTCTAAAATGGTTTCTTTGGTTGCAAAACTTTGATTTTGAAATTGTATATAAACCAGGATATTTGAATTGTGTTGTCGATATGCTAACCAGAGAAGAATTACAGGAGAAACCTAGCCTCAACATGTTTAGCTATGGAGCATCTAGCTCGTCAAACAAAAAATCTAAACTTCAGATCTTCAACGATCCCTTGACAGAGGAAGAAAGAGAAGATTTTTTGAATTGCGCCAGCAAAAAGGAAGCAGATAAGTATCTTGCCCTCTCCTTGATCCAACAAGTAAATGCCTCTCCTCTGAAAATACAAATATTGGAGAGATGGGAAAAACAAGCATATAAAGGCTTAGAAAATGCCATGCACCAGCTTCAGCAGCTTAATCACGTTTGGGTTGATACAGCTTATACAGATGGACGAGAATTGTATTATGTGGATATCGGTCCAGGATTTTTAACATGGAATAGTTATAACCTCATATTGCAGTTCTGCAGAGAACAAGGAGAAATAATAATTTATGGAGACCCTTCTACACTGGTGCAACAACAATGGTCCGGATGGATTGGGTTCAACGACGTGCAAATTTCATTCTGCACCTTCAAGCAGATATGATTGTAGCACACCACAATCATATGTGGTTTAAATTTAAACTGTGACATCTTGGAGGAGCTTACTCTCCTCTTGAACCCCCTATTTTCACCCAGCAGAAATTCAGAAGAATGGACAAAAATGGTCACCTCTTAGATCATAAAATTCATACAAGAATAATTCCTTTAAACCTTAAAGTTGAATCCATTTTTCAAGGAGAATTCTGATGTATTCCTAATGAAGTCATGCTCGGATCCGATGTGGAACAGTGTTTCTCAAATTGCTTATTTCCAGATACCGAATTTGGTTTAGATAATGATTCTAATTCTAATAGATTCGATGGTTGTACATGTGGGGAAAACCCATGTATTTGTAATCATGACAATGAATAATGGAAAGCGTCGTGGGCCGCTAATAGTAGCTCCACTTTGTAAAGAGTCCAGTCTAGTTGTCAGTCCGTAGATTCTTTCACATGGCTTGGGTGACTTACCCAACAAAAGGTGCGATTTGATCCACTGCCATGAGATCCGAATCAAGTCTTTTTACCGATAGGTGTAAGTTTCGGGTCACCGATTTACCAGCTAAAATATGTATAAATAATGTGCTCCTCCCCTCATTGGGACACCGAGTGTTTTTCGAGTCTAGTAAGCTTTCTACATTTTCTCTTTGTGTCGAGCACTGTGTATGCTCTCCCTCTACGCCTCGAGCGATCAGCTACGCTCTCCCTCTACACGTAGTGTGATCAGCTGGGATCAGAAATTCTCAATATAATATTACATCAATAATTTCAATATAAATATAAACTCACATATTATCAATTAAATATAAATCAACATAAATCAAATGAAATGATTGGAAAACATATTGTTATATTCTGCACCTAATTTCAATTCTCAAAGTCACACTAATACTAAATACACACCAAAGGATGGTCCTTTAACAAAGAGACCAAATTATTTGTTTGGCACGTGGTTGGGTCACTCATAAATAAAGAAAGAGGGGCAAATCAAAGAACGCATCTGAATCTGTAGCTACCAATGACATGAGTCCACGCATTGCAAAATAAAGACAGCCATGCGTCTGCTTGGCTGTAACCAGCAACATTCACTGCTGCCCAGCATTCAATCATTAGATTCGCATAGCCTAGCTGGCTTTATATTAAATTTCGGAGAAATTACAACCGGGAAAGATTTATTTTATATTATTTTTGGGACGCGTGTAGCTGGGATCGATGTATTATATTTCGGGAGAATTTACAGCTGGGAAAGATATATTTTATATTACTTTTGGGCACACGTGAAGTGTTGTCCATTGCTGGTGGGACTCGGGAGGCGGAGACGAGTATTAATATGGGCAATTCTCAGCTAGGTTTCTGTACAAATCTCAGCGGCCACTCACAACTTCCGGTTCCTTTTGGTCGATCGTTCGAATCGCACAGAAGAAAGATTGCCGCTTCACATGTTGGGGTGTTCTCGGCATTCTGATTTTCACGTCTGTTCGGCAAAGTTTTGCGCTTATCTACTACCAGGAGAAGCCCGTTTCCGGGAGTGTGAGCAACAATGGCAACCGCAGGAAAGTACGCATCTGTAGCTCTCTTGGTCGTTGCTATCATAATGGTGGGAACAGCAGAGGCAGCAGAGGTGAAGGCAGCTGCTCCCAGTCCGACAATGGAGGCAGGAGGCGCTGCTTCAATGCCTGCTCTTCCCTCCTCCTTATTTGTCGCAGCATTCATCGCCTCCTTCATCCCATTCTTCTTGACCACTCCGCCGCGATTTTACTGAGATTTGCTATGACTGCTCTCTGATCCGTTCTTACGATCCCCTGGGAGAGGCGGCTACTATTTATATATCAGAAATCGATAAATATCATATTCTTTATGTATACGACATTCTAGGAACAGGTTTTGTGGAGGTTATTCTTTTCTCGATGAGAGGCAGAGTATGTTGTAGGAACAGGTTTTGTGGAGGTTATTCTTTTCTCGATGAGAGGCAGAGTATGTTGTAACTGCCAGACCGTTTTATTATTTTATTGTTTAGCCATTTAGGAAATAAAGGGGTCTTTACGCACTCCTTCTAATTTATTGTATATTCTCTGAATCAATAAAATTCATTTGGACATTCGTGGATCTCTCATATCACAATGTTGGTGAACATTATACAGAGTTAGGGTTTGTCCGTTCGGGGCTTATCTATGAATTTTGTTGAGCAGAATGTGCGGTAGCTTTTGGAATCGGGGTTGTTTATGAATCTTGACCAGAACAGGCTGTAGCTTTTAATTCTTTTATTTCTAAGGTGGTTTATAAGTAAATAATTTAGAAGCTATGGCACACAGCTTCACTGGATCTTTGGGTACTTTGCCAACATGATGTTAGGTTTTCACTTTATTTTCTGGGAGTGATTGAACATTTTTCTGGGAGCTATGTGGGAGTTATACTGTATGTGATGGGTTAACTGTAACAATTAAGTTTAATCACTTTTGAATTGAAACAATGATTGAACTTGGAGATTAGACTTTAATGCGGGGAGCCAATCTCTATGTAAAAGTTGCTAAGGTTTATAAGAAACAGTATAATCTCATATCAAAGAGTTACACGATGACAGTGTCCCTGTGTTACTCACTCACTGTTTTGAAATCTGCAAATTCAAATTGTTATTACAAGTCATACACTACACAAGGGTTCTACCGAACTAGTCCTGAAACCCTTATGCCATATTATTTCTTCTGCAAATGCTCCTTTAAGCATATCTGCTTTGCTCCTTAGCGCAGCAGGCCTCCAATTTGTGATTTAAAGTCCAGCAAGACTGCAATGCAGTGTTCAACAGAAATCCTAAAATCTTGAATAATTCTATGCCCAATTGAAAACAAAAAGAGACTAAATCGATTTCTCTTCTGCACTGCCAGGATCAAAAGTCTTCATGGGCAAATTTCGTATAAAACTGAGTATTGTTTACACTTATCCAGTGCATTTAAACGCATATTAGTTTGTTTTCTCGAAATGCTCTGAGGAGAACACAGATGGGAGAAACTTGCATCAAAGTCCACCGAAAATTAGCCGAATTTTTCCCCAAAAGGTTTCGCGCTCTTCGCTTGCGACCTTCCACTCCACTAGTGGTCGATGGTTGATTTTCACAGTTCCATTTTCCTGTTTTCTTTTAAATTTGGTTAGATTTTTATTTTTATTTTAAATGTGTTTTATTATTTGTTAAAAGACTATTCCACTGAAAATACCAACAATTGATGTTCAAACATGAATTATGAGTAAAAATGAGCAAAAATCATGAATCAAGGTATGGTCATTTTATATCATCAACACATTTATTACATAGAAGCTTCACGATACCATATAAGCATTACATAATTGCTCACAAGACCATCATGTCACTTACAATTGTGACTATCATGTCACTTACAATTGTGACTATTATGTCACTTACAAGAACAAGAATTAAACCTAGGTAGAAAGGATAACAACCATTCCACCAACCACGTAAAATACATCCAAATAAACAAATTTGATTAAAATTTATAACTATGAACCAGCATTTTACTTTTTAGGAAATATATACCTACATTGAATCTATAACCTCTTTAAATAAACATATTTCTTAAATTTTGAATCACGTCATATATGTTCTTTAAATTACATGATTAAATTTAAATTTTAGTAAGTAAAGTTATAAATTTGAAGAATATATATGTTCTCATATAAATTTGAAGAATATATATAAATTATGATATATTCTCATGATCTTGATATACATTATCTTGCCGGCCATATTTTTCAATTTTGTGAGCAGCATGGGCATTGTTTGCATTCATGTTTGTTTTGTTGGGACGGATTTCAAAAACATTATCAAATTGGGCGGAATCTGAATATGGGACAAGAATGGATGCGGCTATGGTTCTCGATTTCGATAATATGGAATTAATGGAACTAATAGGGCTTTCGATAATACGGAACTAATGGAACTAGTAAGGCTGTGATTCCATGTACTCTAGTATAATAGAGTAAGCTCAGCTTTTTTAAGAGTATATGGTCAAAGGCAGTACACTGATCAACCATTTAATCTACACCTGTTATCAGGCTTGCAATTTGACGTTTCACAGAATGTTTTTCTCATTTTTACATTAACAGGTAAAATATTTAAACCAGTCTATTTGACGATTATAAATTTAGATATCCCATCAAAAATTTTAATACCCAAAGAAATTACTAAAACTTAGCCAACAATTATTAACCATTGTGTTAGATAAGCTCTATATTTCCGTGTATGTGTATTGTATTTATTTATATTTTGTGTTTCTAATTGTATTATTAGTCTTCAGCTGTGAGGCTTCAGATTTTTCCAAAAGAAATCTCTAAAATTTTTTCCTTTAAAATTTTATAATTTATTTACCTTAGATAAATTGACAATCAGCAAAATTGGTTAAACCGTCAAATGATAAGCACTAAGAACTTGAAACCGTCATTAAATTTGTATTGACATGCACAAAAAAAAATTGAATTTCCAGGCCTGCCTGTTATCTTTACCGAGGAGGTCCAAAATAGATCGATTTATCCTATTTTAGTATACTAAATGAGTTTATATTATAGAAGAGTCTCTAAAAAAACAATATAACGTCAATATCAAAACATAATTATGATTATGATATAATGAGTGTAAATATAACGTCAATATCAAAACATAATTATGATATAATGAGTGTAAAGCGGTGAATTTTTAAAGAATACTTCCTTTAAAATATGGTTTAACTTAGATTTTAAGTTTTAAATTGAAACAAATCCTTTTTACTTAACAACTCTTTTTAACTAAGTTTAAATGTAAAATTAAAAAACTTTGGAAAAAAAAAATGTATTACCATATAAAACCTAATTTTGGTATCATATTAATTTGTCATTTTTATTTTATGACATCACATTTCCATGTATAAATGATTTGAGAAAATAATTTTTTTTTTTTTATAGAAAGCGATCCTCTTATTAACTAAGTTTAAATGTAAAATTAAAAAACTTTGGAAAAAACAACAATGTATTACCATATAAAACCTAATTTTGGTATCATATTAATTTGTCATTTTTATTTTATGACATCACATTTTCATGTATAAATGATTTGAGAAAATTATTATTATTATTATTTGTTTATTATAGAAAGCGATCTTTTTTTATTAATCTATAAAAGTTGTTATTTAACTAATTAATATTAAGAGTTTATAATATTTAGAAAAGATTTAAAATATAACATGGTAACATTTTCAATTGTTGGTGTATAATTAAGTTTAGGGTTCTTGTGTATGGTCAACAAAAGGACATCGCTATAGTCTTTTCAAACTCTTTAAGGGGGAAGGTCTTACTCGAAGCAGGTGTTGGCCTTCGTCCATTGGATGTAGCTTGGGTGGTTGGGAGTAATGATTGTTATAGTCCCTACCTAAGTTCAATTCATGTAAGTGACATGATGCTCTTGTTGAGCCCTATGTAATAGTTGAGTAAATTGTATAATGTGGCCACACCTTGATTCTAGGGAATCGTAGGTGTTGGCATATTCATGTGGAAAAAAAAGGTCTCACCCGAAGCACAACCAAGACTGACTTAAGATAGGGATTGGTTGATTGTATGGTTACAGGGTTTACGGTAACAAATATCGCAACATCATTCACCCAACTATAATGCAACATCACTTAATTGTATTCATTATTCATTCAGCTAAGCCATAATAATAAACAAAAATAAACATAACAGATACATCCGCAACACATAAATTTGAGGGGCCCAATATCCCCTTTTATTGTACCAATAATATCTTCATTACAACAACTTATATCATGACTCTCACCACATAATTACATGTCGCGGGATATACCCTCATACAAGTGAAACCCAAATACATAACTCTTGTTGTGGATCTGACTATCTCTGTCTCCGATTGGTTTTGATCTTTTGATACTCGGATGCTCTTAGCTTTTCGTGTGCGCTCTCCCTTGCTTCTCCTTCTCACTTATCCTCTGCTTCCTTTTATACTCATGGAGCAAGTCCGAAACTGGTCCAAAAGTTGTTGCATTTGTTACCTCTTCTCCACAACTTTTGTAACTTCTTTCCTTGGTCTTCTCTTCTTTTTCCTTTTTTGATCCTCTAAAAAACAAAGGAGCCAATAGGCCTTGACCACAAAGGTTGATTCACCCATGAGTCAACTATGTTGCATTACTAATCCTAATGCATCTTCGACTGTTAGTCCTTCAAACGAAGGAGCCAACTCTAGTACTTGTTGAAAATCCTATTGCTGAAGTTGTGTGAACTCATCTAACTTTGTTCACCATTTGTCATCCAATATGTTGGTGCTATCTATGAACTGCTGAGATTTCTATATATTTGGGAGAGTGGGTTTCTGTTGTATCTCCATTTCTGCAGGTGATCCAGCTGTTGTAACTCAGAATATGCCATATGGGTTGTAGACTTCAGCTCTCGCATAATTTGCTTGGAGGCATATGTTTTTTCATGGATAATATGTTAAAGTAATGTAACTTCGGAAGATATTCTATTGTACTTTTGTTGTATTCTCCTTCAGAGATATCATTCCTCCATTCAGAGATATCCTTGATGTAATTGGTCATGTAAAAGCCATGAGGTAAACCCTTTGTTGTAAGTCAGGAAAATAGTACCCATAAAAGTAATATATAATATGTATTTTGAGTCTCCCAAGGTAGGTCAGCCCTGATTAGGGAACCTGGACGACCTAGTTAGCTATTTGAGGAACTCACCTAATGAATATAAATAGGTGAGGCACCTCTCTCATTCTCACACACCTTACACTCAAGTATTGCACTGGAGAGAGAGAGAGATAAATAAGTCTACTGTGGAAGATGAGCAATTATTTTTGTTGCTATGGTTTTACACTATACTTGGTCAAATTCTATACTTAGGAAGTTTTGCGGGGTTTTCTCTCTTGTGGTTTCCCCGAGGAAAATCTTTGTGTTCTCTTGTGTTGTTGCACTTACCTTTCTTTTAGTGATTCTTTGCTTATGGTTATAATGTCATGATACTAAATATTTTAGATCTTGTATAACCATTAAAAATCTAACATGGTATCAGAGCCACCCTGAAAGAAGTCTTTGTGCAGCCGAAACACTGCTACAACTACATCTATTGAAGATTAGGGTTTCATGCTTGAAAACCCTAGAAGACAAAAACTAGTCATGTTGGTACTTTCACTATAACTCGATATTGGAGAAGGATCAGGATCTGAAACTTTGACAAGCCGAAGGAGAAATATTGTTGTAACATGTGCAAAAGTTTCAGCCTCAAATTCGCTATAATATAGGAGATATGATTCCTCCAACTCAGGGTTTCAGCCTCTCCCGGAATTCATCCTTAAATAGGTGGCCTAGGTATAATTTCTATATCTCGGGCTAGTAAGTACCAAATGGAATTTTGCAATCCAAATGGAATTTTTCAAGATGTCTCAGATAGGGCATGGACTACAGTTTATTTGGTAAAAGGTTTAGACCCAGAAGGTGAAACAGTGACACGTGGCAATTCTTACAAGTTCACTATGTTGAACAGTCCTGAAATAAGTCACCTTGGGAAATTTAGCATAAGTCCCACCCGGTGAATCCAATTCTTCTCTAACCTATGGGATTGGAAAGAAGACAGACCAAGCTACCTCAGGATGAAGTTTCAGACCTTGAGGACGAAAAAATTCAGAGCTATAGCAAAAACAAGGTCAGCCAATTTTGCAGAAGAAACTGGAGAAAAACTAGGGCTTCATGTTCTGAGAACTACCCTCCACCAATCAGTTGAAGGAGGAGGACCATCAAACTCACCCTAGGAGGGTGCATATATCTTTGTAAGAATTTTTATCATTTTTTGGACTTTCAATTTTTGACCTAACACTTATGTTGGGGAAAACTAGGGCATCAGATATTTTCCAGTTATGTCCACAATTTTGGGAAAATAAGTATGTTGCTCAACCCGCATTGAGGAGGCGCATATTTCTATCCAATCAGATCTGAAATATACCCAAGTTGAAAAATTAGGGTTTCTCTGTCAAATCCTAGGTCCACCATATGCAGACTTCCAAAAGAGCCTTCAAGCAAGCATCAAGTTGAAGCAATCTCACTACTAAGTTCTATCCTCTATATTTCCATTTGAGGTTCTCATTTTTATCATGATGACAAACAGTACCAAGCTTGAGGACAATTCTGAAAGAGTCGAGAACTTCTAAGCATGGAATTGTAGAGTTCCTCTCATACTTGAAAAAGAATGACATGGAGAACTATGTCAAAGAAGAAGTTGCAGATCCATGCGAAGATAAAGTAGAAGCAAAGCAAAAGAAGGACCTAGTTAAAGCAAAGATGAGTATTTTCGTCTCCATTGGATCTCACATGTATCATCCTTTGAAAGACTCCCAAGGATATGTTCGATGCAATGAACAGCTTGTATGAAAATGACCTTGAGAACTCAACTCAAGGATGTGAAGTTGCAATGTTAGAAAACATTCAATGTTACTTCACACGGAGATCCCAGCTCAAGGAGAAATTAGAATCCATTGAAGACAATGTCAAAGAAGTAGAAGCATATATTACAACCTTGGATGGTATTCCAAGTTCAATCAAGGGATTTGTTCTAGAAGGAAGATATCCTATGGAAGAATGCACATAACAAGAAGATTGATTGATGGCAAAAGAAGAAGAGATGGGTGAATCCTAACAACTCATGCCAAGTAGAGAAAGAACAAAGAACACTCTCGCAAAGAATAGAAGGACATCTCACAACTCAATAGTTTAGTTGTGATAAGAAAGGACAATTTGCAAAAGAATGTCCTAAGAAGGAAGAACGAAAGGATGATATGATTTAGAAGTACCAGTTGATCATACCGAATGATGTTTGGAAATGAGTTTGAGACATGAAGGGAAGTTTTGTAAATACTTCCAAGAAGATATACAATATCAAGTATACAACACATTGAAGTATCAAAAGATACAAAGCGAGGTTCGTGGTTTCTATCAGAAAGAGAGAGTCGATTATGGCAAGACATTGCCTTAGGGCATAGACACGCCTCTTCAGTGGAGGATATTACACTAGAAAGTTGGTGAAATCAAAGTAGAAGAACAAAATTGATCAACCCATATGGTTTGACACTCTCTACAAGAGAACCACCTATGCATAAAAGGATTTGTACAAGCTCGGTAGGCACCCGTGGGATAGCACATGCAGTTACATGAGGAGCTTGGGGATCAACTAGAGTGATGGAGATCCCAACCCTTGCTACAAGGTTGAAGATAGAATCCTATAAAGGATGAGAAGCTCATAGATGGGCACAAGAGAAAACTTACAACAAAGTTCGAGATGGAGGATCTTGGTATATAGTGACCTCGACAAGTGGCATAGATGGATACAAAGAAGACTAGTAGCAGAGGAGGCTACCTGTCACTCCAATGTCTTAATGTAGATACAGGATGGTACTCCACCTCAAAGGGAAGTGACTACGATAGATCTCAAAGTTCGAGAATCTTGACATGATTATTGGGATTAGGGGTATGATGAAATCCAAAGGACATTTTCCTCATCCAAGTAAAATACGCAGAGCAAATGGTGTGGTACCTAAAAGGTACTACATAGATATGGTTGAGTTGGTAGTGCTATGAATAGAAAGATCACTCCAACATATTGCAAAAAGCTAAGTGTTTCTCTCAGTGCAACCAAGGATGAATATATTGTAGCCGAGAAGAAAGCAAGTAAAGATTCCTCGAGTAATGAGGAATAATATCCAGAAGAATTGTACCAATGAATATTGTACTCTTATCCACTTCATCAATGGATAAGAAGGGATGCACTGGTAGGACACACAGACACATGTGATCTATGGTGTAAGAATACTTGCTTGGTATTTCTGATCATGAGCAAGATAGGAACAGGTCCTCAAAATCAGACGATGAAGTTAAACACATTGGTGGAGACTCCAATAATTCAAGAAGACAGAGATCAAGATGGAGTCTACCAAACAAACAAAAGATAAGTATTTGAATTGTCATTTCCTATATATCTAGTTGTCCAAGGTGTGTACATAGATTTGTTTCTAGATTCAAGAAATGTATTATGCATATTAGAATATTTGTAGTTTACTACTGACATGCAGGTGATGGGTAAGTGGCTTATGTTGTTGTACAACATTCCATTGCCACTTATCTAGAATGAAACATCCTTGCTGACATAATGTCTTGGAAAGATGGAAGGCATCTAGAAAGTTACCATATGTATACGGGATATAGATTATTGTTTCATTAGTGGAAATGGTTGCATGATTATATCACATATATCTTTATGCATAAGAATTTTTCATTATGAATATGCTACAAAATGTTTCTAATCATACAACTGTATTTTACTTGTAGGAAGGATTGTATGCAATAACCTACAAGAGAAGAAATGATGAAGTTGGGGAATGTACTATACAATTGTGGATGTACAAGAGAAGAATGATGCAGTTATAGATGCACAAAAGAAGAATGATGCAAGTTGTGAATGTATGATACAGTTACGAATGTACAAGAGAATAATGATGCAGTTACAGATGCAAAAAAGAAGAATTATGCAAGTTGTGAATGTACGATGCAGTTGCGGATGTACAAGAAGATAATGTTAAAGAACAAGTTGCAGAAGGGAGCTGTAAAGCTCAAGTATGTTCCTACAGAGGAACAAGTATCATATGTGTTGACTAAGCCTATGTCTCATGTAAAGTTTGAATACTTTCAAGACAAGCTTGGTTTATTCCAAAAGGACCTCTCTCGAAAGAGGGAGTGATAGTAGATGGAAGAAGGATGCATTGGTAGTAGCTCAGTCTATGGTAGGGTAAGTCTGGCTAGGATTTTTGCCCCGAAAGGGTTAGTAAGTCACACAAGGAATGTTGATCCTAGGGGGATTAGTATGTCTGGATATATCAATTTAACCCAAGTGGGTTTGTAATCCAGGACAAGACTTGCCGGTCCCCAGGAAGATCCATTTGTCTAATGAGGATTGTTGGCTCGAAAGGGTTAGTAAGTTAGACAAAATTCCCGAATGGATCTACCAGAGAAGTCACAGTGATGCTGCTCTGAGGTAGTTAGAGGGATAGAAGTGGTTAGTATGCCTGGCTAGGCTTGTTTGGCCCGAAAGGGTTAGTAAGCAAGAGAAGGCTTGTTTGGTCTCCAAGGAGATCAATCTATCTGACTAGGATTGTCGTCCCAAAAGGATTAGTAAGTCAGACAAGATGTTGTTGTAAGTTGTTCCAGTATTGTTATATTGATGATTACTAAGATGATTGCTTCAGTATTGTTATACTGATGATTGTTGAGATGATTGCTTCAGTATTGTTATACTGATGATTGTTGAGATAGCTTAAGTATTGTTATACTGATGATTGTTGAGATAGATTCAGTATTGTTATACTGATGATTGTTGAGATAATTCCTAAGATAGTTTTAGTATTGTTATACTGATGATTGTTGAGATGATTACCGATATGGTGTCAGTATTCATATACTGATGTAGTAGGTTCAGTATTTTCATACTAATGTTGTTGAGATAGTTTCAGTATTCCCATACTGATATGACAGATTCAGTATTTTCATACTGATATTGATGTGGCAAGTTCAGTATTTTCATCCTGATATTGATGTGGCAAGCTTGTATTTTCATATTGATGATGATTTGGAAATTTCAGTATTTTCATACTGATGTTAATGTGGCAAGTTTAGTATTTTCATACTGATGTTCATATGGAAAGTTCAGTATTTTCATGCTGATGTTGATGTGGCAGGTTCAGTATTTATATACTGATGTTGTAAGACAGTTTCAATATTTCAATACTGATGAGGTAGTTTTAGTATTTCTATATTGATATTGATGATGATGTTGATATAGTTGTGGTCCCAGCACCCTATGCTGATAATGTTGTTGTGGTTGAAGTCACAACACTTTGTGTTGATGATGATGTTGTTTCAACATTTTTATGTTGATGATGATGATGATATTCCAGCATCTCAATGCTGATAATGCAGATGATGTTATAGCATTTATTAATGATGTTTATTTAGCACTAACATGCTAATGATGTTTGATGTTTCAGTATTTACATATTGATGATGCAGATGAAAATGTTTCAGTACTTACACACTGATGATGCAGATGATGATGTTTCAGTATTTACATATTGATGATGCAGATGGTGATGTTTCAATACTTACATATTGATGATGCGGATGATGATGTTTCAGTATTTACATACTGATGATGTAGATGATGATGTTTTAGTATTTATGTTGTAATCTCATGGATCACAGAGGGTTACTAATAATACACATTAAAGCATACAGACATAATAGAGACAAGAGACAAGAATGTAGGTGTAGAACAACATATTATATTATATTATAAGGGTCCATACAAACACAGAACTAAACCAAGTTCTCATCTGGCTCAACAGCCTAATATATATGATTTACAAACAGTTACATATAACTACCTATCTGTTCGGTCAACCAACACAACCTTATGCGGCCGACCTAATCTCTAATTAGTCGACCAATCAAATTAGTCGGCTTACCGACTAGCTCCTCCAACATCTCCCCCAGGAACAAATATTTCTTCGTCCCGAAGAAACAAGGGAGGTACTCAAAACTCTGTTATTGTCTGAGGTAGTTATTTTCTTGTTTGTATTTTATGGGCTATGAAGTCGGATGGTTGGTCATTTCTATATACATACTTCAACAATTGCTTCTGTTGTAACGGCCAGTTGATGTTGGAATTATGTCCAACTTTGAAGTACTTTCTAGATGTCGATGGTTAGTGTTGTAATGCTTGATAACGTTGACATCTTCTCCTGAAAGGAAAGGTCCGCTATTCTTTCCATGTCGGGTCCCATGAACTGGTCTTTGTCATCTGCTGTCTCCAGAAGCCTTTTCATCTACAGACAGATGGTGTCTAATTTCTCCAGGCTCGGGAGTGCCTGCTACACCCACTGGTGTTCTTGTCTCTCGAGTCTCTGCAGTTTGGCTATCTCTAGCACGATTTGATCTTGTATTATGCTTCTTAATGCTTCCTTAGTGCTCTTTCTCTTTTCTAATGCTTGAATTTTTTGTTGAGTCTGTTGGGTCTGCTGAAAGACTTTTCCGTAATAAGTAGGCCAGTCTCGTAGTACCCATTTTGTTATGACAGACTCTTCCATGTGGTCTTGTAACACTTTGTACGCTTCGGAGAAGGTTGTGTACTGCTGCATCAGTAATATAGATGTTTCTTCTTTTTTTTCTTCCTTTGTATTTTGCATCTGTACTTGTAGGGTCGACAACACACTCTCAAACAGTTGATAAGCCTTTTCAAGCGGCTTGTCGGTGTCGAATTCCATCGGTCCTGGTATTACAGATGGTGCTAGGTTTCTGCATTTTAACAGGAATTTGACTTGTTCCTTCTCAGTGTCGTCGAGCTCCTTCCATCTGGTTTGGCTTCTTGTTTTTGCTTCAATGGCCAGAGTTTCTAAGAGTTGTCCCAACTCTCCGTCCTTCAGCTTTGTTGCGTCGACTGCAGTGGTCAACCCAAGTTGGCTAATGTGGACCATTTTCGATTGTGACTTTTTTTGGTGGTCCTTCTTCTTTCTGTCTCTCTTCCTCTTATGTTTATGTTTCTCTTCTTGTTAATGTGCTTGTGCATCTATAAGGGTTAGGATTTCCTGTGGTTGGTTTTTTGGTAGTGGATTGTCTGGTTGTTGGCCTTCAACGGTCAGTGGAACTTCTTGTTGGGTCTCTTGGATGAGCTCTACAGCTGGGTGTGTATCTGGAGGATTTTGTGCAGAGGGTTTGGGTAAAGGTGGTTCAGGTGCAGGTTCTGGATTGGGAAGTGATGGTAGTGATGGTGAATGGTCGAGTGTAATTGGTGTGGCAAGGATATGGTCAGGTGTCGAGTCCTCAACTTGTGGTGGTGAATCCTCTGGGATGTCAGAGAATAGGTTGCCAATTACTCGGTTGATTTCTTCCAGGTTCTCTTCTTCCACATCTCTTGCTGGTTCATTGGCTAATGGAGGGTGTGGGATGTCGGCTGGGATAAAGGATGAGGTTTGACTTGCAACAACTTGAGCTGTCTTGTCGGGGTTCCTCACAAATGTTGAAATTATAATTCCCACAGACCTTGGCTTCTGGGGTATTTTTCCAGGTTGTGGGGGAATGAGCTATCTTAATCCACTAGATTCGACCAGAAGACATTTGGTGGTGATCTTCTGGATAGAGGTCAGTAGTTCAGGCAATTTTTCAATGTATGCCTGGAAATCTCTGTCTTGGTCAAACCTTTCCTTTAGGGTTTTCGGCATATCATTTTTGCATATGTCAACGGGACTTATGGAGGGTATTTGTGGAATTTCTTCCTGTGTGATATGGGTCTAAGAAGGGGGTGGAGGTGTAGACACTAAATCGATAAGATTTCCAGTCGTTGAGGTGTTTGTACTTTTTACCTTTTTCGGTCGACCCTACTGTGCTCCCTTCTCGACAAAGCATTTGAATTGTGTTTCGACCGAAACTTTCTTCGCTACAGCGTCTTCTATGATGTCGACAGTGGTATCTGCTAGTTCCTCTTCGTCTTCTGATTCTGAAAGGATCAGCTTGCACTTCCCCTTCCCTTTTGTTTATGTTTCCTTTTTTCTTACGGCTGCTATTTCTTTTGCTAGTTTTTTAATTGTGTATTTGGTTATGGCATATTCAGGATTGTCAGGCTCAATGTCTTCCTCTAGTTCTTCCCCTCCCTCCTGTTGTTGAACTGGGTTGAGGCACCCTCCATCTAGTCGTCTGAACTTTCAGCTGTTGGAGCCAATTTTCCAATAGTACTTTTCCATTTGCCAGTTCTTTCAATGTTCCAGTCTACGCAAATGGCTTGAACCTCCACATTTGGAATTTCGTTGGTTCTTGTAACTGCTTGTCCTCGACTGGGCACAAGTGGTACATCACTATCCAGATGATTAGATATGGGAACCTTATAATCCCGCTCGACTCCTGGAATTTCTTGTAGATATTTTCAAGCATGTCGGCAACATACTGAGCCCATCTGTATACTTTTCCTGTTTTGGATATTGTTTCTACTACCTCTAGCATATCCAGTTTCAAGTCACTCCCTCAACCTGTAGGTGTGAGCCTTGTTTCTATGATTTTGGCCATGATTTGTGGCATCCGAGCTTGTATCTGGCTAATCATTAGCCCTTTTGATTTTTTCCTGGAGGGCGTTCCAGCTAACCGTTCTACCAGTCCTTCTTTTATACTGACAGGGACTGGGTCACCTTGGTTGGAGAGACCAGTCGGTTTGTATATGACTTCTCTAGAGATTTCGACTGGTCTGTCGAAGTAAAATTTCTCGTTGTGGTACCGGCTGATAATAAATTTTACTGTTGTTTCCTTGGTTCCTCCAAAACTTGCCATGAACAGTGTGTTCATGTAGTTCATAATGGAGCTATGATTTATCTTCTCTGCTACTTGTGTTGGTTTCTTGTCGACATAAGCCCATTCCTTGATTTCAGCCCACGTTTTTTCCCATGAGGTTTCTTGTACCTTAGCGTTTTTTATGTTTCTTAATATTCTCATCAATTGGGTTTCAGCATATTGCAGTTCCTTTGTCTTTGCAGCTACGGCTCTGGTTTGTCTTGGTGCCATCTTGTCGGTTTCTTGATCGAATTTTCTTATAGGTTCTCGGTTCTCAACTTTCTAATTGTTGAATTGCTCTATCTCTTCGAAATACTGTAAATGATCCTTTTCTGGTCTAGTATTTATAGGTGGGGTGTTTGACGTTTCTGTCGATGGGTGTATTAATGGCGAAAGTGATGTTCCAGCGCATTCTCTAGATTTTGCGTTAATGGTGATTTGCTTTTTTTTTTAACTTGTTTTAATTTTTGTACCGTTTTAGTCGGGCACCATTAACAAGTTTTCGAAATACTATGCCTTGTAATGTCCTTAGTCGGACTGATCCGTTGGCATGAATCTCTTTGATAACGTAGGGTCCCATCCATTTTGCATGTAACTTTTTGGGGTTTCCTTTTACTCGACTATTGTATAGTAAGGCGAGATCCCCTACTGACAGATTCTTGTTTTTGATATTACAATCGTGCCAAGCCTTCTGCTGTTGTTTTTGGATTTCTTGGTGTTATAGAGAAATCAGTCGGTGTTCTTATAGCTTGCTTAATTACATCATTCAGTCATTCCTTCCTTATTCAACATTGACATGTAAAATATCTGCTATGATAGGTGTTTGCTGTCGAAAATGTAGTGGAACAACTGCTTCTTGTCCATAAACTAGTCGAAACGGTGTTTGGTCAGTTGAACGCTTGTATGTTGTTCTGTAAGCCCATAGTACTGTAGGTATCTTTTTGTCCCAATCATCCTTGTCAGTGTTACATATTTTAGTTAGGCCCTTTGTTAATGTTTTGTTAAATGCCTCGATTGCTCCATTCGACTGGGGGTGATAAGTTGTACTACGTCAGTGGTCAATTTTGAACTGGTCTGTTAGTGCTTTGATGGTTTTATTAATAAAGTGTGAACCTTGGTCGCTGATTAGGGTTATTGGGCATCCAAATATGGTAATTATATTTTCATAGATGAATTTAGCAGCTATCTCACTGGAACATGTGTCGATTGGTTCTGCTTCTGCCCAATTGGTTACATATTCTACTGTAGTTATTATGTACCTTGCACCTGTTCTTTTTGTTGGTATGGGGAATGGCCCTATGAAGTTGATGGCCCAAATTTCAAATTTCAAACTTGGGTTTACTGATATCAAGGGCATTTTTGTACTAGACAGAGGTCGACCCAGTTGTTGACATCTGTCGCATTGGCTTACAAACTTTTTGCAATCTTTGTATAGTGTCAGCCACCATAGCCCTGACTGTTGGATTTTCTTTGCAGTTGTGTCTGCTTGAAAATGTCCTCCTGCCAGTCCATAGTGTGCTTCATACATGATATTGTTTCTTTCATGTTCTAATACGCATCTTCTGAGGATGTCATCCAGGCCCATTTTATATAAAAATCCATTTATGAGGCTATACGGTGCAGCTTTCATGGCTAAGATTTGTTTCTTTTTCGTGCTCATGCCCTCTGGTGCTTGTCCATTTTCTAAGAATTGAGCTATTTCCTCTAATTCTACTAGGACTGCTTCTATTCGAAATAATTGTGCATTCGGCAGTTCGTCTTTGACTCTTGTCGATGCCTCTCTTGTGTCGATTCGTGATAAGTGGTCGAGTCCAACATTTACTTTTCCTGGTCTCACAACGACTTCAAATTCAAATTCTTGGAATAGAAGTAGCCATCGACAATTTCTCCCATGGTGTAAGGGTTTATTTACAAGATATTTTAATGCTTGGAGGTCGGTATAAAAAATGAAAGGGTTGGATAGTAGGTAATGTTGATACTTCTGTAGTGCAAAAACCATTCCTAAGGCTTCTCTCTCTATTGTCGAATAGTTTCCTTATGCTTTATTTAATTTTATGCTACTGTAAAATATGGGGTAGTCCATTCTGTCATCCCCCGGTTGAGTTAAGATTGCTCCTATTGCTAGGCCTGATGCGTCGATGTGTACATGGAATTTGGTTGACCAATTCGGGAACCTTAGAATGGGTGCTTCGACTAGCTTCATTTTTAGTGTTTCAAATGATATGGTGCATTCCTCTATCCAGTCGAACTCCTGATCTTCTCTTAATAGTTCTTCCAATGGATAGGTCATATCTGAATAGTACCTTATGAATTTCCTGTAATATCCTGTATGACCAAGTAGTACCCTGACTTGTTTTGGGTTCACCGGTGGTTTTAAGTCAAGGATAATTTTTATTTTTGCAAAGTCGACCTTGATTCCTTCTTTGCAAACAATGTGTCCTAATAGTATCCCTATATGGGATAGAAATATGCATTTCCTTATGTTCAAAGATAGCTGGATTTGTCGACATCGTTCCAACATGAGCCTTAGCCATTTGCAGTGATCTTTCAGCATAGAGTATATTGTCCAATCATCAAAATATACTGCCATTGTTTTGTAAATATATTCTTGAAATGTTTTGACCACAATTCTTGAAAATACTGCAGGTGAGTTTTTTAGTCCAAAAGGCATAACTCTGTAAGCAAATGAGCCAAATTCACATACGAATGTTGTCTTTTTTTGGTCTTCTTTGGCTATTGGTACTTGGTTATAACCTGAGAATCCGTCTGTAAATGAGTAGCATTCATGTCCTGCGACCTCATTTAAGATTTCATCTGCATAAGGTGTTGGAAATGGGTCTATTAATGTGACTTTGTTTAAGTTTCTGAAGTCGACATAGATCCTTAGCTTGGTTGGGTCGTGTTTCTTTGGTTGAACAACCATTGGACTTGCCCATTCAGATTGGTCAATACGGTAGATAATTCATGTTGCAAGCATATTATCAATCTCTTTCTTGACTATCTCTTTGTATTTATGAGCTAATTTATATGGCCTCTTCTTTACAAGTCGGACATCAGGTTTAATGTCAATCTTCATTTCACCCATTTCATGGACTAGACCTTTGAGATCTTTGTATTCTCTAGTGAATACATCCTTGAATTCTTTTAGTAAGTTTACTATTTCTATTGTTTGTTCTTCACTCCAGCAGTCTCCAATTTTTGCCATTTTTGGTCGATCATCATTTGAGATGTCAAATTCTTTAGTTTTCACTTTAGCATCTAACCATTCTGGTGCTTTGGATTCATTGATTGGTCGGTTCCCTTCTTTAAACTATGAAAATGTAGAAGGAAAGTCTGTTGCAGTCATTTGGTTGGTGTCCTCTTTGTCGGCTGACTCGACTTTAAGTACTGTGCAAATTGGTTTTGTTGTTTCTGAATGGTATGATTTCCATCGAAATATTTTCCCTTCCGTATTTTCATTTTCCATTTGTAGTCTTATTGACTGTGGTGTTGTCTTGGTTTGTATGTTATTACATGTTATTGTCGGTCAATCATAATTTTGTGTTAGGGTTTTGTTCCTAGTCGATTCTATAAATTGCTTGATTATTTTTGCAGTTTTGACTAACTTTTCATCTTGTGGTATACAACTGAAGTCTTTGATAAAATTCTCTCTAAGTTCATGCCATAGGAATTTTTCACCCCATGCTTCTTCCATTTTGTACCATTTGTTTGGTAAGTCAGATAGCATTGATGGAAACAGGTGTGGCCATGTACGTTCATCCTTATATCCAAGTCTTTTCCATTCTTTTTCACATGTTCTTATCTGCTCTTCTGGGTCCTACCCTTGGATGAACATAGGTATTTGGGATTGATTGGTTAACATTTTTCATCTGAATCTTTCAATAAAGTAATTCAAAGTTTTTGTCCATGTTTGCAATCTTGATTGATGTGTATCCCACCATCTAGCAGCTTGTCCTGTGAAGGTTTCTACTAAGCTTTGTAGTCGGCCATGTTCACCAATGTTTCTGGATACTTGTTCTATATGCATAACTGGTGATTCTATTTCTTTGTATCTTGGGATTTGTTTGATACTTACATTTGCTGGTTTTAGGGTAGGATATTCCCTAGGTTTCTTTTCAAATATTTTTGGGAGGATGGAAACCAAGAAACATTGTTGGACTGGTTTCTTCTGCACTATTTGAATGCTCTAGCAACCTCTTGCTTGTGTTTCATAGTTTTCAACTTCCCAATCATATAATTTTTCATCTGAGTTGTATCCTACTGAATCTTGATTGCCTAAGTGAAGTTCACCATAGACATTGGGTTTTGTGTAGTCTTCATTGTTTTGTATTTTATATAATTGTCGAATGTCGACTTCTTCGTCAATAGGTTCTATCCAAGGTTCTCATTGGGATGGATGGATAGGTACTATGAATTTTTGTCCATTCCCTTTTATTTTTATCCTTTCTTTGTCTAAGGATATCGATTCTTTCATTTTTCTTCCCCAAGGTCGACCTACTAATGCCGGGAAGGATATGGATCCTTCCTTAGGGTCAATAATTTCAAAGTCGACTTTGGTCGATATTCCTTTGATTGTCGTGTCGACATTTCTCCACACTCCCATAGGTTCAATCAGACCTTGGTCGGCTAATTTCAGGTATATTCCTGACTCGTATAATCGAGGTCTACCCAATTGTTCCCAAGTGTTGCGAGTCATAATGTTTACTTGTGAGCTGAAGTCAAGTACAACTTGTCAAACATGGTATCCTTCAATTTCTAGGTTGACAAGTGGGTCGACATCACTTTTGTCCTTCTAGTTTAAACTGCATATGTTTTTTGTTTTTATGTATTATTGTTGTGTTTCATATTATACAGTAAGTCAATGAATTGAGATACCGCTTTATCATTTTGTACTAAATGTATTAATTCGCTAACTGTGCTTCGTCGACTATCATCAACTTTTTCTTATCGAGCAAATTCTTTAAATACATTTGTTGTGTTTTTATACAATTGTTTTTGTTTAGCTAGGTTAGGATAATCATTCTTTTATTTTATTTTGCTTATGCGTGGATTATCACTCCCAAATTTTGTCCCTTGTCAGGTTACTATATGCATATTCTTTGTATTGATTACATCACGTTTTTGAACGCATGATAAGACATTAACATTTTTCTTTTTATTGATTTTATCAAGCATAGTAGGGCAATCCTCTAATGAGTGATCCCCGACTCCACAGCTAGTACAAAATTTTAAATCGGTTCTGTCCTTATATGGGCAGTCTGCATATCGATGACCTTCTTTGTAGCATGTGAAACACTGGATGGGCTGGCGTGGTCAGTTGTCGGGATTCCTAGAGAATCGAACTCGACCTCCATATCCTCTGTGACGGTTGTCTAACCGATGCTCATATCGACGGCCTTCATATTTTTTATTATTCTGTTCGTTTTGAGCATTGCTTCGCTAATTGTTATCGTTGTTCTGCGCAATTGTGTTTGTCTGGTAGACTGCTTGGTAGTTTTGTCGATTCTTTAAGTTTAGGTGATATTCGACCGTGGTGTGACTTTTAACTTCACATATTGCACACCAAGATTCTTTACCATTCTTCATGTTAAATGGGCAATCTTTCGTTGTGTGTTCTCCATGTTCTTGGCAGATGTCGCAGAAGCACTTTGTCTGAAAATAACGAACGTCTTGTCGGCTGATGTGTTGTCGACAGTTATCTTTTGTGTGTCCGGATGTTGAGCATTTTGTGCACCAGACATCCTAATTCTTAAGGTTCAACTCTTTCAATGATTTCTGCATGATTTCAAGCTGTTCTTCCAGTCTAGTATCTGTGGGATATGCTGGGAAATCTTTGTCCATCTCTACTTGTAGAGCTTTAGTAAGCGCATCTTCGTACGTTTTAAATGTCTCTAGACTTATGTGCTACTGAATTTTTTGTGATAGACCTATAAGGAACCACTGAATTAATAGTTATTCATCAATTACATAATCCAGTTGGCGGAGGAGGTCTTTCCAACATTTGTCGTACTCTCGGACAGATCCTGCTGGATTTTGCGATGTTGTTTTCAACTTTTTAGCTACCAGATGTTTTGCATCTGGGGTTTTAAAGAATGACAAGAATTGCACCTTAATTTTTGCTTTAGATGCTTGAGGGGTTATCTCAATAAAGGTCATGTACCACATTAGAGCTCTTTTCCTCAAGGCACCAGCGAACTGTGCCATCTATCGATCTTCAGCTGTAACCTGATTTGCATCCCATGTCAACTCACAGACGAACCAATGTCATCTAGGATCTTCATCACCCTCGTATAGAGGATATGTGCTGATCCATGACCCATGTCAGATTCACTGTCGCTATCTCCTCCAGGTGGTGGCGGTGGTGGTGGGGGTAGTGGGATGTTTTGCTTGTCTCTTTGTGCAGAGTTGTTGTCGACTGAACTTTCGTTCCCGTTGGTTGTTTTGTTCATTTCTTCTCTGGCAAGCAGTCGGTTGGGGTTGAATTCTCCTATCGATGTCCAACTGCAATTATTTGTCTGCAAGTTCGTCTCTTCTATATTCTCCAAAGTGGTATTTGGCAGGGGGGTGCTCCTTCATGTGTCGGGTAAATTAAGTGGATACTTCGGTTGGAAGGGTACGCCTGAAGCATGACCCAGTTTCCTTCCCTTGGTCGACAGATCACTAGATGATTATCACCATTTACTTTGTCATCTAGTCGGCTCCATATACCAAACTCACCAGCTCTTAGTCTTAGGTCTTATTCGATAATGGCTTGTATCCTAGTACTTGGATTCGTTGGAGATAGAGGTCTTATCTCTTGGGGAAATTCTATTTGGAGAGCTTCTTGCTGCTCTATCCACAAGTCTTCTTCCTTGGGTGATGCCTCTTCATCCACACCTTCTTCCTGTCGGTAATGACCCGGCTCTGGCGGATTTCTTTCTTGGTCTGTCACCCGAGTATTCATTTATCTTTGCAGTGCTATAGCCCTTTCTCTTCTTTCTTCCCTTCTTTTCAGCGTCTTCTCTCTCTCTATTCTCTGTAAATCTGTCATACCTTTGTGTGTCACTGTCCGTTTGATTTCCTTTTTAGGTTGAATTTTCGTCGCTGGTGATGGTATCTCCTTTTTAGTCAACTAGAATCCTCTTCACTTTACCCCGACATATGACCAGCTACCCCCCCATGGCCTACCCGACACTTTAGAAAACTCAGATATTTCTGTTTACTTGTTTAGGAAATATTCCCACTCCCTTTCGGCAATGAATTTCTCCCACTTCCTCTGTTTCTCCGCTCAGTTAAAATTTGGTGGCGGTTCATGTAGTGATGGACAAGGTTCAACAATATGACCCACTCCTTTTTCTATCAGGAATTTGAACAGGAGGGTCGGTAAGGAGCACAGGAACTGCTCGGTAAGGTCTTTATAGAATTTCTTCTAAATGGTTTCTACCAAAGTTCTTTATTCTATAGCTTGCTCCTCGCAGAATTCATCGGTTATCTTTTCAAACCACTCTGACAGGTTTGTTCTTCCCCCTCGAATTAGTTTCTCTAGCAGTTGTTGGTCCTTAGTCGCTTCTGGATTTTTCATCCAGAAGTTTTTTTCAAAATATGGGGTACCGATTCTACGAACTTATCATGAGTTTCAGTGAAGGATCTTTCCTTTGCCTAAGCAGTCATTAATCTATTTCTTCGAGCGTAATTCTACAAATAATTTGTTATTTTACGCTCCCACCGGTTCTTAATCTCATGTTCTAATATCATCTACTTATATTCATCTCAGATATGTACTACCGGGAATGGAACCAATGTTGTAATCTCATGGATCATAGAGGGTTACCAATAATACACATTAAAGCATACAGACATAACAGAGACAAGAGACAAGAATGTAGGTGTATAATAACAGATTATATTATATTATAAGGGTCCATACAAACACAGAACTGAACCAAGTTCTCATCTGGCTCAACAGCCTAATATATATGATTTACAAACAGTTACATATAACTATCTGTCAATTCGGTCAACTGACACGACCTTATGCGGCCGACCTAATCTCTAATTAGTCGGCTTACCGACTAGCTCCTCCAACAATTTACATTATTGATGATGCATATGATGATGTTTCAGTATTTACATATTGATGATGAAGATGTTGATGTTTCAGTATTTACATATTGATGTTATAGAAGAAGGTTCAGAAGATGATTCAGTATTCACATACTGATGTGGCAGAATATGATTCAGTATTAACATCCTGATGTTACAAAAGAAGGTTCAGTATTCAGAAGATGATTCATTATTCACATACTGATGTGGCAAAAGATGATTCAGTATCCACATACTAATATTACAGAAGACGATTTAGTATCCACATCCTAATGTTGCGAAAGATGATCCAATACTCATAGATGATTCAGTGTTTACATACTGAGGTTGTAGAAGATGATCCAGTATTTTCATACTGAGATTGATAATGTAGATGCATGATGTTGTTCCAAAACTTCCTATGACATATAGAGATTCACCAACCAGTTGTGCAGTTGTGATGATGGTTGTTGTTGATGTAGAATACCTTCCTAGTTAAGAGGGAGACTTAAAGTATTGTAACTTCGAAAGATATTCTATTGTCTTTTGTTGTATTCTCCTTCGGAGATATCATTCCTCCATTTGGAGATGTCCTTGATGTAATTGGTCATTGAAAATGTAATACTCCAAAAATTCGTAAAAATTTAAGAATTTTTATATGACATTAAATGTTTACAATCGTCACTTCTGAGGGACATTTAACTATTAATAGTTAACATAATCAGGCTTAAACTATAACTAATTCCTTTCTTAAATTCTAGATCTGCATAATTAAATATTTTCTTTCATAAATCATTATTAAAGATTTAATTTAGCAGGTTATGATTTGGAATATTATGAACTGAAAAATCTGTTTAAATTTCTAAGTGCTAAAGTTTGTTTTACTATTTGTGAATATGAAGGAACATCAGTTAAGTCCAAGGCTTACTTAGCTTTTTAGATAATGCAGTGAAGTGATGCTTCTTTTACATGTCTTTTACAGGTAAGACGTTTTGTAACCAGTTTCCGGATCAAGATTATTATCTCAACTAACATAAAATAAAATGCTAGTATATTTGTTTATTTTACAGCTTTGATCAAAATAAAGGAGGTATCGTTGACCTGTATATTTACGTTTTATTTAATTTCCTATAAGCATAAGTAATTGGAAATATGAACATAAATCCAGATGTTTTCTACCTAATTTCGACTATAACTGGTACATCAAACTTCCATTTATTTACTATCAGTTTAGGTCCTGTATACCATTCTAGAGAAAGATAACTTGTATACCAGGTCATTTGATACCTTATTACTTGATACCATGGTAATTCATAAGTGATTATCTCAACAATATTCAAATGTTATGTAAACTAGTAAAAACTAAATCTAGGTATAGTCATAAGATATAATGATTGTTATTCATACCTGGAACTAAAGATTTAGTGCAGAAGACAGTCTACTAACTGTTTAAGTACTACCCAGGTAGAAATGCAATAATAAGAACATTATATCGTTAAACAATAGTATTACTGCTTGTGTAAGGAAATAAAAGATCATTTCCTGCAAAATCTATCCAACCTAGCCTTCACATGACCTTCATCTCACAAGGGGATATGATATAAAAATTATTACCCTATAACAAAACTAAGTTTTAATACTTATACTAAGAATCAAGCTATAAATATTTCTATACTTGCAAGCTTACACATATAAGTGTTTTTAACCAATGTATTGTCATAGGTTTTCTACAAGGTCTTTTTACAAGTCCTATAGTTTATGACAAGGTGTTTATTTATAATGTTAACCAGATTAAAGATTCTTTTACAATAAGTTAGTACCCATTACATGGTTTATAAAATATAAATGCAAACCCTAGTTTATGCGTAGATTACCTCCAAACATTCTTCTTTATGATTATAATATGCATCTTATAATGAAAATATATTGATTTATTTGCATAAGTTTTTAACCAAAGTTTTTATAAAATGATTTTATGTGCAGGCTGCTCCATTGGGTCTCGAACTATAATGAAAAACCCACAACTCGAAAATATATTTAACACCATGTGGTAGATGATTATTGGTTAGGGTTTTGACTTTGGAACTTCACCATAAAATTCTCCCTAAACCCTAAAATTTTGCATTTGTCCTATCTTTTACTACTGCTATGGTGAGGGAGAGCCGCAGGCTCATGGCCGCATAGGCCTTGATGCCACTCCTTATCTCTGTATGTACATTTCTTCTATGTGTGAGTTATTCCTTACCATCGCTTTACTCTATGTGTGAGGCCTCTGTCACCGTTTCTTTGCCTCTGCGAGGGCTTCCCTTCGTGCACTGGTGAACTCTGTCTAAGTTAATAGTGTTTTCGGTTATTTTCATCTTGTTTTTGGCTTTGGCTTGAACATTCTTGTTGAGTGTGGGCTTATCTGTCTTTACTGCCCAGATGCTAGTGTAAAGGGGTTTTTACTTGGGTGAAAAATGTTGTGTAACAAGTTAAGGCGCGACTGAAAGTAAAACTACTCCAAGTAACTCATCTTTTCCAATCTTGTATTCGCCATAAGTGTAAATGCTAGATTCTCTTTCTTTTAATTTATATACAGAAATCTTAACAAAATGTTTCATGGGTGTGCAGGTCATTTATATGCATATCTTTGATACTGTGGCTTGAAGACTCCAGCGAAGAGGGGGTCTTCATGCTCCTTCAATAAACGGTAAGCCTTAGTCCTACCTGAGGTTCCTCATGCGATGGTTGTTACAGTTGATTTTACCACATGTGGTTGATCACACTTTTATGGCCTTCCCTGTCCCTCTGCAGACTCTTTGGACCCCACGGACCATTATTTTACCTTTGATGTTTCCAAGATCATCCCTAAAAACACCTATTATTTGTTTTATGCAACTTTTAATCCCTTTCTCGTGTATATACATGGATAATACCCTTAAACCCGCGTACATCGGGATGTGTGCGTAAGTCCAAAGATTTTTGGAGTTTTCCTTGATGTGGATTCAAATCCCTTGTCTCTTGGCCTTCCATATGCCTCAAGATGGCTCGAATTTGACCTTCCATTACCCCATTGAAGCACTATATAAGGAACCCCTTGGATACATTGAAGGGGAGGAATTGAAGAGCAAGAAAACTATAGTCCATTGTTGTCGTAGCTTGCTTGTACTTGAGTCTGCATCCCTTTGTCCCTTGGAGCACTTTGTGTTCTTCCCAATATTGCCTTTGTTTGTGAGCTTGCTATCAAGAGATGGAGGATTGAGGTGGTGGAGGCCCAGGTGGAGGACTCAGTTTCTCCGGTTCGCAGACGTGACGACAGAGGTTGTCACTTATGTAATCTCTGATTTTATTAATAGAAATATATTTTCTTGTCCAATGATGTGCATTTAAATGAATATTGAATCCATGGATGCGTTTAATTGCTTATGCATTATTGATTATATATGCTAGAGTAGGCTTAACACTATATTATATAGCATGATTTCCTTGTTTACTGTTGTTGAGAGTAAATTGCTAAAGCAAGCGGGATTGGAAAAAGTTCAACGAGGATCTACTTCAACCATCCAAAATAAGCTATGTTTCAAGATCCTTTAGTGTTAGATGTTTTATTTCTCTTACATCTTAGGAAGGGATTAATTTGTGTGGTTTCTCTATCTATTGTGGTACACCCCAAGCCATAGGAAGTTTTCTCCATAATAGAATTGGCGACTCTGCTGGGGAGGTTCCTAATTGTTTTTCTTTGGGGGTTTCCGGCATTCAATGTGCTTGTATTGATCTGATTACTCTATTTTTGTGTTGGGTCTGGGGACATGATTTCCTAGTAGTGTCCTGTAGGAGTAAATTTTGTCTCAGCTTGTCCATTTACCTTATTTTTCTCTCTTTTTCTTCCTGTACGCGGGTTTTGCTTTCACAGTCGCGTGTACACGCGGGTTTTCCTTGAATAGTCACGTATGTGCGCAAGTTTACTGAGAACAGTCCTGTATGCCATGATTTTTTGCTTTTTTGGGAAGATTAAGTGTTGCTGGGTGATTTTGGTGATTGCTGAGTCTTCTTTGATGCTTCTGGAGTCTGTATCTCCCCTCTGTTTCTGACCAAAGACTCTTTTTTATTTGATTTATGAAAATGTTCTTGTCATTTCATTTTCTACTTTTTGTTTTGAGATTAGTGCATTATGTCTCTTTTACCTTAGTACTTTGCTTGGCTATTGTCTGTGAGTGGTTGCAGAGTCTGAGAGTGGTAGAGTCATATTTTTGCTTTTTATCTCATTTAATTCAAAAGTACAAAAACATTCTGCTTTTTGCATAGTTATGCATTCTTTGCATTTTACATTAGCATGGTACTTGCATTAGGTTTGCTTGGTGAATATTAGTCATATTTTCATATAGGAATGACTGCATATACATTTGAAGGAAAAATTTTGCACTTCACGTAGTAGCATACCCTGTTTTTCATTCGACACGGTGCATTTGCATTGATTGTTAGGTGTGCATTTTAATTCTTGTTGTGTCATAGCTTCATTAGTTACACGACCATTTACCCTTTGAGTAATAAAGCCAATTAAAATCAATGCATAATAAAATGAATTACACTCTTTTCTTTTCTAGGGTGCACCAACAAGACTAGGTTTTAGGGTCTTGGAATAGCTCATTGTGAGTTAATTCTCCAAGACCACTGAACAAAACAATTAGGTGTCTGTCTAGGTGAGAGTGTGAAATCCTTTATATAATTAGTGTTTCTCAGGATCCTCCTCTTATAAGGGAGTTAAGCACGAGGCAGTGTGAGCAATTATGATTGGGATGACCCCTGATTGTGATTGATTAGCACCAGAGATATTTCCAGGATTGTATTCATATCTGGGGGCCTTTGAGGTATTAGCTAGTGCACCCCTGGGGTACTAGTTGTGCTTTCAGGCTTCGGGTTGTTACCCTGCCCATACAGTCAATCCCGCCTATGACTGTTCTCCTGAGCATTGATTATATCAAGGTGACCTTAGTTTCCTTACCTAGGTTATCGAGGGGGTATTTGCAGAGATTATTCTACAGGTGTCCTAGCCAGGTAGAGTTCGTACAGCACACTCGCTATATGCGTTGAAGATTAGGTCCACTATAATTGGTTACGAACCTCCGCTTGTTGTGTATGGGAGTCTCAAGCCTCTCCTAGGAGAGACATACCTGCTTCATTCGGGAGCTCACATATCCTACCCTTGGTTTGCTTGTGATTTGGCTTTACATTTTTAGGTGTATGCTCGGTGCACACTAGTTTGCCTAGGGTTTGCGCAATTAGATCGAGTCTTTTTATTTTTTTGAGTCATTGTGGATTCAAGTGCGACACCCCACCGTTCTCATCGTTTAGTAGGACTTTCACTTTCCACATCTCCTCCTCCTTTGGGAGAGAGAACCAGACAGTTCGGGCAGACTACTTCTCACTTTGATTAACACACCATGGAAGATCATGAGGATGAGATTCTAGAGATGTCTTCTCCACCTCACGAGGTTGTGGAGGAAGATCCTACTAGAACATATGATCCTTCACATGAGCAACCTTCACGATTTGGTTATGATCCCTCATTCACAGGTCACCAGTATTGGTTTCCGGGCGACAAGACTCACTATGAACCCACAAGCACTGTTTATGTTAGATATGACATACCTAATATCCCTGAGCCCAATCTGGCATATCATGCTGAGTCAAAAATTGACCTTGGCACTACGCTTGGGGGCACTCCCACTCTTCTCCATGCGGAGAGGTTTGGGGGCACTAGTCACATTACACCTTCCATCCCGTTGGTGGAGGCATCTTCACATGCTCCTCCTAGGCCGAGTGTTATTAATCCTATTCAGATACCAGGACAGAGATGAGTGAACATTGGGAACACCACTTACATTCCTTCACATGTCCCTTTGTCTTCGAACCCCGTTCCTTCGAATGCATTTTTAACGACTCATCCTCCCCCTAATTCACGTGGGCCTTCAGGCTGGAATGTTACTACTAGCCATGTATGTTCTGTGACTACTAACATGATTGTATCTCAGAGTTGAGTACCTCTTGTTGTGTCAGCAGGTCATGTACCGATTTTTGGATCGTCTCATGTTCCACCTCGTGGATATCCCCGTATACCAAACTATGGACCTTCTCATGGTACATCCCATGGAACACCTTATGGAGATTCTCATGGACATTCTTATGGACCGCAGTATGGAAAAAACTACCAACCCTATGGGTACGGGTATCAACAACCCACTTACTCTTCTAATTATGGCTTTGTAGTGCCTCTTAATCAAGGCACCCCACATCACAATGCTTCCATGCAGCCCTACATGGGTCAAATGGGAAGAGGTTATTATGGCCAAGGCCATGGTATTTATAACAATCAACCTTACATGAATCAAAACTACCAGGGAGCATGGAATCGACCAGCTCAACCTATGCTCCATTTCCTTGTGACATTAAACTTACCTAACTTGTCTCATGACCTGGCATAGAAGGCAATCCCTACCAATCTTCCTTCAGACATTACCAAGTTCGAAGGTAAGACTGGTGAAGATCCCGGTGAGCATGTCACCACTTTCCACTTTTGGTGCTCTTCCAATTCCTTGCATGACGATTCCATTCGTTTGAGGCTATTTCAACGCACCCTAACGGGTCCTGTGGTGAAATGGTATATAGATTTACCGAGGGGGCTTATGCTATGTTTAATGATCTTGTGATGACTTTCCTTAATCATTTCCAGCTACTCGTACGTTACAATGTCAGTACCGAACTCTTGTCGACCTTCTGGCAAGACAAAGCCACACACATTTCGGATCATATTCAAGAGTGGCATAGACGAAAGCGATTAATCAATGATTTTATACCACCAGAGTTTCTTCTTGAGTGGTTCCTCAAATTGTTGTTACCTTACATCATGAAGGATGTTTCTACATCCGGAGTTCAAAAAGAGGAACAAGATATTTTTAGGGCACAAGAGTTGGATTTGATCTATGCTCAATTTGGACTTTTGTATGAGATTATGGACTTTTGTATGAGATTATACCTAATGCTCCTAAGTCTAATTTCAACCCCAAGATCAAGCCTGGGCCACATGCCGATGGTATTGTGGGCTCTACAAGTACCAAACCTGCAGACTCGGTTGTGAAACAAGTGAGCCAATTATCAATTAACCAGTCTACATCGGGACAAGCTATGGCTTCGTCTCAACCTACCCAATCGGTGAATGCACTTTCTGTGCAATCGTCGAACCTGAAAGGCAACCAATATCTTGGAAGGAATAAGAAAAAAGGAAAAAATAATAATGAGGGTGGGAACAAGAACAAAAATGCTAATAATAATGAAAAGAACACTAATGCTGGGGGGGAAAAGCAGTCTAAACGTAAGGTGAAGTTTCCTTTCAAGTTATGTAACGATGATCATCTCACTCACTTGTGCCCTCGTATGGAAGATTCCTTAATATTCATAGTACATGGCCCAGCTGTGTTAACTAATCCTTTACCCAATAATCAAAATATGAACTCGAGGACCATTGATCCTGGTTGTGCATCGGGTGGAAATCAAAATCCGCCGGAGGCCAATAGTGGTCACGGTTGCATCAACATGGTGCATGCTGCTAAAGTTGTGACTCATGCGAAAGATTATGGTTCGTCATAACCAGACCTTGGGAAAGAACCTTCCCCACCCAAGATCCCTTTGCGAATCGAAAAGCCTACAGATAAACCTGAAGCTCCACCTCACATTCCGAAGGGAGCCTTAAAGCGTTCGAGGCAGAATCCTAATGCCTGAGCTGCCCAAAACTATTCAGTTGCTGAGGATTTGGGTCAGACTCCTTGTGAGATGTCCGTGTTAGAAGTGCTTCAAACTTGTCCTCGGCAGAGGAAAGCCTTGTTGTCTGCTCTTGGGGTTAGTGATGATAACTCTTCTACCATGATCAAATTTGAAACCATGGGAGTACAGCCTCACTTGCCTTACTAAGTGTCTCTTTTGATTCATGTAGAGTGTCTTAACAACACTGTCAAGCGTATTATCATTGATGAAGGTGATGTTGCTTCTGTGATGTCTTTGTCATGTTGGAAGGGTTTGGGTTCTCCCACGCTATCTCAATCCACCACTGTGTTGACAGCTTTCGATGGTAGATCATTTGGACCCCATGGGATTCTTCCTTCTCTAGAGGTCCAATTGGGAGGGAAGACCATCGCGATCAAGGTCGAGGTCGTTGATGCGCCCCTTGACTACAATATTTTACTGGGTAGGAATTGGATGTATAGAATGCAAGCCGTAGATTCTTCCCTCTTTCGAGTGATATGATTTCCACTTAATGGGAAGATTGTTACGATTGATCCAAATTCATTCCATAATCCGAGTGTCAATGCATCATCGGGAGCTTCTATCCTGATTATCGATCATTCTCTGCCAGCAACTGGGAGTGTGGGCATAGGTATGTATCCTTCTCTTATGGGAACCTTCAATTGTCCTACGCCCATTCTTATGATTGGGTCTATTTTTGGTGGGGCTTCATCCTCGTCGAATTCGGTGTCTTTTCGCACTACCCATATGGAAGATCCTTGGGTTCTTCCTTCACTAAGTACTTCAAGTGTGCCTGTTGAGACAAGCGTGTCGTTGCCTACAACAATTGTGGCGTACCAAGCGAATCTTGATCAGGTTGCAGAGCCTAGTCCTTCCTCTTTGTCGATGGAGGAGGAGGACCCGTATGTGCTTCCTGCATGGGCAGTAGAGTCACCTCACTCACATGATTGCCTCGATGATGTTTTTTCATCAGATGAAGCTATTATTGAGGCCATGTCTGGGGTTGAGCAACCTTGGGAAGAGTTGCATCATCGATCATATTTTCTTCCTAAGCTCGATCGTATGGAGTGTGATGAATTTAGGGATATTCTTAGCGAGAATATTGGTAGCTTCGTGGTTCCATTAAGCTCTCCTGGTCAGATGGCTGATGGAAACATGGCTAATTTATCACCAACCATTCCTATCAATATTTCTCGTGATCCTGGAAAGATTGAGAACGTCTACATTGGGGCAGGTTGTTCCCCTGATGAGATCAAGGAGTATACCGATTTGTTTAAATAGTTTCATGACATTTTTTCTTGGTCATACGAAGAGATGTCAGCTATAGACCCTCGTATTGTCAAACATGAGATCCAAACGTATCCAGATGCAAAACTGGTTCGACAACGTTTGCATGCAGTGAATCCTAGAAAAGCACCCGCCATTAAAGCTGAGATAGAGAAACTATCGAAAGTTGGTTTTATCTATCCCGTTCCCTTGACGAAGTGGGTTTCAAATCTCGTTCTGGTGGATAAGAAGTAGGGAGTGATCCATATATGCACTGATTTCTGTGACTTAAATCGCACCTGTCCTAAGGATAATTTCCCCACACCATTTATTGATCACATTTTGGATGAGTGTGCAGTAAGTGAGGTATTTTCCTTTATGGACAGTTTTTCTGGATATAATCAGATTCATATTAAGCCCAAGGATCAACATAAGACCGCATTTATTTGTCCTTGGGGTACTTTTGCACATCGGAAGATGCCCTTCAGCCTTAAAAATGTTAGAGCCACTTTTCAGTGGGCCATGACCTTAATATTTCACGATATTAAAAAGATTATCGAAGTATATTTGGATGGTCTCGCTGCTCACTCTCATTTAAGAGTGCGTCATCCATATCATTTGAGATTAGTGTTCGAAATATGCAGTCATTATCAAGTTTGTTTAAATCCTCATAAGTGCATATTTTGCATGATTGTTGGTTGTTTACTAGGATTCATCGTATCCAAGGAGGGTATAAGATTCGATCCCTTAAAGGTTGAGGCAATACTCCAATTGTCTCCCCCTCATAATATTAGACACCTTCAATGTTTACAAGGCATGGCGAACTTCTTGCGAAGATTCATGGTTAATTTTTCCAACTTGACTAAACACTTTATGCGTCTTTTCAAGAAGGACACCCCTTTTTACTTGGATGAGCAAGCCCAGGAAAATTCCGATGCTCTTAAGCGAGCCTTAGCAATGGCCCCCATGCTTAGTCCACCAGACTATAGCTGTGATTTCTTGATTTATGTGGCCATGTCTATGGAGACGGTTGGTATGGTTTTGGTTTAGGAGGATGAGGAGCTCCATGAGCATGTCATATATTATTTGAGCCGAAACCTTATAGATACGGAACTTCACTATTCCCATGTGGAGAAGATAGCTTTAGCCACCGTTCAGGCAGTTTAGTGTTTGAGACATTACATTCTCCTTCGCCAAACCTTGTTCGTAGCTCATATCAATCCATTTCATTTCGTCCTCTCTAGAAGGATGATTGGGGGAAAATACAATAAATGGATTGTCATTTTGCAAGAGTTTTAACTCGAGTTTGTTTCGGCGAAATCGAAGAAATCGTTAATATTTATGGAGCTTATATCCGATTTTCCAAGTTTGGAGGAGGAGGATGTTTATGAGGATTCTTTTTTCGATGAGCACATTTTCCTCATCTCAACTGTGGACCCTTGGTACGGGGATATCATCGTATATTTGCAAACATTGAAGGTCCCTACTCACCTTTCACGGGATGAACGCGAAGGTTACGTCATGTAGCTAAGAACTACCTTATAGTGGATAACACGTTGTACCATCGTGGGGTAGATTCCATTCTGCGTCGTTGTTTAACCCATGATGAGGCTGAGGTTGTACTAAATGATTGCCACGGAGGGGCTCATGGTGGTCATTTATCTAGGCCTTCTACAGGCCAAAAAATCTTGAGAGTGGGCTATTTTTGGCCGTCCATCTTCAAAGATTGCATTAATGTGGTTAAGAAGTGCCACCCTTGCCAGGTGTTTGCACATAATATGCACTCGCGTCCAGCCCCGTTACATCCTATTTTCATTGTCGGTCCCTTCACCAAGTGGGGGTTTGATTTTATGGATTGCAACCCAGCTTCGACTGGGGGGCATCATCACATTATTGTGTTTGTCGATTACTTCACAAAATGGGCAGAGGCTATTCCCATAGTTAAATCCGACGGTGAGACAACCGCGCATTTTGTTTTCAACAAGATTATCACCCAGTTTGGAATTCCGAAAGAGCATGTCACTAACCATGGCAGGAACTTTCAGAATAAAATGATGGAAGAGTTGGCTTCCAAGTTAGGATATAAGCAAGAGCACTCCTCTTCTTATTACCCTCAGGAAAATGGAGAAGTTAAAGCAGTGAACAAATCACTTAAGTCTATTCTCCAATGAACCATCGCACAAAGCAAGACTAATTGGCATATCATGGTATATCCTACTTTGTGGTCCTATAGAACCATGGTTAAGACTGCCACCGATTTTTCTCCCTATCAACTTGTGCATGGGGTGGAGTCAGCTTTACCGGTTGAATGCAAAATCCCTTCTTTGAAGGTAGTTGTGGAGCTTTTACCTGACACTTCCACATTGGAAGAGAGTTTGGTCCACTTAGAGAAGCTTGATGAGGCCCCTATTTCATGGGGCCACATGGCCTCTACCTTAATGGGTGGACCTCGGACTTCAATCCTGAGGCTGACACCCCCAAAGCCGTACCAATATGGGTCAGACTCCCCAACCTCCCCATGCACTGCTGGAACCCCAAATCTCTCTATGCGATAGGGACTGTCTTAGGGAAATACATTGACATGGCTAGCCCAAAGGACCAATACACCTATGCCTGCATTTGCGTTGAGGTGGATCTCGAAGCAGGATTTCCATAAGCTATTAAATTAACCGTGGGAAATTGGTCCCATTTTCAAAATCTCAACTATGAACAGCTTCCTTTCAAGTGTCAAGGTTGCCACGAATACGGACACTTCATCCTCAATTGCCATAAAAAACCCGAGATCCATCATGACAAGGTGGAAGGATGGAAAAAGGTGAACAGATCTAAACCCAAAAATCAATCTGGATTGGATCCAAAGTTGGGTGAGGGGAACAAAGAAGCTAGGGCCATGCATCTTGACGGATCTCCAGAAACTTCCAAGACCAAAGAAACTATTGAAGCAAGGGATGATCCCATTGAAGTCGAAGAGAAATCCAGCAATGGAGAAAGCAAGGAACTTGAAGCAGACCTATCAGTCCAACAAATGAAGGATCAAGAGGAAGGAATAGCAGTGATACAAGTAGGGGGAAACTTGGGTAAATCGGATGAAGAAATTGAATCGGAAGAAGAAGAGGAGGAGGAGGGGAAAATTGAACTGACTACCCCAAGAATTACTAAAACCAAAGGAAGGAAATCCAAGAAAGAAGCTAGGGAGAAAGCTACCTACAAGGATAAGCTGCAAGGCTCCCAGCTAACTCTGGAAAAGCTGCTGAAAAATACTAGAAACACTCACTAGCAGGGGCATGTCCAGAAAGGGATGCCTTTGCTTACCAAAAGTAATTAATGAAGGTCCTCTCCTGGAACTGCAAAGGTCTCGGTAGAAAAACCAAGGAAGAAGCAATGACAGATCTAGTTTCTTTACATCAACCAGGCATCTTTCTAATCTAGGAGACCAAGATGGAGGAAGCTACATTTCTCCATGTAACTCAAAAATTTTGGAAAAAAAGAGGTAAAGCTGCAATTAGATCTAGAGGCGCATCCGGAGGCATCGGGACTCTGTGGGACGATAAGAAATTTGAGGCTGTTGACATCAAGTATAGCTCTTATTGGATCCTCACCTTACTGAGGCAAAAGGACACGAATATCCTGGTAAGAATATTCAATATCTATGCTCCTAATTCTTATGCTGGGAAAAATGTCTGCTGAAGTCTTCTTCGCGAGGACAAGAGCAACCAGCAAGGTAATATAATTCTTGCGGGGGATCTTAATGTCATCCTTAGACAAGATGAAAAAAGAGGAGGCTCCCTGGTTAGAGACCCCATCAGAGAAACTGTTGATGAGATCATCCTGGAATGGGATCTCATGGATGTTAAGCCATCTTCTGGAAAGTACACCTGGAATAATAAGATGATTGGGCCTGGGCATATTGCTGCCAGGCTCAACCGCTTCCTGGTTCAGGACACCTTCCTCCTGCTAGGTTTGAATTTGTCTTCCAAAATCTTACCATTTGGAGGATCGGATCACAAGCCTATTCTCCTTGAGATGGATAATGATAATAATTTGGGCCCTATACTGTTCAGATTCAATCCTTAGTGGGCCAATGAATCTAAGTTTCTAAGGACTGTTGTTGATTCTTGGTCTTTCCCGGTTACAGGGTCACCCTTCTTTGTTTGGGAAGAGAAACTCAGAAGGCTCAAAAGAGCACTAAAATCTTGGGTTAAGTCGCTTCCATCTCCCACTTCTAAAAAATCCCACGCTTCTCTAGCACTGTAGAACCACCAGTCCAGGATGGAAGATAAACCCATGGACCCTAATGACATCCAAATTGAGATCAACTTATAGTTGAACCTCCATGTAGCCTGCAGACTTGAATCCGATTGGTGGAAATTAAAAGCTAGATGTAATTGGTTAAACAATGGCAATAGGAACACTAAATTTTTCCACAAGCAGGCCGAGGCGCGAAAAAGATTCAACTCTGTGCTTGGAATTCAGTCTTAGGGAAATCTTATTAGAAACTTTGAAGACATAAAGACTGAAGCGACAAGGCACTTCAATGAATTGTTCAACACCCAACCCACCGTGGAAGACACTGAGCTCCTGAACCTGGTTTCCAATGCTATAAATAATAGTGACACCGAAGCTCTTACTCAAAGCATCATGCTGGAGGAAATCAAGCTAGCTGTCGATGGTATGGAGGATGACAGAGCTCCGGGTCCCGATGGCTATAATGCTAATTTCATCAAACTTTGTTGGGATATAATAAAAAATGATTTATTCAAAATGGTCAGCAAATCTCAGAGGTGCAGTAAAATTGGTGGTAGCAGGAACTATGCCTTTCTGGCTCTCATCCCCAAAGAAAAGGAGGCCAAATATTTTTTCAGGTTCTGGCCTATTTCCTTGTGCAACATTGGTTATAAAATCATAACTAAGATAATGGCCAGCAAACTAAAACATATCCTGCCGAGCCTTATCCCAGAGAATCAGGGCGGCTTTGTTAAAGGCAGGAAGATCTAGGAAAATATTATATTAGTTCAAGAGGCCATTCACTCTAGTCTAAAGAACGATGACAAGGGAATGGTGGTAAAAATTGACCTTGCTAATGCCTTCAATAGATTCATCCATCCTTTTCTCTTTCAGGTAATGCGGAAATTTGGTTTCGCTCCAAATTTTATCTCCTGGGTCAAGGCCTGTATCAGCAAGTCATGGATAGCCCCGTTAGTCAACGAAAGAGCCGCTCCATTCTTTCAAGCCTCGAGAGGTCTAAGGCAAGGCTGCCTACTCTCCCCTTTGATTTATGCCATCCAGGCTTCAGTTCTAAGCTTTCAGCTGGAAAATGCCAGGCTTCAGGATCTGCCCGGCATTAGGATGGCTAGAGGCACAAAAGATATCAATCACGTGCAATTCACAGATGATACTATCTTGCTTGGAGGAGCCAGTCAAATTATAGCCCTCTGTTTCAAGACTGAACTAACCCGCTATTGCCTCACCTCCGGAAGCAAAATCAATTTAAGGAAAAGTCAGATCTATGGATGGAATATCAACCATAGGGAAATGCTAGATATCTCTCGGGTTCTCAATATGGATGGTGTAGTCGTCTAGGAGTCCTTCAATTATCTAGGGATCCCCATTTTCAAATCCAAACCCAAGAGTTCAGCCTAGAACCCAATTGTGGAGAAAATCAAAGGATGGGGGTCAATTTGGTTAAATTTGGCAAGGAAGGTAGCCTTAATAAAGGCAGTCTTGAACAGCTACCTGCTCTATCAGAGCTATCTTCTCCTAGCTCTATCCAAAATAATCACTCAGATCGAATGCCTGATTAGATCCTTTCTCTGGCAGGGTGGCAGTGTTGGGGGAGGCAAAAAATTTGCATTGGTTAGTTGGAAAATAATTAAATTGCCTAAGTCAGAAGGCGGTCTTCATATCAAAGATCTTAGAAATCAAAACTTGGCTATGGGAACCAAGCTGCTCTAGAACTTGCTTGCCCCCAAGCCCTCTTGGTGAAGTCAGGTGCTGAAAGCCAAATAATTCAGAGGCCCGAGGCTTAGATGCCTTGATGGTGGCCATGTGAATTAGAAAGGCTCCTCAATTTACAATATTTGTTATAAATCGCTGCCACAATTCAGAGATGAATTGTATTGGAAACCTGGCAGTGGGAAATTGATAAATTTATGGCACGACAAGATCCTTGGGAAGACTCCTCCCCATACTCCACGATTGCAGCAGAGAATGGCCGCGATGGGGATGAATACACTTTGGGAAATTTTTAAATGGGAGCTCGCAGAGCCAAATCGATGGGCAGGCTAGGATGTGCCAGAGTGTCCTGTTGATTTAGACGCTGAGAAATTGCTGTTAATCAACCACTTGGTCAGGCTAGCACCGATAGCCAAATCTAGGAGGGACCGCCGAGACTGGGGAAGGCTTTCTGGCAGCTACTGAACATTTGAAGGATACCAAATATTTGTAGCAAACATTATTGTGCATGTCAATCCATATGTCTGGAATTATCTTTGGAATAGTATCTCACTACCAAAGATTGATATGTTCATTTGGACACTGATGCACGAAAGAGTGCTCACCAGTGAGAACCTAGAGAAAAGAGGACTTACCAGCCCCTTTCGATGTCCCTTATGTACTGAAGCCTTAGAAAATATCAGCCACTTATTTTTAAAATTCCATTTCAGTTTGGAAAGATGTGTTGAAGCGGTGGGGAGATGGAGTGCATTTGCTGGATAAAATTCAGGCCTGTTTTTTTAATTGGGAAAAAATGTATCAAGGTGAGCTGAGCCAGAAAAATGGAGTAAGAACTTGTTGGCTGAAAATCCCTAAGATAATTTGCTGGTGCATATGGAATGAAAGAAATCACAGAATATTTCAGGAAAAGACCTAGCCAACATGGAAGACAGCAATCAAAGTTAATGCCTTGTTCGAGGAGATTGTCAGCATCTCTAAGATCCCTAATAATAAAGGAAACCTGACGGACAAGGAAAATAACTGGATGCAAAGCCTAAATATCATGGTTGTAAATAGTGCAGCTGCTGAAAAGTTGGAAGAATGGGTAAATCTCAGTTTGAGAACTAGCTAAGAGAAAGGAAGCTCTTTAAATTATTTTTTGATGGGGCTTCCAAAGGGAATCCAGGGAAATTCGGGGGGGTGGAGTCATTATTGATCCAGATGGGAAGGTCGAGGTTGAATACTACTAGAACATTGGTTATGATACTAATAATATGGCTGAGGCTTACGGGCTCTGGCAAGGTCTCAAGCAGCTGCGGAAGAATGGAGTGGATGAGGTCATGATCTTTGGTGATTCCAGGGTAATTATTCAAGCATTGAATGGGGATAGAAGGGGCAAGGATGAAAGGACAATGAGGATGATTAACATAATTAGATCTAAGGCTAAAATGTTCAGGAAGATTAAATTTTTTCATATTCTTAGGGGGCTAAATGTCTAGGTGGATCTAGCAGCCAATAAATCTATAGCTGTTGATCTCCATGAACTTATTGTCAACTCAATTTTTAGCTATGATATCCCTCCGTATGCTCTTCTATTTTGTTTGGAGGACGTAGAGACTGGGATGCTTGTTGTAATGAGTTACTGCTTCAGCATTCTCTTTGCTGAAATTTCAATATAACATAACCGTTTTTGTAATAAATAAAAAACGATGTGTTAGATTGGCATTTGTTTCATAGACCATAATCATATCACAAACACACATTTTACACACATGTAAATATAAATAAAATCGATCATCATAAAAGTTTTTCATTAACATCCAAAAAGTGACGTCATAATACATAAGCGTCATATACAAAATTGGGGCTTCCGAGCCACCAAGACATAATACATGGTCATACAAAAATGAATACACTCAGGTCTCTAAGCTTGGGGTGGATGGGGGTTCTTATCATGATAGAGCACTACAGCTCTAGCTAGTCATCGAAATAGTCAAACATGCTCATGGTACACCAACCACCTAGCGCTGCATGGCCTCAGGCAAGTCCTCGACTTGCGCCATAGGTACACTATGTGTCAAACGAACAAAGTTCATGTGGATGCTTAGGAGAATCCGCTCTGCATCCACACCCATGATATCATCTCCTCTCCCCCTCTGTCGATGACGAGGGAAGCCATCTGGTCATCGTGGTCCTACATCTGCATATAGATGACAGATTGTCACTATGTGTCCTCACACCAAAAACATGTTTTTTGAGTCAATATATCAACAAACACAAAAAAAATTAAATAATTCAAAACTTAAAAAGTGGGTTTGGGATTCTTTACCTATGTCACCATAAGCTACTCCTGGTGGTAGGGGCATATATGGGTCTCCGCAGAAGTCTATCCCTACATAGGGGTAGTCGTCTATGGTGATGATCTGTCTCCGCCACCATGGAAAGAAGTCTGCTGGGTAGGGGTTAGCCACCCTACCTCTGCCCATTCTGCGCATGAAATTCGCCCAGCGTCACTAGGATGGATCCCGGACTCCATGTGGAGCAATGTCTGCCCTAGGGCTTAGCCTTGGCAACTGCTCAAAGAAAAACGTGCTCAGTATACTGTCGAACCTAATGTTCTGCACCTTTCCCATCTTGCAGTCACTAAGTTGTTATTTCATGTTGCTCAGCAGCGTAGTACTCCATTCATACACTGTAGGTCGCATGCACTCTATCGCATAGAACATCGGCCGTGAGTCCTGGTGGAGTGAAGCCAACCCTGCAATCTGTCCTAGTGCCAAAAGTATGGCCTTCAACCCCAAAATCTGAATAGAGTTTGTCAGGATTTGACTCCCAACCTTTTCCGTCTCCGGAAAGCAGTACACAGTAATGTACTCATCTATGGTCAGCCCGCCTCCTAGACCATGAGATCGGAGGTTCACCATCTCTCCTCGTCGGGACAAACCTGTGATGAAATATATGTCCTCAACCTCAATGCTGAGCGACATCACATCCATCTGAAATGTTTCAGACTCTAGATCCCAATAGTCCACCAGTAGCTGGAGTAGTCTTGGTTTGGCCCTCAAGATGCCAAGACACCAAAACTTGTACAAGCCACAAGCCCGTAATGCTTGTTGATGCATGAGGTCACCTTGTATAGCTTCCTGGACATCACCATGCTCTCTTTCTCTCCACTCTAGTACCATCTTGCACAAAAAACAAGTTTTTTTATCAAGCTTTACCCTATAAAACCTTGTTCATGGCCCTGTACGCGACTGTTTTCAAAACAGCCATGTATGTACGTGGATTTCAGTGCATTTCTTGTGTATGGCGAGCCCTATACGCGGAAAAAAGCCCGATTTCCATGTGGGACGAAATGCATAAGTTTGGATGGCTCAAAAAATTAAATAGCCCATGAAATTTGAAAAAAATTGCATCAAAATGAAAGGGAGGAGCATGAGAATCTACATGGATCAAACGGGGAGGGATTCCGCTGGACGATGCTCCCAGAATTCGCTTCTGAAGGTCTAAGCTCAAATGCACTATGTTGGGTAAAAATTTCAAATGGTATGAAATTTTTTAAATTTTTCACTATTTATAGAAAAATTTTGAAATTTTTACCCACTTTCTATAGTTTTTGACCATTTCTGGCCTTTTTTGTCCATTTGAACTAATTTGATGTTGTAGGAATCCATTATGAGTGCGGTTTTGACTGTGGCTTTGACCTGTTCATGCTTATTGCAGGTATTGTGTCTAAACTGGCATATAGGTTAGGTTTCACATCCGTTTTCATTTTGCATAACCTTTATGACTGTTTCATTTTAACCTTAGGTACGAACCCATTCCATCTTGTCACGGAACCTTCTTGCTGCTTTTAGAAGTGACATGTTGTGAATGGTAGAGATTTACCATACATGGGTACCCTAGTTAGATCATGTTTTTCATTTGGTGCCCATGCCGACATTTCTCCTTTAGGGTGTGGGAGTCCTTTGTATAGTACCGCCATGACTTTGAGAAAGAGCTTCATATTCCTCTTGAACTTTATGTTGGCCATTTCCCGGGGACTCCCTTATATATGTCAAGTTGTAATTGCATTATCATGAGTTTTGCTTGCCTTATTGAGCCTTATTCCAGCTTCCCTGACTTTGATTATCAACCATATATCCCAAGCCTATCTCATGTCTAGCAAAGCAAAGCCTTTTTATATATCTTTTGCAGCTTGATTTCCCATTTTTTTTACCGGGAGGGGACTTTCCCCTGAGTGTCGTTATCCTTCACATGTTTCCTTGCATTGAGCATAGGTATGTTCTGCTGCTTGGAACTAGTTTGTTTGCCCCTTGACACTCGTCTCCTCCTAGACTTGTAACTATAAAGCACTTTTATTATTTTTCAAGCTTTTCAAAATGTCTGAAAAAGTCCAAAAAAAATAAAAAACCAAAAATCCAGACAGGAAAAGATGTTATCTTTGGCAGTAGTCGAGTCGTGTCACCTTCGAACAGAGCACTATGTATCACATCCGTTGGTTGGGTTAATAGTTTGACTTTAGGAGTTGTACTCGTTTCTTTGATTTTACCTCCACCGACTGGCTAAGCTTCCAGTCCCTATGGAGCCTCTGTTGATGCCTCCTGTGTCGTAGAGACGTCCCAGTTTTGTATATCAAGTCTATGTTGCCTCCATTCAGTCACCATTCACCTTTATTCTCTTGTTTGAAGGAATTTGAAACCTGAGTCGGCCATTCCTCGGGTATTGACTCTAAATAATCTTCTATTGGATCATAAAAACTTCCATAAGTTACCTCCTTCTGCTCTATGAAAAACACAAGCTGCCCATAAGAATATTTTGTTCCATGAATATCAATCAGGCATTGGCGATAAAGGACATCAGGATCAGCCTGAATTTTCTTCATAATTTTTTGGATAGTATCATCAACAATGTCAACACCTTGAACCTCCTTTTCCACACTGTCTTCAAATAACACATTGTCTTTAAATAAATGACTATCAGGCATTGGCTTTTGTTGTTCAATGATAATAGAGTGAATGCATTCTTGAATCTGCTGATCAAATTGTAACATATCACACACCTCACAGATTTCTGGGTCTTTCTTTTCAATTTCATCATCATATTTATTAAAAATTATAGCATGTTCATAATAATTTTGAACAGCAGATTTATCATAACCAGGAATGTGAGTAACTTCTGAAAAAATGTGAACAGTCTGGCCTTCATCAATTTTAGTATCAAAATCAAAAGAAATAGAATCTGATCCATCACAGAACTCTTGTCTTGGAACCCTAATCTCTTCATTATAACAAGGATCATTATGAGAAACTTCGAATAATGCTGCTAAAGGTTCATCTTTTCCTTCAATACAGAGCTGATCTTTAACACAACACTGATTTCCAACAGTTTGTTGAACTAGATACTGATCTTCAAAAGGATTAGCATTCAAATGGTTACTAAGACTGTTGAAATCATTATAAGAATGTTCCAAACTATCTCTACTGATCTCATCACTTGGATAATCTTCAAACTGACCTAAAACAACAACTTGATTATCATAATGATCATGGCATTCTTTCTTGACAGCGGTATTTTAAAATGTTACCTTTTCATCTTCAAAAAATTATGAAACTTCAACTTCTTCATGACATGTTTTGAACTCTTGACTGTACTCATCATCATGGTTTTTTGAATCAAAAATTGTATTATAAACCTCATCCTGCTCACAACAATCTTTTAAAAAGAGTTCAGTTGAGTACAGATACTTACAATGTTTCTGAAAACATGTGTGAAATTCTTTCAGTGAGGAAATGCTAGCAGCAGGAAGAGAAAAATACCAATCTCGTGCATCTTGCTCAAGTGAATACATGAACATCTTCATGCTGGATATTTAAATGGACCATACATTGATGAAATCTAATGAGGTGATCTGAAGGATTGTCCTCTTTGCTTTTCCTAAACCATGGAAGACAATCTCCCCAAACATCCATAATAGGTACTGGATTTGGAAAACCTGGAATATCATAAAAATTGAAAGGTGCAAACCTTCGAGCCACAATAGCTTCCATGGACATCGGTCTCTGCATCTTGAAATAATGGAGTCGCCAATCAATTTGTCAAGACAGATTTTGTTTCTTCTTCTCAGAAAAAGAAAGGGATAACAGTACTTGAAACTAATAGGGCTGCATAAAGCTGGGGATAACTGAAACTTTCTAATTCTTCCAGCAACCACTGTGTCAAATTTTGGTGAAAAATAGCCTTAAAAATGCTGGTTTAAGTCCACCTCTTAAAACCAGTAAAATAGATAAGTATCCCAGGGAAGATGTGTCTTAAACTTCGTCCCCGGTAACAGCGCCAAAGATGTTTGTGCCAGAAATTGTTTCTAAGGCCAGAGAAACAAGCCAACACACACTCAAGATAAAATTCGATAAAACAGATTTGGTTTAGGGTTTTTGCAATGTTTTAGTGGTTGTAAACTTTTGGAGAAAGACAGGGAATGCATTCATGAGAAAATTAATAACTAAATCATAAACAGAAGATGATAAAGATGCATAATATATCACACAAGATCCAACAGAAACACTATGCTGAGGTTCATTCATAAAAGACAAGCATCACCAGCAAATACACATAAACCAGTAATGAATATATCAATTAAGAAACTAAACAAGTTCAATAATGAAGCCAACACAGAAAACTGAAGGGAAAAAATGTCATATATCTCATAATTTCATCATCAAATGCATATAAGAGTCTTGGTACTTAACTCCTGAACAAGTCCGAAGACAAAAGCAGTCTGAAGACCTCCTGTAGCTCCCAAAAATCAGAACCCTTCTTCAGTCCCTCTATCCCTCTTTTATAATTACAAATAAGTAGTTCTATCTCCCCTTCATTAGGTCGAAATTGAAACTACCCAGCAGTTACATTAACTAACTAATTCAACTAATTGACTAAAAATAGCAAATCGGATTCCTGGCAAATATGGCGAATTTCTGGGAAAATAGGTGTCAAAGAAGCTTCCACATGTCTCAATCCCTGACACCTGTGTAAAAACTGAGATATTTTTTTGTGAATGGGTCCGTGATGGACAAAAACCTCTCTTGGTTTTTTAAAAATTCATCTCCAATCGATCAGAATCTGCCCCTCAAAATGAACACTAAAACAAGAAAATATTAAATATTTAAAAACCCTGAAAAATATGCTGCAAAGATTAAATTGGATATTTCAAAACTTGATAGATGTTGCAAAACTAAGAGAGGTTTTTGTATATGGGTATCTTATGAACAAAAACCTCTTTTGATGTTCAAAAATTCCTCTCCATCAGCTCGTGATCTGCATTTGACTTCAATAACTCAAAACAGGAAAAATAGAACAGAATTTTGTTTCTACTGCCTCCTTTTTTCATTCATAAGTGCTGAGACTTTGTTTTCTGCATCTGCTAGCTCACTCTGAAGGGACTGCAAGCTTTGACAGTAATTCTGAAGATATACCATGAACAGTAGGGTTTTCCTGATCAATTGTTTCTGTAGGTGTTGTTTCTCCTTCCAATTGCTGATCTTTGAATTGTTGTTTCACACTTGCACTACAAGAATAAATTTAATTCTATTTTGGCTCTATTTAGTCATTTTTTTCATTTTGAATACAGTTCAAATGACAAACTATAATCATGATATGATTTGTGAATCCATTATTCAATATATTGACCTTTAGAACCCTTCAAAAGCTTAAAAGAACAAAACTAAATAAAAATCTGAAGGTAAAAATTGAAAACTTCACTAAAAATCAAAAACTTTCCACAGTAAGTAAAAGAGTAAACTCAAGCAAATATGCAAGCTAAAATAAAAATGACAATCAAACATAAAATTTGAAGAAACAAGTTCCTGACTTAACAATGTGCATTTAAATGAATATTGAATCCAAGGATGCGTTTAATTTCTTATGCATTATTGATTATATATGTTAGAGTAGTCCTAACACTATATCATATAGCATGCTTGCCTTGTTTACTGTTTATGAGAGTAAATTGCTAAAGCAAGTGGGATTGGAAAAATCTCAATGGGGATCTACTTCAACCGTCTGGAATAAGGTATGTTTCAAGATCCTTTAATGTTAGATGTTTTATTTCTCTTGCATATTAGGAAGGGATTGATTTCTACGGTGTCTCTGTCTGTTGTGGTACACCTCAAGCCATAGGAAGTTTTCTCCGTAACAATGGTTGTATGGGGTTTGGTTGTTACAGTTCCTCCGAGATACGACTTCAGTTTTGGTTATAAAATGTTTTGTTTGTTTAGAAATCCCATGTGGCCGAGACTGAAATGTTTAGATGAGAAAAATTTTGAATACCTCACGGTCATAGCTTGATGAAATTCCTTGAGGCCTTCAAGGTCGTAACTCGATTTACAGGATTATAATTTGGACAGGCTTTAAAGCCGCGACTTCTATTGTAAACGGTCCATTATGTCGTAACTTGAATGGAAACTGCAGTGGTTTTAATTCTAAATTAAGTTAGATTTTTTTTTAAAGATATTTATATTAAGCTTAGGCTTTACAGACTTACTGTGTTAGCTATTCCTGTATTCGGCCACAAACTAAGGTTTCTATGAGGTCGATGGCATACTGTGGGGTTTCTTGTAATGTTTAGGAATTTCAATTTTTAAGTTATCTTAATAGAAAAAAATTTAGTGTTATGATACTTGTATTGATGAATAAATGGTTAAAGAACTTAAAAGAGGTTTTATTATGGTTTAAGTTCGTAGTTTTACAATTTTGTTTAACAGAGGGAAAAGTTCAGAATGTTGGTTTTAAAACAGAGTTTAAATTTTTCTCTGTTAGTAAAAACAATTATTTAGAAAATAATTAAAAGTATGGTTGATTAATACAACCTGAGTTTTTATTGTGTTCTTGGGTTGGAATGTTTAAAAGGGTCTTTATTTAAATTGTCTTAGTTTATATTTGTCAAACGGTTTTAATAATGTTCGTGCGAAGAGTTTATTTAAATCTGTGTATTTATAAAAATAGATAATTGTGTTTGTATAAATGAAGAATTTATGTTTTTAGTAATTATGGGTAAAAATGTGTTAACCCTCTTCTGGAAAAAGAGAGGAAAATGAAGGTCATATTTGACAGTTTCTCCAAATTAGGGTTTTGTAAAATTTTAATTATTTTTAAATCTTTACAAAGTTTAATATTTAATTGTGATGTATTTAAAGTTTGATTCTTACTTAGATTAGTAATGAAATTTTCTAAGTAATTTCTAGCCCTCATTTTACTGTTTCGTTTAAGTTATTCATGCTTATTTATTTTCCTGTTTTTATAATGTTTTTAATTACTATGTAAATTTATAATAATTAGGCTTATAGCAAATGAATTATTTACTGTGTAAATAGGATCACCATTACACAGACTGTGTACTGGTTTTTAAAAACCTTTCTTAGATCTATATCATATCTAATTTATTTAAACATGTGCATTCTAACTAAGGCACTCCTGAACATTCTTACAAAGAATCTGTAAAATGTATAAACCTAATCCTGCATTCTTCTTTTGATTTAACCATAAGAGTCTAATCTAACCTATTGTACTAGAGTACTACCTTCTTGAAGGTGTGGACAAGTACAGTTAGGTATTTTATCCATCAGTAAAATTTGAAGTTACTCTAATCATTTATCCTAATCCATATCTAATCCAAAATTTGTCTACCTTTTCACAGTAAAAGATTTCCTTCAATCATTCTAATAACAAATGAACAGAAACATAACATATTATTTCCTAAATTCATTCATTCTTGATCCTAAGTATGCATAGAGAAATTAGAAAGAACATGTAGAACCTGGAAGTGTAGCAGAGGAGACAACAACTTAAGGAACATGTTCCTCCCAACCAACTCCTGGAGATAGATAAACTGCAAATCTCAGGACCCCCGAGCCTGTCTCCTGGTCCACTTGGTTGAAATCACTAGGTGAAATAACTGGTTTAGTAAACCTCTGCAACTCTAATGAATATTCAGCAGTAATCTGTTCTACTTGTAGCAGTATAAACTCAGCTTAAATTAGACGCACTAGTTCAGAACTTCAACACTTTTCACTCAAAGAAAACTTCTGCTAGTCCCCTCCATCGAATTTTCTTGTGCACTAAATTCACTCAAAATTTTCACAAGTAAAAATGAGCAGCCTCAGTTGAATTCAATGGGAAGTTTTATTAACATGCCTAGGTCTTTTGGGCTAGTTTTCACTTAATGAGCCACCTACTCTTGCTCCACTTTCTTGGGGAACATGACCACAAAAATAGGGAAGTTTCCTCCTGCAACAACTAGAAGTAGTTTGAGGATGCTGCCAAGTGTCAATCTACTCTTAACCCAGTCTATTCCACCAAGTGACCAGTAAAACACTCATTTAATAGCCTCCTTAAGCTATTGTCTCATCTTTCATTTATTAATTAATAAAATATTCAGCAATTACATGCAATTATCCTTGACCCCACTTGGTCATTAATTACAAACTTTATAGTAAAATTATAACATAATGTCTCTTAAAACATAAAATGTTTTTGCAATTTGGGGCATGTGACATAAAATTCATGAGGTAAACCCTCTATTGTAAGTCTGGGCAATAGTACCCACAAAAGTAATATATAAAATGTGTTTTGAGTCTCCCAAGGTAGGTTGGCCCTAATTAGGGAACCTAGATGAACTAGTTAGTTATCTGAGGCACTCACCTAATGAATATAAATAGGTGAGGCGCCTCTCTCATTCTCACACACCTTACACTCAAGTATTGCATTGTAGAGAGAGAGAGAGAGAGAGAGAGAGAGAGAGAGAGAGATGAGTCTACTATGGAAGATGAGCAAGTATTCTTGTTGTTGGGGTTTTACACTATACTTGGTCGAATTATATACTGAGGAAGTTTTGTGGGGTTTTCTCCCTTGTGGTTTCCCGAAGGAAAATCTTTGTGTTCTCTTGTGTTGTTGTACTTGTCTTTCTTTCAATTATCCTTTGGTTATGGTTATGATGTTATGATACAAAAAAAATTATATCTTGTATAAGCATTAAAAATCTAACGTAATATGCATTTCATTGTCAAGATCATGTGATTCCTTATACTTGTGTTCTCCTTCCAAGGGGTCAGTTGTAGTCTGAGCTTCGTGGTTCAATTGTTTAAATTTTTCCCACAATATTTCTATGGGTCATTGTTTCTTCTCAAGGATACCAAACCAATCATTCAATGCTAGGAAGAGTTCGTGACTTTTTTGTGTTATCTGTTAGAATTGATTGCATAAGACTTTTACATTATTACTTACCTACAAAAATTGGGCCATTACCTATGTTAGCACCATTTCTGGTTAGCAGTTGGAAAGGGGGTCAGACCTTAGGAGAAATAAGGTATGGTGTGAAGAATTTTATAATGTGACCAAAGGTATGTATAAGGTGCTTGAAAAATGATGACAGGGGCTATTTCTAAGCTTAAACTCCATATATTCTAAAAAATCATGGTTTAAGAATTAGGAATATGTTTAAATCAAAATGCACACTTATGTTATCATATGAAATATTTCAATGGTGTAGATCTGCCAATGGATAGATCTACGAATGTCGGTAAATCTGCTATCCAGAGATGCACGAGAGAAGAATTTTGGGTGGCCAGTGGAACGGGGTAAAAGGGAGCAAATATCAACGGTCATGCAAAAAAGGTAAAATAGATCTACGGTTGAGAATGATTATGTTGGTGGAACTAGTGCAGAAAAGTAAACTTTTCCAATCAGCGGAAAAGCTTACACATTACACAGATCAACAACAAAGATCTAAGGGAAAGAGTGATCGGAGGTCCATAAACATTCCGTTGGGTGAACATGTACGAGGAAAGTGAAGTTGGAAATCAGCAGAAAAGTGTATAGCCTGCACAAATCAATGGTTAAGATCAATGCCTGATCAATATCAATGGTTTTGGATCATTCCACCGATTGAAATTGTGTCGATAAATGAAAGGTTGAAATCAGCAGAATGTATTATAGGGCCCGCATGATCGAGGGTTGAGATTTGATGCTGGTAAGATCTACGGTCCAGAGATATTCTGCTACTGTAAGATGCGGGGATATAATTCTAATAAGCCCCAATGGAATTGGTTAAAGGGAAAAAATAATCGAAGGCTAAGATTGAAGTTGATGAAGATCTACGATGGAGATTGAGTCCGCTGGAGAAAAGTACATGATGTTTGTACAAATGAAACTGAGTAGAATATTTAAAGGTCAGGATTGATCAACGGTTAAGATTCATGGAGGATGAGATCAATGGATATTTTCTAATCCGCTGGTGAAATAAGCTGGTTATTTGAATTTTGGATGGGTGACAGTAAATCAGGGAAAATATCTGTGCTGGTAAACAAAGGGGTGATAGATCTACGGTTATGAAGGGATCCATTCCCAAGAATTGCAGGAAGGATAAAGTTAGATAGGGCAGCGAAATTGGAAATGTAAGATTAAAATAGTGATCAAGATCGACGTCTCGAGATAAAAGAGATCATATCTATGGACAGAGGAATATTCACCTAGGTAAAATGCATAAAGTATAAGCAGAAGCTTCCAAAGCATAAAATAATATAAAAGGAAAAGAACATGGAGGAGGACTATTTATATTTTTTCCATTGGAAGAAGAGAGCTCAGTTTGTGCAGAAGAAGCCAACTCAGACAGCTTCTCATCCACTCATCAATTGACCAGGTATGCCACTTTTTACCTACCAAAGACTATTTAAAAATGGACAGTGGAGGAGAAATAAAGGCTCGTTCTCTAGAATATCATAAAATTGAGGAGGTTTTTGAGGATAGAGATATTGAAATTTTTGATACCCTGTTATCATTTGGTTCAGTTAACCACTTAAAGTCTAAAATAAAAACACTTAAAGACTAGGGTGCAGACTTCCATGGCGTCTGTATATCCTATTTTCAATTGTGTTTCCCTAAGTAAACCCTAGGTTTTCCATACTTTGTCGTGTGGTGTGCTTCAAATTATTCGTGTTCTGAGAGAGTCATTATGGACTCGACTAAGGCTAAGATCGTATATCCTGTCAATGCTTTGGTTGTTCATGACTCACTTGTAGTGCCTTCCTCATTTACCATGTCGCAAGAGGATTTTAGTGAATAAAACCTAATTCAATCTTTTTGTGAGTCGTCACTGAAATTAAAACAAGCCTTTTTCAATACTTGCTTTCAGCTAGATATCTCTTTGCAAATTCAATCCTTCCCTGTAGAAACCAATTTGTTTAATGATTAAACTAAACTGGTCATTTCACTAATTAGTCAGTTTTTAGGTTTGGATACAGATAAATATGTCACTCAGTCATTAATGAGTCTTCTTTTCAAAATCAGTACCATTCCATCTAAGCCCCTGTCATCCCAGTGATTTTTTCTTAAGTATGATAAATTCTTAGATGAGAGTATTCGCTCATAACTGGTGAATTTCCACAATGCAAAGCATTTTATATTCCAATCTCACTTAGTAAGGATGTTTTTGTTCTTCAATGAAGAAAATTTGAAACTACCATAGATGGTTTTAACTGATAAGATTAACATAAACCTCTTCAAATATATGAATTTTCTAATGGATGAAGTGTATAAGGTATTTTTCCATAACAAATTACCAAGGGTTCTTCTCATAATGAAAGAATTTTTACAATTTTCACCAAATAAAAGAATTGGTGATTGGTTTTTGTTGGAAGAACGTACTATCATCAGGGTGTATGGATTCGCCCATGAACCATATATCTTAACTGCATTTCTCACTCCCTAAATTTTTGCATTGGAGTTGATCATACAGAAGCTCATTGTTGAAAATGAACATTTTATTAATTTCAGAAAAGCTTCAGAGATCAATTTTCCCTGGGTAGTTGGGCCATTTATTATCAAAAGCAAAGCTACATTACCTGTAGTAGACAGCTTGTTAAAGGAGATGGGGTTTCAAACAGCTACTGCCATAAACCATGACACCCATCACATCATTTCCATAAGGAAGCAGGTAAATAAGAACAAACCATTTGAACACCGGGAGGTTTAGGGATTAGTTAAAAAATCTAACTGGTTAGATTACCCTTCAACAATCCAGAGTCAAGATGAAATGCAACAAGATCCCACATAACCAATACATCATACAAATGGCACACAACATAATCCATTGGCCATTATTTATACAGCAGAGGTCATTACTTCAATTACTAGTCATTTTGAAATGACTAATAAGAGAACTTTTTCAGATGTTATGGATACAAAAAAGGAAGGCAACTCAGAGACTTCAAAAAGACAGAAAATTGAAGCAGGAGAGTTAATAGAGGTGACAGGAAATAAGAAGCAGATGAAGATAAAAGGCCCGGCCTTTGAGGTAAAGGAGTATGCTTTCTCATAAACTAATGAAGGCTCTAAAGATAAATTCAAAACAAGGGCAGAGTTGTTTGACAAGTACAAGGAGAGCAGAGATACATCCTTGGATGAATCTCTAAAGTTATATGTAATACCCCCATGACATTGCTTTTACTTTCAAGTTTTGAAAATTATTTTTTATTATGTAATGAGTTATGAAACTCAAAGACTGAAATAACATTTGCACAAACAAACCATTTTATTTATTTATTAATAAAGAAAATAACACTTGGAGAACTCAACTACATGAGGGGACACCAACCATTGCACCAAAGAACATGTGTAAGCAAGCTAGAGTGATTGATACCAATCAAATCCAATCCAAAACTCAACAACCAGACAAGATCCTAAATCATAGGGATCTAGTGTTAGTTTTGTACCTAGGAAAGTGTTCCCCTAGTGACTTTTGCCTTAGTCACTTAGAGAGGGGACATCAAGTGACCCTTGCATTAAATGACTTAAGTAAAACCATTTAATTTGACTTTAGAGCATTAAAGTCACTTTTTGATAAATTTAAGTGGGTGAGTGAAATTAATATTTTAGAAATAAAATATGAGCATTTAATTTCAGCCCTTTATCTAATCTAATATACACCATTAGATTAGACTCACCCTAGGGTTTTCTCAAAAAGGCATGGGAAAGGCATTTTGCCTCACTTTTCCACATTGAAGTGAGAAGAGAGAACTAAGAGAGAGAAGAGAGAAAGTTTCCACTTTTCCTGAACAAGAGGAAAAATTGCAGCACGCAAAATGAGGGAAAGGATAGCAGCAAAGAGGTTACGAAAATCGAGGAGAAGACAACAACATTTATCGCTGGTCCGTACATTCTGTACGGTACGGTTTTCGAGGCAGCAGGCACAATTTTTTAGGCAGATTTTTTGCCACAGTTTTCGAGAAAAAAATTCAAGCACGGATTTCGAGGTCCGTACCGTCTGTACAGTTCATCCGTACATTGACACAAAAATTGAGGCAAGAAACAAGAAAAAATCAAAGTTTGATTTTTGTCGAACTGATTTTTGCTGTTCGACACGCAAATCGAGACAGAAATTTATCTTCTAGGTTGAGATAAGTTGGTTTGATATTTTCTGTGTGCTGCTGTAAATGATAAACTTCTCCTGAAAAATAAAAATACTCTCTCTCTCTGACTGGTTTTCCCCTAGTGGGTTTTTCCAGGGCCATTGGCCAAAAATCCTAGTGTTCTGTGTGATTAAATGGTGTGCTGATTTTTATTTCCTGTCACTGAAAAGATTGTTTACAGCAGTGTTTTAAGTCTGAAATTGTTTGTTTATTTCCAGCACTTTATTTTTTTGAGAATGTCATAAACAGTGATATAAATTTTACTTGAAACCGGTGGCTGAAAACTAGTGAAAAATCTACATGGTATCAGAGCGGGTTGTGGCAGAAAATTAAATTTTAGCAGTGAAACAGTCATTTCCAAAATTCAAAAAAACCTTTGTGATAGTAGTACATTTTGTTGAAACTTGTTCTTTGAGAAAATGACTTTCATGGGGTTGAGAACTGAGGATAGGTTGGATGGGGCAGCGAACTTTGTCTCATGGAAATCCTAGATTTTACTTGTGCTGAAGGAGAATGAGTTGTGGGAAGAAGTAGTTAGAAACACTACAGCAAACCCCATTACTATTCCTACTTCTATTGATATAGTATTACTTGCAGCCTTTAATAAGAAGGATAGTAAAGCCATGAGGATAATCTTAGATGTTGTTAAAGACTATGTTATTCCTCAGATTTCAGCAAACGATCATGCGCATGAAATGTGGATTGCTTTGACCGGTTTGTTTGCAAGTACTAATGAAAACAGGAAGATGGTACTTAGAGAGAAGTTGAAGAATGCCAAGATAGTCAAAGGAGAGGCATGTATGACTTATCTTACTAGGATCTCTCAGGTGAGAGATGAGCTTGCAGCTGTTGGGGTGGCCATTGACGCTCCTGAGTTAGTGCGGACAGCCCTGAATGGGGTCACTGTACCTTGGGTTGTGTTTGTTCAGGGGTTGGTGGCCAGAGAGAACTTACCATATTGGGACAGAGTATGTGATGACTTTGCTCAGGAGGAGACTCAAAGGGGTTTCTTGTAGTGCATTGGCTCTACTAGTAGAGGGGATGAGGAGCATGTGTCATTGACAGCAAAGGGGAAGAAGAAGAGAAAGAAGGGTCCCAAGAAGGGTGTGGCCAAGCAGCAGCGGGGTGGGAAGAAGAAGGATATGAGCACTGTGAAGTGTTTTGCATGTCACAAGATGGGACACTATGCTGCTATGTGTCCGAACAAGAAGAAGAAGAAGCAGCAGACAGCCACTTCAACTAAGATCAATGATTTTGTAGCTAGATTTCAGAGTGAGTTTTCACTATGCACTGGGCATATTGAGAGAGAGAGAGAGAGAGAGAGAGAGAGAATCCATTCTCACAAGTGCGGATGTTGACAGACAGAGGGAGTTTTCCTGTGTGACATACCATTCTTATAGTGCATCTACTTCCATCACTTGGTACATAGATAGAGAAGCCTCGAGCCACATGATAAGTGCTCGTGAGTTGTTCTCCCAGATTTCACAGGTAGATACAGATATGGAGGTTGTGTTGGGAGATGACTCAGAATTCAGTGCAGTTGGACATGGGACCATTACATTTCAGAGGGATTCCATGATTCCCATGGTATTGCAGGATGTATTGTATGTGCCTGGGATGAAGAAGAACCTAGTGTTATTTTCCCTTATCGAGGATCAGGGTCCTGGGGTGTATTTCCCAGATGGACACATGCATATGTTTCCCAAGACTGCAGGACCATCTGCTTTAGTTACCATTGGAGCAAGATGTGGGAAACTGTATAGGCTCTTGTTTCAGCTACAGCATGCTTTAGCACATAGCAGCAACAGTGAGTTATGTGAGATTTAGCATAGGAGGATGGCTCACTTGCATCATCCATCCTTGGGGTTATTGAGGAACATGGTGACAGGTTTAACGAAGTTTAGCATAGGGCAGAGTGATGTGTGCAGGGGGTGTGCTTTGGGAAAGTACATCAAGACTGCTTTTTCGAGCAGTGATAGCAGGTCAATTGGTACTCTTGACTTGATACATTCATACTTATGCAGACCTATGTCTTTTGTGTCCTTGAGAGGATACGAGTATTATGTGACATTCATTGATGACCATTCCAGGAAGACCTAGATCTACTTTCTAAAGAGCAAGAAGTCTGAGGAAGTCTTGCAGAGGTTCCAAGAGTTCAAAGCTCTTATGGAGAACCAAACAGGGAGGAAGATCCGAGTCTTGATATCGGATAACGGGGGTGAGTATACCTCCAAGGAGTTTGATGGATTTTGCAGACAGGAGGGGATCACGAGATAGTTGATAGTTCTGTATACTCTATAGCATAATGGAGTAGCAGAGAGGAAGAACAAGTCCATTGTTGGAGCAGCCCGAGCTATGTTACATGACCAGTCACTTCCTTTCTTTCTCTGGGTTGAGGCTTGCAGCACCGCTGTATATCTTCAGAATAGAAGTCCCCATCTGGAAGTGGGGAATATGACACCTACGGAGTGCTTTTCAGGAAAGAAGCCTAAAGTTGGCCATTTTCATATATTTGGTAGTATGACTTACTCTCATGTCCCTTCAAAGAAGAGGACAAAGTTGTATCCCACTGCAGAGAAGGGCATATTTGTGGGTTATGATGAGACTACGAAGGATTTCCGTATTTACCTTCCCTCTCAGAGGAAAGTGGTGGTGAGGAGGGATGTGAAGTTTGAGGAGGAGCAAGCCTTTAGGAGGTCGAGAGAGTTAGAGTAGGGAGAGAAACAGGTCCCTGCACCTCAGGTTGTGGCACAGGTTCCATCTACACAACAGTCAGAATCACAGGTTTTCAGGGTTACACAACCACAGAGTGTTGGCATAGGTTCACCAGGTTCAGTGGTTAGGCCAGCAGAGTCTTCGAGGACAAGTGATGGGTATACTATTACAGGTACACCTTACAAGGGATCGGGATTAGGATCAAGATCAGGATTATAGGGTACACCTGGTGTTGGCACACCAGCTTCAGGTTTAGAGATGACTAGGGATTCTAGCTCTGGTAGCTCTTCAGATGAGGACAGGCCAATGTGGGAAGAACATTCAGGGAATAAGAATCCTAAGTGGCTTCGGGAGACCTTGAATAATGCCTTAAATGCTGGGACACCCAATGACAAGGTGAGAGCCATCAAGATGCTGGACAGATTGGGCATGGTGTTGGTGGCTTGTACACGATATTTTGAGCCTTCTAATTTTGAGGAGGCCTCCCAACATTCGATATGGAGAGATGCCATGATGGATGAGTACCATTCCATCATGAAGAATGATGTATGGGATATTGTTCTGAGACCAAAGGGGAAGCCAGTGGTGAATTCTCATTGGCTTTACAAGCTAAAGCATGCAACATATGGGAGTGTGGAGAAGTACAAAGCCAGGTTTGTAGCATGGGGGTTTTCACAGGTTGAGAGCACTGATTATGATGAGACTTTTGTGCTGGTTGCTTATATACTTCTTTCAGGAGCTTGATCTCCATTGCAGTAGAAATGGGTTGAAAGATCCATCATATGGATGTGAAGACCGCATTTCTCAATGGGATCATACAGGAGGAGATTTACATTGAGCAGCCTCGAGGCTTTGAGATACATGATAGAGAGACACATGTATGCTGGTTGAAGAAGGCCCTTTACGGGATGAAGCAAGCTCTAAGAGCTTGGTACTCCAGGATTGATTCTTACTTGTTGAGTATGGAGTTTCAGAAGAGTGAAGCAGATCTGAATCTCTACTTCATCATGGTTGGAGATGATCTGCTTATTCTTCTGTTATATGTTGATGACTTGTTTATCACATGGAGAGAGAGACCCATTGCAACTTGCAAGAAGGAGCTTGCAGCAGAGTACGAGATGACTGATATTGGGTTGATGGAGTATTTTTTGGGATTGGAGGTTTGGCAGGAACCTAGACATATTTTCCTGGGGAAGGGAAAGTATGCAGTTGATATTTTGAGGAGATTCAGGATGGAGGATTACAGGCCTATGTCGACACCTATGATCACCAACTGGAAGAAGCTCCATGCTTCTGAGGGAGAGTTGGTGGACCCTACTTTATATCATTAGCTTATCAGGTCATCGATGTATCTGGTCAAGACTCGGCCATATTTGTCGTTGCAAAACATGTGTTGCGTTATCTTTCAACGACAATATATTTTGGTTTGTACTACAGGAGTTTAGAGGGGATTAGACCGGTTGGCTATAGAGATTCAGATTGGGCAGGCAGTGTGGCAGACCGAAAGAGCACTTCTGGATGTTGTTTTAGTTTGGGCTCGGCAGCAGTTTCGTGGTTCAGTCGGAAGTAGAAGTTTGTTGCATTGAGTACTGCAGAGGCTGAGTACATGGCAGCCAGTTTGGCCAACTGCAAGGCCTTGTGGCTTCGCAAGTTGCTAGTGAATTTATTTGGTCAGGAGCTTAGGCCTACGGTAATTTACTGTGACAATCAAAGTTGCATCCAGCTCTCTGAGAATCCAGTCTTTCATGATCGGTCAAAGCACATAGAGATTAGATATCATTTCATCTGAGACTATGTTCAGAGAGGAGCAGTCACACTTCAGTACATTTCCACTGATGAGCAGGTAGCAGACATACTGACGAAGTCTTTGGGGATGGGCAAGTTTGTCTTCTTCAGAGACAAGTTGGGAGTGGTGCAGAACACCTTCCTCGATAAGAGGGAGTGTTAGTTTTGTACCTAGGGAAGTGTTCCCCTAGTGACTTTTTCCTTAGTCACTTAGAGAGGGGACATAAAGTGACCCTTGCATTAAATGACTTAAGTAAAAGCATTTAATTTGACTTTAGAGCATTAAAGTCATTTTTTGATAAATTTAAGTGGGTGAGTGAAATTAATATTTTAGAAATAAAATATGATCATTTAATTTTAGCCCTTGATCTAATCTAATCTCCACCGTTAGATTAGACTCACTCTAGGGTTTTCTCAAAAAGGCATGGGAAAGGAATTTTTCCTCACTTTTGCATATTGAGGTGAGAAGAGAGAGCTGAGAGAGAGAAGAGAGAAAGTTTCCATTTTTCCTTAGCAAAGAGGGAACGAAAATCGTGGAGAAGACAGCATCATTTATTGTTGGTCCGTATGGTACGATTTTTGAGGCAGCAAGCACGATTTTTGAGGTATATTTTTTGGCACAGTTTTCGAGAAAAAAAGTCAAGCATGGATTTCAAGGTATGTGTTAGCACTCAAAATTTACCCAAGGTTGTGGAAGGAAATCTCTAGGTAACAACAAAAACCACTTCAGAAAGAAACTGGCTTTTCTTTCTAGAGACGGATCTCTCACATATAAATTTAACAAGGCCATATATATGAAATCAGTATTTTAAATCAAGTAGATGGTTGAAACAGCACATATACCATTGGGAAATGGAGTCAAATAGATAAAGATAATACAAAGCTTTCATACATGGGATCTCAACAAAGCCAAGATAACCATTCAGTCATAGTCATTCATTGATTTTCAAGCAAATAAGAAAGAAACATGAACAATCCATCAATATATAGCATCACAAGATGAATTCCATATCAACTTTAGCAGAAATATTTGTGAAATATCTGAGACAATAGCCAGAGCATAACAAGTATGAATTCTGAAACTATTCAACACTACGTTCCAGATATGAAGAAAACAAAATGGACAGTAAGCACTAAGAAGACAATCACATGGAAAGAAGGCACATACTGTAACATAAACGACACAGGAATCTCTGAAGATCCACCAACATTCAGCTTTGTTATTTCATTCAAAAATCATAAGTTCTCAAAAAACATCATTTCAAACATATGGGTTCCAACCCCCAATACATCAAATAAATTCAAATATATACAAAGATAACTTCTTCCCAAGAAGATCAATAACTGAATAATCTGTTAATCAAAGTTTTTTGTAACGATATCCCTAACAACTAGGAATAAAACTACATGCTTCGATTCTAACAACATATCATTTGATTATAATCAACTTAGTGACTGCAGGGTATCCCGAATGAGCAACTCCACGACGCGCAACACCTGTTTTCAAGGATGAAGTATATACTTGGTCTTCTCGAATCTTTCCACGATCCTCCATTGTTCTGCATTTGGTTTGTCATATTCTGTCATTTCTCTAATGGATACCTCTAGATCCACATAGGCTTAATAAGATACTGTGGGAAATCCTCTTCTAATGATTAAAAACTTTTGCAATACTTCGAAATCCTTTGTCAATTTTTCTACAATGATCTTTCCAGTCAGCCCTTTAACCAAATCTTCAAACTTGGAATGGTCCATGCGATTATGTACTAGCAGACTGTGATAATGTTCCTAAGAAAATAATCTTCCTTCGTCATCCCAGAAAGAAAGGAGGTCGTCTTCAAATATCCTTAAAAGCAAGCTTGAAATCCCTTATCTGTGAAGACATTGTATTTGCTTTATCTTGTACCAGCTTCATGAGCTGATGTTTGTTAATAAATTTCTTCGCCCATAGTACAATAGCTACTCTGTCCTCAATTTTGATGTCCTGCAACTTCTGATATGTTAGAGAATTCAAAAAATTTAAAGCATTCTGAGTTGTATTTAGAGGATTCTTTTCCATGGTCTCATTTGCCAACTTCAGTCTTTGAGTAGCTAAATTGACTAATGCACTTTGATCATCAATAAAATTTAAATAGTGTCTAAACTTGGTGATTTCCACAGATAATGTATCCCAAATTAAATGTTTATCTCCTTGTAGAGGACCTTTTCCTATACTTCTTTCCTTTAATTCATTAAACTTTTTCTGTAACTGCCTTTTATCATTTAATGTTTTATTCTTCTCTTCAATGATTCTAGCCAATTTTGATTTAATCTTCTCATTTTCTTCCTTTAACTCTTTGATTTCCACATCCTTCAGACTTACCTATGACATAGGAACTAACAGATCATCTGCACAAAAATCACTTAACGATTTTTCAATGTTCACAAGAGATAAATCTATGTCAACAGGAGTTTGACTCATCAGTTCTTCCATAATTTCCTTTTCATCATTTTGATACTTTTTAAACTTCAAAATCTGGGTCATCAATTCAACTCTTTCCACTTCCCATCTGTTTTTCTCCTCTTGTATTTTCAATTCTTTGACTTTGTAATCCATCATCTCTTGATAAACTTTATGTTTTTCTTCCTGCAATGTAAATAATTCTGGGTACTGAGCATGTTCAGCATTTGGGATTTTAAGCTTCTTTTTTAATACTTGGATGGTATTGTCCTTTTCTTCTAAAAGATTTTTGATTGCCTGCACATTTCCTGGTTCGCTTCCTAAGCTTATAACATCTCCCTGTAACTTTTTAATCTGGATCATATTTGCTTTATTTTCTACTTTCTCATGCTTCAATTGGACTTCCATTTTATCTACAAGGGCCTGCAATTTATTAACCTTCATAATAGCATGTAATAAATCGGAATAGATAACATCTCCAATCTACTTATGGAGTTGTATCTTATCGGGAACACTAATTTTATCTAACTTCACTTCCATCTCAGATACTTTTTTATCACTAACCACAGCAAACTTCAACGTATTTCTCTCCACATCTCGAGTAGAAATCAATGATGTATTTTGATTGATTAGACTTCTAACTCGAGGAATCAAATTTCTGGTTTCCTCTGCTGACTGCATTTGTTTTTCAGCATAACTTGACACTAACTCTGCTCTGGATTTGAAAACATGAACTTGGCTCTGCACAAGCCTCTCCTCCAAAGGAATACTAATGCATTTGTACATATTTCTTTGGGAACAAGACTATCCTCTTTGAATCCTCTGAAACTATTTCTCCTGAAACTTGATCATCCTGAGAGTGTGTTTTGATCTTTTTATATGAAATGTTTTCATCCACATCCATACTCTCAGTCTCAGAAAGACTCCTCTTATTCAAAATGCTAGGATTATCAAGTGATTGAACCGCTGCAATCAACTCATTGCTCCTACCCTCATCAATTCCTGAACTTTATTCAAAACAAGACAAATTGGCTATTTTATCTAAACCTTCGACAACTTGATGATCGAATGGTTTATTTTTGTTTGACTGCTTTCTCTGATAAATTATGTGATGTGGATCGTAATTGATTCTTTGCTCCTTCTGGAAATTCAGAACTTCTAATAACTTTTCTATAACCAACAGGGCACTTTTGTTTTTGAAAATAAACGGACCAACTTGAAGAGGAAACTTAACATTTGAAGACTTTTTGAACACCCCAAAATGCTCTTCTTCTGCACACAATCTCTGCCTCATAAACTCAAGTGCAAATATTCTTGGAGTCAGAAAAATAGGTAGCTTGTATGGTTGCCCAGTGAACCCATACACCCTCAAAACAGTAAAATCTTTATATAAGAACCAGTCTCCTATTCTGTCCTCTGAGGAAGACTGTAGCATGAGTTTCATTTCTTCTAACACCCTTGGTAATACATCATCAAACAGTAATTTATGCATCTCGGCCATAATTGTATTTACAAACTCAAACATATTGATTTCTTTTGGAAGATCTCTAGAGAAAATGGTGGACAGGAATTGCAATTCCGACACATTTGAACACAGCAGCATATTCAGTAAGTATGACTGATATTTAAAAAACCTGACTTTGGGAAATTCGACCAACTGGACATGGATAACTTCAGCCAAATACTCATCTAGATTGAAACAATGGATTAAATGGGACTTGGGCTCAATTGAACTTATTCTCAATAAGAAACCTAAAACGACTTCATTGACATGAATATCATCATCTAAACCTAGAATTTGGCTGACTAAAGACATAACCATATGTACCTCTTTTTTGAAAATGTTAACATTATATGGCATAAAAAGTCCTTCTAATGACTGACCATCTTTCAGAATACTGGATAGAAATTGGCATCTAACTTTGGTTTTACAACTTTTATACATTTCGACTAAGACCAACTCATTCAAAGACTCACAATTATCAGGAAAATTATCAAGTAGGTTCAATATTCCGCGAACGGCTTTTGTATCAACCTTACAAAGTATTTTGGACGTGGTATGACTCATGACAACTCTTTTGGAGGGGGAATAATTGTTTGCGCACCATTCGACAAATTCGGGAAATGGTAAGGTTTGCTCAATAGCAAAATAATATGAAAAATAACTGTAGATATTTAGAACATCATTCCCCTACAAATTACACTGCCACAACCGCTCTTTTGAAACTGATACATTTCCAACTGATAAAACAGGGTCACATATGTTTCTTTCCCTATCGACAACAAATTCTTTCCTCTCATCCAAAACTCTGCATAAAACTCCTAAACCATGTTCCTTTTCCATAACAAACCATGGAAGCAACTCTTTGAACCAAGTTTAAGTGTTTTAAGGCTTACCTGTGACTATAGATACGTAGAAGTTGACTTTGGAAATATGGCAGACTGTCTCCTTCCTTTCACCCGCAGCACACAAATGAAATGATTTTTTAAACCAAGTCAACTTTACCTTTATACAACGGTCTTTTCCGAAGCCCTCATCAAGCATTTTTTCCTTAACTACTTTTCTCCACGGAATTCACTTCAAGTTGCCACATGGAACATGGTTTACATTCCGCTACCACCTTTCCCTTTTAACTATCTCCCAATTTTACCTTTCGGAACCAATAATGACTGTCGATGAGTTTTCACTTTTTGCTTAAACCATTGGATTGAGATCGGATGTGCATATTCCACTAGCCTTTTTTATTTTTTCAAGTGTGCATCTTTATTCAGCGGATTGTTTCTCAGCGATAGATTTTGTTTGCTTTGTTCCATAACCGTTGATCTTTAAGCTTTGTTAACCACCTCCGCTTCCCCACATTACTTATATCTTGTGCATCTTTACCTAGCAGATCCATTTTAAACCGTAGATTTCACCTCAACCGCTTTACACCTTCGGATTGCATGACAAATTAACCACTATGCACATTTTAATAATGGAATCAAACTATTAAAATTTGCAAATTTTATCCTTTTATTTTCCTCAATCATACCTCTTCCTCAGTTGTTCAACATACAGGTGTTAACAACTGGCTCCAACTAGGGATGATATCCTCCCTGTGAGGTATCAAAGAACTCGTAGACCAGGTGCCTATCTCTAATCTTTGTATCCAAACTTCCAAACTTTTTACTTTTTATCTGATATATTTCTTCTTAAAATAAAGAAAAATGGCTTACCTCCTAAATCTTAGGGCCTTCACTCCGGGCTTCAAAAATATTCGGCTCACCATCTGTACTGCTTTCAAGAAAACAAATATTTACAAACTATGGTACAAATTTTACTTTCCACCTTAGGACAGGTAATGCTTCAAAAAATTTCCATTGACGGGGTTACTCTCCAAAGAATACCCATTCGGATATTCCAAGAGAAATGCATTTTCCCCACTGTGACCTGCAATAACATAAGGACCTACCCACATGTGATCAAATTTTCCATGTTTATCTTCTTTAGGAGCATCCCATTTTAACACCAGGTCATCAATTTGGAACTGTTCTTCTTTCACACTTCTATCAAAAGTATTTTTCATTTTTTCCTGGTGTGTCTGCACTTTATCATAAGCTTTATTCCTTTGCTCTTCTAACTCAATGATTTGGTTTATCCTTTTCTGCATGTGGTTTGGTTCTTCCTGTTGCTCCTGAAAATATCTCATAACTGGAACAGCCAATGATGCTGGAAAAATAACTTTAGTTCCATATACCAATTGAAAAGGAGACATTCCAGTCGCTCTTTTAGTACTAATCCTGTCAGCCCATAAAGCATACTTAAGTTTGGTGTGCCAAGATCTCTTGTTATCTTCTAACAACTTCTTGATAATCCTTACCAAGCTCTTATTGGAAGACTTGGCCAATCCATTTCCCTGTGGATAATAAGCAGTTGAATGATTTAAGCTGATATGACATTTATGACAAAAATTAATCATCTTTTTGGATTTAAAAGCCGTTGCATTATCAGTCACTATTCTTCTAGCGCACCCAAACCTGGCCAATATATTTTCTTCAAGAAAATCCATGATTACTGTCTCAGTTGCTCTCCTAGTAGGAATTGCTTCGATCCATTTTGTGAATTAATCCATGGCCGTTAAAATCCATTTATGTTGTCCTGAAGAATTTGGGTTTATCTCTCCAATGAAATCCAAACCCCACTGTTGAAAAGGAACTTCTACTATTACTGGATTAAGAGGAAGGGGAATTACCTTCCTTTTACCGTCAAAAATCTGGCATTGATGACATATGCTAGTTTCTGTGTACACATCTTAAAACAATGTCAGCCAATAGAAACCTGCTCTCAAAATTTTGTTTGCCGCCACCTTCCAAGAATGATGTCCTCCACAATCTCCTTTATGAAATTCTTTTACTGTATGTTGGGCTTCATTTTCTAAAAGGCAATTAAGTAACACACCTCTAGGATCCTTCCAATAAAGATATTGATTTATAATACAAAACTTAGAAGCTTTCAACTTTACCGATCTTGCTCTGGTTTTACTCAATCCTGCAGGAGCTTGTAAATTTTGAAGAACATGAACAATATCAGAATACCATGGAGATGTAGCAAAGTCAATCATTACCTCTACTCCTGTATCTAACTGATGCCATTGAGTAGATAAGAAATTGAGCTGTAAAGATTCACAGTTTGAATCTGTCAACATTTTTTCCAATCCCTGCCCTTTAACCAACTTGGTAGGTCTAATATCTATGTCATACTCTAGTAATGTCGTTATCCATTTCGCCCTTCTTCCCTCTGGGTCAGGTTGTGTGAGAATCCCTTTTACTGCAGCGGTTGGAACATGAGCAATTATATGTGAATGAAGAATATACACCCTGAAATCCTTCAATGCTTTAACTAAATCATATGCTTGCTTCTCCATAATATCATATTTTAATTCCCCATCTCTCAACATCTTACTGAAAAAGGCTATGGGCTGCTCCATGTTCTCATTATTTTTCTGTAACAAAACTGCAGCAATGGTATGTTCTAAAGCATAAGAAAATATTAAGAAATCTTTTGTGAAGTCTAGACTCACCAACACAAGAGCCTCCAAAATAGCTTGTTTTATTTCTTTAAAATATTTCTTAGCCTCCGCATTCCATTTTATTTCATGACCCTTTTTCAACATATTTGTGATATTCATTAATATTTCAGCAAAACTGGGAATGAATCTTCTCAAAAAATTTACTTGTCCCAAGAATGATTGTATTTCTTTTTAACTTCTTGGTTCTCCTACCTTCAAAATTGCACTGACTCTTTCAGGATCAATCTATATTCCATCCTTTGAGATTATGTGGCCCAACAAATTTCCTTTTTCCAATGCGAAATTTGATTTATTTGGATTCAATGATATACCAAATTTCCTGCATTTTATGAATTTTTTTTCCAAATGATGAATATGCTCTCTATCATACCTTGAATAAACTGTGATTTCATCCATATAAATTACCACAAATTTGCCTATTTCTCCTGCAAAAGCAATATCCATGGCATGCTGGAAGGTAGCCCCTGCATTCATCAAACCAAAAGGAATCTTTGCATACATAAAGGTGCCCCATGGTGTAGTGAAGGAAGTCTTCTCTTGATCTTCAGGTAACACCTTAATCTAATTGTATCCAAAAAAACCATCCATCATTGAAATCCTTTCTGCTCCGACCACTTTCTGCAAAATACGATCCATCTTCGGTAAAGGATAATTATCTTTCATAGAGACCTTATTCAAATTCCTAAAATCTATGCAAACCCTTATTTCTCCATTTTTCTTTCTAACAGGAACTAAATTAGCAACCCACCTTGAAAATCTTAAAGTCACAATAATCTTGGCATCAAACAATTTTTAATTTCCTTCTCAATAACTAGTAGTAGCTTTGGATTTATTCTTCTAAGCTTCTGTATGAAAGGCTTTTCTTCAAGTTTGATCGGAATAGTATGTTGATTATTGAAGTATCATATTCCTTAAGGTCCTCATAACTCCAAGCAAACACATCTGTATACTTTTTCATCAAATTCGCGTATTCTTCTTCTTCTTTTGTAGGCAAGTTTTTAGACAGTTTCACAATCTTTGGATTCTCTTTAGTACCAATGTTTCTATCTTCAATACAATTATCAACAGGTTTTACTTTTGGATCTTTAGCAACATCATTCTGATAAAAAAGTTTCTCTAAAGGAATCAAACCTCTTGGTATAAAATTGCTTTTCAATTGAATTATATCCTTTCCTCCTAAAGTTCCTTTCAATTTTTTAGTACTGGTCTTTTCTTCTTCATTTTCTTCAACCTCTTGGAAATTTTCACTGTCATCATTTTCAGCATCAATATGAGTGTTTACAAATTCTCCTGATAGTTCCAAAAATATTTTTATCTGCATGTCATCTTCAAATACCTGCCAATATTTAGAATTATCATGTATAGATGGTCTATTTACAATGTCTACCTGATACTCTTTTTGACCAGCACTTGGAGTTTTGAATTTACCAGCAGCAACCGCCAAAGAATCTGCTACTGTATTCTCATATCTTGGAATCACCTTAATTGTATGTTCTATAAAATAATTACCAAACATATCCCATACTTCATTTCTGTAAGCTCTCATATGGGGATGTCTGGTTTGATAACTGTCATTCACTTGGTTTATCACAAGCTCTGAATCTCCTAAAACTCTTATCCTTTGTGCTCCCAGATCCTTCAATGCATGCAACCCAAGTAACAGAGCTTCATATTCAGCCACATTATTCGTGCATTCAAATGTTAACTTATATGACAGAGCTTTAAAATCCCTGATAGGAGAAATTATATATACACCAGCGCCAACCTTTGCCACATATCCATCAAAATACATAGTCCATAAACCATCTCTTTTCTGTTTCTTTTCCAAATCATTTTGTTCTATCACTCCTTCTTTATTCTTTTTAGATTTCATTTGCAACGTAGACTCCAAATCACATGGGACAGTATCATTAAAGAAAATAGAAGAACCCAAATCAGTATCGAAAGCATATATATGATGAATTTCATGTCTATCTTGACTACTCAGTACATAAGGAGTTCTTTTCTCACTATACAACCTCCTACTCCCATCTTGGACAGGAATAGTGGCATATGACATGTCCATTTACAAGCTACCCTTCAACTTTGAAGTCCAAGACCTTGATAGCAACACCCCAAATTTTGGTGGAATGTCTGCCACTACCACATCCATTACTATTGTTTTAGTTAGCAATTTATTCAAAGTTACTACCATATCTTTAATTAATCCAAGACACTTCACCCTCCTAGAATCAAAGGAATACAAATCTTTATAAGGTCTTTTCACTTCTAGTCCCAAACTTTCAACTACTCATTTTGGCATTAGATTATGTGATGCACCTGAATCTAACATTGCATTATGTACCACCATATCATGCACATTCAAACTCAAATAAAAAGGAGGAACTTCTTCATCACCTATACTTTCAACTTTTTACCCAAACGAAATAGTAGGATTATCATCTGTCAACTCTAAAATGTCTAATTGAAATTCTCCTTGACCTTTAACCATCTTTGTTATTGTATCCCTGTACTCGTTATTTCTCAACAATTCATTAAAAGGAACAGATATTTTTAGCTTGGAAAGTTCATTCTGCAAATTAAAAGTAGAATTAACTTTCTCTACATCTACTAGTGCTACGTGTTTCAATCTTTTTGTTTTTTGTACTTCATTTTCAACTTCTTTATTTAAAACAGACTCTTTTTGTATTTCCTTTCCTTTTTCTGTATTTAATGAACTTGTGGAAGGATGATTTGGATTTAGCCTCCCTTTATTTATAACGACTTCTCTATTTCTCATTCTAATCTTCCTATGTATATCATCCATAGCATGCAAATAACCCCTCTGATACTGCTCTGGTTCCCTTTCAAATTCTTCATTTCCATCTTCTTGTGCAAACATGTGATGTTCTTCTTCAGTAAGATATATCTCTGAATCTAATTCCCCAAAAAGATGAATTTCATTCTCAGTAGGATCCTCTTCATCTGCAACATAATTCTCAGGGAAAGGTGGTCAAATCTGCTGCTCTTCTTGATTCCTTGGGTCTCTCATATCTCTTTGCCTATTTTGTGGAGGCATAGGAGGATTTGGCCTTCTAAAATTCGAATTTCTGATTTGAGGATCAGCTTGTTCTCTATTAAATGATCTATTGTCCATAGTCAATCTATCCATTAACTTCTCCATTGTCTTCAACATCATTTCAAATTTAATATCAGTTGCAGAAGAAGAAGTGGAAGGCATATTTTCTTCTCTTGTTTTCCTCCTATCAATGTCTCTTTGTTTCATCTTTCCACTCGCCATCATATTTGCTTCCACTTCTAAAGCATCTGCGAACATAGCAGCAAGACTTGCTGATTTTCTCTCTCTTAATGAAAAAGCAAAGTCATTATCAAAAGCTCCAGCATAATGAATTTTAGCAGCAGCCGCAGAAGGTTTTATATCTTCTGGAATGGAATTATAAACCCTCATAAATCTGCTTGAAAATTCATGAACATATTCAAAACCTCCTTTATTGAGACTATTATATTGGGACAAAAGCTACAGAGGGCTTTGTTTGTCATCCCATCTTTCTAGAAATGCATTTTGGAAAGCTTGAAAATTCAGGATTGATGCAACTAGAAAATCTTTAAACCATTTCTTCGCTTCCCCTGATAAACTCTGAGCAAACAACCGCATTTTAACATCCATATAATCGACTTCCTCCAAGTCGACAAAATATTCAAATTTAGCTACATGCTACTTTGTTGTGATGCTTCCTTCTCCATCAAATAAATAAATTCTCTGAGAATAATTTTGAGGAAGATCATGCAAGACAACAGGTAAACATAAAGGAGCAAATCTGGTTGCCATTGGTCTAGGTGGAATTGGAGGGACTGATGAATTTTGAATATTTTGAATAATAGGTGCTTCTTCAACTTTTGCAGACTGTTGAAGATCTCTCCAAAGGGAATCAAGCAAATAATATTCTAATCTTCGAGGGTTAAATTCAACGTTTTCAAGATCAAACTCAGATTTAGATTTCAACAAACCTTTTTCAATATCAATTTCCCATTTTTTATCAAAGATGCTATGAAAATTTTGAGAAGATGATGCACCAAACAAAGAAATATCTACTTTTTCTTTGTCTTTTTTCCTAAATAATTTTTCTGGAACCTCCAAACTTCGTAAAAATTCAGTATCAGAATTACCTCGTGTATGTCTTTTCGAAGCCAGGATGTCTTTTGAAATCTTGCAATAATTTTAGAACTACAATCACCAGGGCAAATATACAACCTTTTTTACCAACAAAAATTCATGTTTGCCGACATAAATCTTTTCTTAATCTTTATAAACGTTGTCGTTTCTCCCAGCACTGATTTGCACTTTCATCCTCGGCAACGGTGCCAATTTGTTAGCACTCAAAATGTACCCAAGGTTGTGGAAGGTAATCTCAAGGTAACAGCAAAAACCACTTCAGAAAGAAACTGGCTTTTCTTTCTAGAGAGGGATCTCTCACATATAAATTTAACAAGGCCAGATATATGAAATCAGTATTTTAAATCAAGTAGATGGTTGAAACAACACATATACCATTGGGAAATGGAGTCAAATAGATAAAGATAATACAAAGCCTTCATACACGGGATCTCAACAAAGGCAAGATAACCATTAAGTCATAGTCATTCATTGATTTTCAGGCGAATAAGAAAGAAACATGAACAATCCATCAATATAGAGCATCACAAGATGAATTCCATATCAACTTTAGCAGAAATATTTGTGAAATATCTGAGACAATAGCCAGAGCATAACAAGTATGAATACTGAAAATATTCAACACTACATTTCAGATATGAAGAAAACAAAACAGACAGTAAGCACTAAGAAGACAATCACATGGAAAGAAGGCACAGACTGTACCATAAACGACACAGGAATATCTGAAGATCCACCAGCATTTGGCTTTGTTATTTCATTCAAAAATCATAAGTTCTCAAAAAACATCGTTTCAAACATATGGGTTCCCACCTCCAATACATCAAATAAATTCAAATATATACAAAGATAACTTCTTCCCAAGAATATCAATAACCAAATAATCTGTTAATCAAAGTTTTTTGTAACTATATCCCTAACAACTAGGAATAGAACTACATGCTTCGATTCTAACAACAAATCATTTGATTATAATCAACTTAGTGACTGCAGGGTATCCCAAATGAGCAGCTCCATGATGCGCAACACCTGTTTTCAAGGATGAAGTATATACTTGGTCTTCCCAAATATTTCCATGATCCTCCATTGTTCCGCATTTGGTGTGTCATATTCTATCATTTCTCTAATGGATACCTCCAGATCCACATACGATTCATAAGATACTGTGGGCAATCCTCTTCTAATGATTAAAAACTTTTGCAATACTTCGAAATCTTCTGTCAATTTTTCTACAATGATCTTTCCAGTCATCCCTTTAACCAAATCTTCAAACTTGGAATGGTCCATGCGATTTTGTACTAGCAGACTGTGATAATGTTCCTGAGAAAATAATCTTTCTTCGTTGTCCTAGAAAGAAGGGAGGCCGTCTTCAAATAGATCCTTAAAAGCAAGCTTGAAATCCCTTATCTGTGAAGACATTGTATTTGCTTTATCATGTACCACCTTCAGGAGCTGATGTTTGTTAATAAATTTCTTCGCCCATAGTACAATAGCTACTATGTCCTTATTTTCGATGTCCTGCAACTTCTCATATGTTAGAGAATTCAAAAAATTTAAAGCATTCTGAGCTGTATTTAGAGGCTTCTTTTCCATGGTCTCATTTGCCAAGTTCAGTCTTTGAGTAGCTAAATTGACTAATGCACTTTGATCATCAATAAAATTTAAATAGTATCTAAACTTGGTGATTTCCGCAGATAATGTATCCCAAATTAAATGTTTAGCTCCTTGTAGAGGAGCTTTTCCTATACTTCTTTCCTTCAATTCATTAAACTTTTTCTGTAACTGGATTTTATCATTTAATGTTTTATTCTTCTCTTCAATGATTCTATCCAATTCTGATTTAATCTTCTCATTTTCTTCCTTTAATTCTTTGATTTCCACATCCTTCAGACTTACCTGTGACATAGGAACTAACAGATCATCTGCAGAAAATTCACTTAATGGTTTTTCAATGTTCACAAGAGATAAATCTGTGCCAACAGGACTTTGACTCATCAGCTCTTCCATAATTTCCTTTTCATCATTCTGATACTTTTTTAACTTCGAAATCTGGGTCATCAATTCAGCTCTTTCCACTTCCCATCTATTTTTCTCCTCTTGTAGTTTCAATGCTTTGCCTTTGTAATCCATCATCTCTTAATAACCTTTATCTTTTTATTCCTGCAATGTAAATAATTATGAGGACTGAGCATGTTCAGCATTTGGGATTTTAGGCTTCTTTTTTAATACCTGGATGGTATTGTCCTTTTCTTCTAAAAGCTTTTTGGTTGCCTGTACATTTCTTGGTTCGCTTCCTAAGCTTATAACATCTCCCGGTCACTTTTTAATCTGGATCATATTTGCTTTATTTTCTACTTTCTCATGCTTCAATTGGACTTCCATTTTATCTACAAGGGCCTGCAATTTATTAACCTTCATAATAGCATGTAATAAATCGGAATAGATAACATCTCCAGTCTGCTTATGGAGTTGTATCTTATCGAGAGCACTAATTTTATCTAACTTCACTTCCATTTTAGATACTTTTTTATCACTAACCACAACGAACTTCAAGGTATTTCTCTCCACATCTCAAGTAGAAATCAATGATGTCTTTTGATTGATTAGACTTATAACTCGAGGAATCAAATTTATGGTTTCCTCTGATGACTACATTTGTTTTTCAACATAACTTGACACTAACTCTGCTCTGGATTTGAAACATGAACTGGGCTTTGCACTAACCTCTCCTCCAAAGGAATACTGATGCATTTGTACAAATTTATTCGGGAACAAGACTATCTTCTTTGAATCCTCTGAAACTATTTCTCTTGAAACTTGATCATCCTGAGAGTGTGTTTTGGTCTTTTTATATGAAATGTTTTCATTCACATCCATACTCTCAGTCTCAGAAACACTCCTCTTATTCAAAATTCTAGGATTATCAGGTGCTTGAACTGCTCCAATCAACTCATTTCTCCTACCCTCATCGATTCCTGAACTTTCTTCAAAATAAGACAAATTGGTTATTTTATCTAAACCTTTGACAACTTGATGATCGAATGGTTTATTTTTGTTTGACTGCTTTCTCTGAGAAATTATGTGATGTGGATCGTAATTGATTCTTTGCTCCTTCTGGAAATCCATAACTTCTAATAACTTTTCTATAACCAACAAGGCACTTTTGTTTTTGAAAATAAACGGACCAACTTGAAGAGGAAACTTAACATTTGAATACTTTTTGAACACCCCAAAATGCTCTTCTTCTGCACACAATCTCTGCCTCATAAACTCAAGTGCAAATATTCTTGGAGTCAAAAAAAAGGTAGCTTGTATGGTTCCCCAGTGAACCCATACACCCTCAAAACAGTAAAATCTTTATATAAGAACTAGTCTCCTATTTTGTCCTCTGAGGAAGACTGTAGCATGAGTTTCATTTCTTCTAACACCCTTGGTAATACATCATCAAACAGTAATTTATACATCTCGGCCATAATTGTATTTACAAACTCAAACATATTGATTTGTTTTGGAAGATCTTGAGAGAAAATGGTGGACAGGAATTGCAATTCCGACACATTTGAACACAGCAGCATATTCAGTAAGTATGACTGATATTTAAAAAACCTGACTTTGGGAAATTCGACCAACTGGACATGGATAACTTCAACCAAATACTCATCTAGATTGAAACAATGGATTAAATGGGACTCGGGCTCAATTAAACTTATTCTTAATAAGAAACCTAAACCGACTACGTTGACTTGAATATCATCATATAAACCTAGAATTTGGCTGACTAAAGACATAACCATCTATACCTCTTTTTTGAATATGTTAACATTATATGGCAGAAAAAAGTCCTTCTAATGACTAACCATCTTTCAGAATTCTGGATAGAAATTGGCATCTAACTTCGGTTTTACAACTTTTATACATTTAGACTAAGATCGACTCATTCAAAGACTCACAATTATCAGGGAAATTATCAGGTAGGTTCAGTATTCCGCGAACGGCTTTTGCATCAACCTTACAAAGTATTTTGGACGTGGTATGACTCATGACAACTCTTTCGGAGGGGGAATAATTGTTTGCACACCATTCGACAAATTCGAGAAATGGTAAGGTTTGCTCAATAGAAAAATAATATGAAAAAGAATTGCAGATATTTAGAACATAATTCCCCTGCAAATTACACTGCCACAAATGCTCTTTTGAAACTGATACATTTCCAACTGATAAAACAGGGTCACATACGTTTCTTTCCCTATCGACAACAAATTCTTCCCTCTCATCCAAAACTCTACATAAAACTCCTAAACCCTGTTCCTTTTCCATAACGAACAATGGAAGCAACTCTTTGAAGCAAGTTTAAGTGTTTTAAGGCTTACCTGTGACTATAGATACGTAGAAGTTGACTTTGGAAAGATGGCGGACTGTCTCCTTCCTTTCACCCGCAGCACACAAATGAAATGATTTTTTAAACCAAGTCAACTTTACCTTTATACGACGGTCTTTTCCGGAGCCCTCATCAAGCGGTTTTTCCTTAACTACTTTTCTCCGCAGAATTCACTTCAAGTTGCCACGTGGAACATGGTTTACATTCCGCTACCACCTTTCTCTTTTAACTATCTCGCAATTTTACCTTCCAGAACCAATAATGAACGTCGATGAGTTTTCACTTTTTTCTTAAACCCTTGGATTGAGATCAGCTGTGCATATTCCGCTAGCCTTTTTTATTTTTTCAAGTGTGCATCTTTATTCAGCGGATTGTTTCTCAGCCGTATATTTTGTTTGCATTGTTCCATAACCGTTGATCTTTAAGCTTTGTTAACCACCTCCGCTTCCCCACATAATTTATCTCCTGCGCATCTTTACATAGTGGATCCATTTGAAACTGTAGATTTCACCACAACCGCTTTACACCTTCGAATTACATGAAAAATCAACCACTATGCACATTTTAATAATGGAGTCAAACAATTAAACTTTGCAAATTTTATGTATCATTTTATTTTCCTCAATCATACCTCTTCCTCAGCTGTTCAACATAGAGGTGTTAACAGTATGTACAGTTCGTATAGTCTGTACCGTCCAAACAGTTCATCCATACATTCTGTACAGTGGCACGAAAATCGAGGAAGGAAACAAGATAAAGTCAGAGTTTGATTTTTGCTGTTTGGTACGCAAATCGAGACAAAAATTTATCTTCTGGGTTCAAATAAGTTAGTTTGATATTTTCTTTGTATTGCTGTAAATGATAAACTTCTCCTGAAAAATAAAAATACTCCCTCTCTGACTGGTTTTCCCCTAGTGGGTGTTTCCAGAGCCATTGGCCAAAAATCCTAATGTTCTGTGTGATTAAATGGCGTGCTGATTTTTATTTCTTGTCACTAAAAAGATTGTTTACAGTAGTGTTTTAAGTCTGAAATTTTTTGTTTATTTCCAGCACTTTATTTTTCTGAGAATGTCATCAACAGTGATATAAATTTTACTTGAAACCTGTGGCTGAAAATTAGTGAAAAATCTACATTTAAGGATCTGATTGGAGATTTGATTGGGATGGCATAAGACCTGGGAAAATCTATTTATATGAGTGCACTAGAATAGCACGGGACGCCGTGTTGTGCATGGGGAAAATGATTTCTGAGTGCATGTGTTGAGCATTTTTCTATGTTATAAGTCCATCGTTGTAAAAGAACTTGTTACAAACTCGAGGTTTGAGTGTCACAAGGAAGTTACTTGTTGTTCTGGTGCATGGTTGGTGATCCAATTTGGGGGTGGAGCGGAGCAAACCGTTGAGTTGCCGCCTCCTATGGTTGGGAGGAGTTGATTCTCCAAGTGTACTTTTCCCTGGATTCAAGTAAGTAGATATGATTTCTTTTCTATATACTTCAGTTTGATTTATGGTTGATTGCTTACCAATGAAATGAACCGTAATTGATATTACTAGATCTTTAAATTGTACTCTATGAAGCATAGAGTTATGTGAAGGAATTGGTTCTTATTTTCGATTTGCAGAGTCTGTCATTTAAGTTATCTTATGGATCGGTTACAAGACTAAATTTTTTTTGTCAATTTACTCAAGCCTTGGTCTCTGTGTTGTATTATATGTATATCATCATATTGAACGGACAGATCCTAGGTCCAAGCTCTACGTGGTTTTTTTTTTGCTTCGGCTCTTTATTTGTAGTTATATTTTTTAGTTCTTGTGACTTAGTGCCATGTATAATGTGCATGGGTTTCGAGCTATAGACTGCATTTGGCCTTTGCAGGCCTTTGTGGAGTCTTGCGGTCTGATATGCCAGTTTTTATTTTATTTTATTTGTTGAGGCAAAGTTTCACATGCCTTCTTTCATGCATTCCTTTACTTCTGTAATAACTTGTGCAAACTCTCGAAGACAGAACAACTCAAAGGGTTTTCATGGGAATAGGAATTTTTTTTACCTACAAGATCGCTGAGGATTTACTAAAATTCCAGATCGAAGGGAGTATTAAGGTTTTTAGTTTGACTTGTTACTAAAAGTCTATTTTTCACTTGGCATCTTTTTTTATTATTATTCATGCTTTTGACCGGTTGTTATGGGTTTCAAGTCTTAGTTCCTTTTGAGACCTCTCCACGGCCTCTGCTACAGCACTCTTTCGAGACTTCTAAAACAGTGATGCTTTCTCTATAGTTTTTCATTTTAGTCCTCTCAAAGCACGAGCCTTTTCCACCCTACTCTCACCACAAAAGTTCGTCGTCAAAGCCCTAGATTCTAATGTTAAATCAACTAGTCTTGCAAGTGTTGCTCTCGAACTTTTAACCAAGTTAAACTTCAACTGTATGCGGTCCAGCCTACCTGTGGGGTTTTCTTTTTGGTTTCTTTTTTGGTTTTGACCTTAGTTTTGTATCTCATATGATCACGTTTTGCATCTGAAACAACCTCGGTATAGTGGTTAAGACTCTGCATTATATCTGCATGGTAACTCTCAGTTTTTTTTCCAGATCGTTGGTCATGAGGTTGCACTGTGAGTGAAACTCATGTGTTCCTTGAATCTCGCTACCACATTTAGTTATGCTTTCGGTTCTTAAAGCTTGGAGGTGTTAAAAAATCTGTGACCGGCTCTTCTTTTCAGTAGTGACTTGTGCTTTATTAACATCTTGACCATTCAAACTATTTTCCTGGAAATTGAATTCACCTAATCGTAACATATATATATATATATATATATTAACCATAAAATGTTAAATCTTAAATATATGTAAATTGAATGGATTGAACTTTTGAGGTCGAAATAAATTTTATAATTATTGTAATATAATATGATTAGAAACTTTTGTTTGGTTAGCCTGTATGAATAAGTTGGGGTTTAAAGGTTTAAACTTTGTTTGTACACAATATATTTTCACTTATAATGTATGAAGGGTTCCTTTAATGAACCTCTCATAAAATGTTACGAACAAATGTTATTGAAATGGATAATATACTTAAATTCCCCGAATTACATGGTTTTATATATATATATATATATATATATATATATGATTTGTATTACATACATCTAATTAGTATGATTTCTTATTTATCTTTATAGGTGTGAAAAAGGATTAAAGGATGTCTTTTATGCAATTAGAATATTTATATAAATTATGTTTGAAAAGAATGGTAAAGCGATACATTATGGTACGTACTCCTCAATCTTGGATTATATATTTTGTTTCCTACATGAGAGTAATTGCATAATAGAATAAGGTAGTTATTTATGCTAAAGATTTTATTTATGTTTATAGAAAGAAAATGGGGTTGTTACAATGAGATTATAATACTTGTGTATTTCAAAATACTTGTTTATTTAGGGGTTATAATTAGTATGTATGGAAGTTATTTGTAGATATGATGAGAATATGATTAGAGGTAATATGTCTTTAAATATAATGAATTTTGGGGGAAGTAATTATGATTTGGAATTATAAAATAAGTGCAATTTGTTCATTTTATATATTAGATATTATTCATTTAAACAAGAGTTAGAATATCTTAGTCATGGACTCCTTGTTATAATACAAAAGATTTACATAGATTGTAGTTCTATCAAGAAATGTAACATGCTTTTTTTACTTATCTAAAATGTAGTAATATGGGGTTGTTACACTATGGTATCAGAGCCCAAGTTACTACACTTGGCCCTATGGTGTCCATACACCTTTTTCCAAAAAACTAACAAATGTGTAAATTCTTTGTTCTTATTACTTGTATAGCAGAAACTATTTTACTAAACTGCAGGAAGACATGGCTGGAAGACGATCCCCTACCCCACTGTGCATGGGTTGAACCTAATAATGAGGATCCCCCTAATAACAACATTGTTAATTTTGATATTCTACAGACAGTGAGGGATTTTACAAGAAGAAATTATGAACTTTAAGACTGAACATGAAAGGGTAGTGAAAACTCAAGAAGACTTAAATGAAGCCCTACTATTTAAACTGCATGAGATAACTAATGAAAAGAAAAAAGGAAACGTAGAAAAGAAAACTCATCCTCTGTCTGTCCTTACTCTGACGGAAGCCAACTATCTGGTGAATCAAATTAATCTAGTGACAGTTCTGAGGGTAGACATAGGAAGAAAAGAAAATATAAAGATGAGCTAACAAGAGAATTTAAAAAAATAAAGCCTCCTACCTTTGACGGTGAAGTCAAAAATGGAGAAGAAGTTGAGGCTTGGCTCTCCGAGATGAAGAAGTACTTCACTATGTACAATTACCCCAACTCCGTGAAGGGCAAAATGGCAATCTTCAATCTAGTCGGAAAGGCTAAGATTTGGTGGCGAGACTTAAAAACAGCAAAACGAATAAATGATAGGAAAGTAAGTTGGAACTAGTTTAAAAAGGAATACCTCTCAGAATATTGCTACGAAGGGAAACCTAAGGAGTTTTATGAGTTGAGACTAGGATCCATGTCCATGCATGACTATTGTACTATGTGCCTTACCTAAACGAAGAAAAACCTAAAATACAAAGATTTCTAGGTTGCTTGCCTAACTTTTATAAAGACAAATTGGATTTTGATGAACCGAAAACTTTGTATGAAGCAATGAGGAAGGCCAAATTAGCATATGACCAATCCAAGAGTAAAAGTGAAAATCCTTCTAATTTCAAGAGAAGAGATGCAAATGGTTTTAAGAGAAGAGAGTTCAAACCTTTTAATAATAAACATAAAAGTTTCCAAAAAAATACCTTTAAGGACAAACAACCAACAATAAGAACAGAGTATAAACAACCTATGAGAACTACTGAGTATAAAGATACTACTTTTAATAAGAAGAGTGAAGGAATAAAAAGAGAACCATTGCAATGTTGGGGTTATGGGGGGAGTCATTTCTATCGGGATTTGTTCTCATAGAAAGGATAATCGGAATATTCACACAGTTCAAGAAGCAGCCACAGTGGGAGAAGTTGCTCAGAACATACCGCAGATTAGCACAACATTAGACAATCATCAAGTGGTTTATCAGCCTTCCATGATTGAGGTAGATGGTAATATCCTTGACAAACCCATTTCTATATTAATTGATCCTGGTTCTACCCTGAGTTATATATCTCCTAAGTTAGTAGATTTGTGTAAAATGAGAAAGTATGATTTTGAAAAATCGTGGTTAGTGAAATTAGCCACCGGAACAAAATGAAAAGTAACTATTTTTATTTCTAGTTGTGAAGTTCATATGCAAGATTTGATTACAAAAGTAGATTTGAATTTTTTACCATTAGGATCTTACGATGTATTGATTGGCATGGATTGGATATAAAAACATAAAGTTGTGCTAAATTGCTTTGAGAAAACTTTTGATTGTATTGATGAGAATGGTGAAAGTAAAATGGTTAGAGGTATTCCAAAGAAGGTTATTACTAGGAAAATTTCTTCCTTGCAATTGAAAAAGTGTGCTAGAAAAGGATGTAGGGTTTTTATTGTACACATCACCGAAACTAATGATAAAGAAACAAAACCTAGCTTAGAGGATCTACCTTTCTTAAATGATTTTAAAGACTTCTTTCCAGACGAGATACCGGGACTACCTCCAAGGAGGGATATTGACTTTACCATTGAATTGGCACCTGGACCAGTACCTGCCTCGAAGGCCCCTTATCGAATTAACACACCTGAGTTGGTAGAATTAAAATTACAATTACATGAATTAATAGATAAAGAATATATTAGACCGAGTGTGTCTCCATGGGGAGCACTTGTCTTGTTTTTTAAAAAGAAGGACGACACTTTGAGGCTCTGTGTCAATTACAAACACTTGAATAAAATGACAATTAAGAATAGATATCCTCTTCCCCGCATCGACAACTTGTTTGACCAAGTACGGGCAGCGTCGGTATTCTCTAAAATCGAATTGAGGTTTGGTTACCATCAAGTAAGAATTAAGGACGAGGATGTCCATAAAACTACATTCAGAACAAAGTACGGGCATTATGAATTCTTGGTTGTACCATTTGGCTTAACCGATGCATCAGCCACATTCATGTGTTTAATGAACAATTCACAAATATTTAGAGAAGCTTGTAATAATATTTATTGACGATATTTTAATATACTCTAAAAATGAAGAAGAACATAAAGAACATTTAAAGTTAGTCTTGCAAACCTTAAGAGAACATAAGCTTTATGCAAAGTTTAGCAAGTGTGAATTCTTTCAAGATAAAATTCAGTACCTAGGTCATGTAATAACTAAGGAAAAGTATTTCGGTGGACCCAGAAAAAATCAGGGCAATCAGTGATTGGCCAGTTCCTAAGGATGTAACCGGGATTCGATCATTTATGGGAATCACGGGTTACTATCGTAGGTTCATTGAGGGGTTCTCCAGTATTTCTTACCCAATAACCTCACTTCAAAAGAAAGGAACTAAATTCATATGGTCAAATAAATTTCAAGAAAGGTTTGAAAAACTTAAGCACTTATTAACCACCGCACCTATTCTAAGGATTGCAGATCTAAACAAGGACTTTGTAGTATGTATGGATGCATGTTTAGAAGGATTAGGTGGTGTGTTATTACAAGAGGACTATGTAATAAGTTACGAGTCAAGAAAACTTAAAATACATGAACGGAACTATGCAACACATGACTTGGAATTAGCTGCTATAATACATGCATTGAAGATGTGGAGACATTACTTAATAGGAAGAAAATTTACCTTAATGTCGGATAACATAACCTTAAAATACTTATTTGATCAACAAAACCTGAATGCTAGCCAAGCAAGGTGGTTAGCCTTTTTGAGCGAGTATGATTTTGAAATTAAACACCTTAAAGGAAAATAAAACAAAGTGGCAAATGCCCTGGGTAGGAATGCCATTCCACATTGTTCAGTTGCTTTCAGCAGTTATAAAACAAATATTGAAGGTTTAATAAAAGAAGCAGCTAAAAATGATGAAGAGTACTTAAAGATTAAAGAACAATTGGAAACAGATGATAAGGGAAGTGATTCAGCTTATTCTATAAGATCAAAAAATTTGTTATTTTATAAAAATCGATTATACATACCAGATTCTGAAGAAGTAAAACGGTTAATTATTAATGAACTACATAAGAAACCATATTCCGGACATCCGAGATACCAAAAGATGATAACGAAGTTAAGAAAAACTATTATAGGCCTAACATGAAAAATGATGTTGCAAATTACCTAGCTAGGTGTATTGAATGTCAACAAGTAAAAAATGAACATCAACATCCTACTGGGCTACTACAACCCCTACCTATTCCAGAATGGAAATGGGAGATCATAAGCATGAATTTTATAACGGGATTACCTAAAACAAATAAGCAACATGACTCAATACTGGTAGTTGTTGATAAGTTAAGTAACGCTGCTCACTTCATACCTGTAAAGTTTACTTTTAAAGCCATTAATATAGCGGATATTTTTATGAAAGAAATATTTCGGTTACATGGTATTCCAAAGGTTGTGATTTCTAATAGAGATGTGAAATTTACTGGTAATTTTTTGAAATACTTGTTTAAAGGTCTAGATACACAACTGAATTTTAGCACTGCTTATCATCCTCAAACGGATGGACAAACTGAAAGAACTAATCAAGTGTTAGAACATATGCTACAAATGTATGTAATGTTAAACCAAGTAAATGGGAAGAATATTTGCATTTAGTAGAATTTGCTTATAATAATGGGTATCAAGCTTCCTTGAAAATGAGTTCATTTGAAGTTTTGTATGGCCGAAAATGTCGCACTTCTGTGTCTTGGGATAACCCTGCTGACATGATTCTTTAAACTCTCCCAGGATCGGCAAAAAAGTTACGCAAATTTAAAACGAACTCCAAGAGAGTTTAATGTTGGAGATCACGTATATCTAAAGGTAAAGTCAAAGAAGAGTTCTTTGAGTTTGGGAAGATGTTCCAAGCTGGCACCAAGGTATTGTGGACCTTTTGNTTTCACTTCCACCTAATATAAAAGGACACGATGTATTTCATGTTTCATTGTTAAAAAAATATATGCATGATGATGCTCATATAATTGACTGGGATGTGATTCAAATAGAACCCGAGGGCAAGTTCTAGACCAAACCTTTCTGCATTATAGACAGGAAGGAACATATGCTCCGGAATCGAGTCATCGTTCAAATAAAAGTGCAATGGAAGCACTTCAGCCCTGAAGAGGCAACTTGGGAAATGGAGGATAAAATGTGGGAAGAATATCCCTCCATGTTCCAGAATGAGCAAGGGAGCTCAGAATAAAAAAAGAACACCGAGGACGCTGTTAAGAATAAGGGGGGGAGAAATGTAATACCCTCATGACATTGCTTTTACTTTTAGGTTTTGAAAATTATTTTTTATTATGTAATGAGTTATGAAAATCAAATATTGAAATGACATTTGCACAAACAAACAATTTTATTTGTTTATTAATAAAGAAATTAACACTTGGAGAACTCAACTACGTGAGGGGACACTAACCATGGCACCAAAGAACATGTGTAAGCAAGCTAGAGTGATTGATACCAATCAAATCCAATCCAAAACTCAACAACCAAACAAGATCCTAAATGATAGGGATTTAGGGATCTGATTGGATATTTGATTGGGATGGCATAAGACCTAGGAAAAGATATGTATATGAGTGCACTGGAATAGCACAGGACGTTGTGTTGTGCATGGGGAAAATGATTGCTGAGTGCATGTCTTGAGTTTTTTTCTGTGTTATAAGTTCATCATTGTAAAAGAACTTGTTACGGACTCGAGATTTGAGTGCCGCGAGGAAGTTACCTATTGTTCTGGTGCATGGTTGGTGATCTAGCTCGGGGGTGGAGCAGAGCAAACCGTTGAGTTGATGCCTCCTATGGTTGGGAGGAGTTGATTCTCCAAGTGTGCTTTTCCCTAGATACAAGTAAGTAGATCTGATTTATTTTCTATATACTTCAATTTGATTTATGGTTGATTGCTTACTAGTGAAATAAACCATAAATGGATATTACTAGATCTTTAAACTGTACTTTATGAATCATAGAGTTATGTGAAGGAATTGGTTCTTATTTTCGATTTGCAGAGTCTATCGTTTAAGTTATCTTATGGATCAGTTACAAGACTAAATTTTTTTTGTCAATTTACTCAAATCTTGGTCTCTGTGTTGTATTATATGTGTATCATCATATTGAATTGACAGATCGTAGGCCCAAGCTCTACGTGGTTTTTTTTTTACTTTGACTCTTTATCTGTAGTTATATTTTTTAGTTCTTGTGACTTAGTACCATGTATACTGTGCACGGGTTTTGATCTGTAGACTGCCTTTGGCCTTTGCAGGCCTTTGTGGAGTCTTGCGGTCTGATATGCAATTTTTTATTTTATTTTATTTGTTACGACAGAGTTTCACATGCCTTCGTTCATGCATTCCTTTACTTCTGTAATAACTTGCGCAAACGCTCGAAGACAAAATAGCTCAAAGGGTTTTCATGGGAATAGGCATATTTTTTTTTACCTACAAGATCGTTGAGGATTTACTAAAATTCGAGATCAAAGGGAGTATTAAGGTTTTTAGTTTGACTTGTTACTAAAAGTCTCTTTTTCACTTGGCCTCTTTTTTTATTATTATTCATGCTTTTGACTGGTTGTTATGGGTTTCGAGTCTTAGTTCCTTTTGAAACCTCTCCGTGACCTCTGCTACAGCACTCTGTCGAGACTTCTTAAATGGTGTTGCTTTCTCTGTAGTTTTTCATTTTAGTCCTCTTGAAGCATAGGCCTTTTACACCCTACTCTCACCACGGAAGTTTGTCGTCGAAGCCCTAGAGTCTAATGTGCAGTCAACTAGTCTTGCAAGTGCCGCTCTCGAACTTTTAACCAGGTTAAACTTTAGTTGTATGCAGTCCAGCCTAACTTTGGGGATTTCTTTTTTATTTCTTTTGTGGTTTTGACCTTAGTTTTGTATCTCATATGATCATCTTTTGCATCTGAAACAACCTCGGTATACTGGTTAAGAATTTGCATTATATCCGCATGGTAACTCCCAGTTTTTTTCCGGATCGTTGGTCGTGAGGTTGCACTGTGAGTGAAACTCATGTGTTCCTTGAATCTTGCTGCCACGTTTAGTTATGCTTTCGGTTCTTAAAGCTTGGAGGTGTTAAAAAATCCATGACTGGCTCTTCTTTTCAGTAGTGACTTGTGCTTTATTAACATCTTGACTATTCGAACTATTTTCCTGGAAATTGAATTCACCTAATCGTAACATATATATATATATTAACCATAAAATGTTAAATCTTAAATACTTTTAAGGTCGAAATAAATTTTATATTTATTGTAATACAGTATGATTAGAAACTTTATGTTTGGTTAGCTCGTATGAATAAGTTAGGGTTTAAAGGTTTAAACTTTGTTTGTACACGATATATTTTCACTTATAATGTATGAAGCGTTTCTTTAATGAACCTTTCATAAAATGTTACGAACAAATGTCATCGAAATGGATAATATACTTAAATTCATGAATTACATGGTTATATATATCGATATGATTTGTATTACATACATCTAATAAGTATGATTTCTGATTTATCTTTATAGGTGTGAAAATTGATTAAAAGATGTCTTTTATGCAATTAGAATATTTATATAAATTATGTTTGAAAAGAATGGTAAAGCGATACATTATGGTACGTACTCCTCAATCTTGGATTATATATTTTATTTCCTACATGAGAGTAATTGCACAATAGAATAAGGTAGTTATTTATGTTGAAGATTTTATTTATGTTTATAGAAAGAAAATGGGGTTGTTACACTGAGATTATAATACTTGTTTATTTAGGGGCTATAATTATTATGTATGGAACTTATTTGTACACATGATGAGAATATGATTGGAGGTAATATGTCTTTAAATATAATGAGTTTTTGGGGAAGTAGTTATGATTTGGAATTATAAAATAAGTGCAATTTGTTCATTTTATATATTAGATATTATTCATTTAAACAATAGTTAGAATATTTTAGTCGTGGACTCCTTGTTATAATACAAAAGATTTACATAGATTGTAGTTCTATCAAGAAATGTAACAGTTTTTTTTACTTTTCTAAAATGTAGTCATATGGGGTTGTTACACGATATGCAGAGGTGAGGAAAATTTCAAACAAGGATGTATCCTTGGTTACTATCAAGGATCATGTTCAAAACACCTTGAACCTAGCAGTAACCACCAAGAACGGGGTGGCAAAATTGAGATTAAATCTGGAAAATATCCCTGTGCCAGCCATGATCCATCTACATACGAAGACTGGAGAAGTTATATATAGTGATGTTCTTAAAGCAACTCTTAAGGTATCAAGGTTACAGTCCACCAAAACTAAAATTGAGAATCAGTTGAGATGGGAGAGGGTGGAAAACAAAGAAAACCTGCAGCAAATTAAAAAGATCCAAGGAGATTTATTGATTGTTGATAGTGAGACAAACAAAAGAGGAGCAACTCAAAAGTTGCTTACAGCAAAATAAAATACTATTCAACTATTAAAAAAGAAGTTGAAAAATTTCATCCAATCAGCTCTTTCAAGTTGTTATCACCTAATATTTTTCCTATGGTTGTGATAGGAGAATCACTGGGGTAGCCATTCCAAACTAATCTTTAGATTGTACTCTAGCCTATACAGTCAGAGAGGGCTCTCTCTTTGTCGTAGGATCATTCACATACACATATAGCTTTAAACAAGCATTTAGAAGGCTAGATTTCTAAGGGGAAGGGTTGTTCGGATTTTAAAGAGTGTAAGGTAGACGGATATTAAATACCATTGGGCAATGGAGTCAAAACCTGAAACATTCAAGGACTTACATCAAATATTGACCAATGATAACCTTCGTAGTCTGAGGCAAAATAGTTGTTAGTATTCAACAAAATATCTTTGAGAGATGACGGGGGAAAATGAGAATAAGCCCAATGAGACAGGAGGCACCTATCTGTGGATGAATCTCCTAAAACACCTTTAGAAGAAGAAACAATGAAGGCTGATAACTAAAATGGACCATCTAACAGAGGATGAATTCCAAGACATTTACCATGAACACGTAACAAACATGTTATCTGACGTAAGGAGCGCTTAACAGAGGACGAATTCCTTGCATACAACTAGAAACACATTAGCAAAAACTACACATACCTGAAAATAAAGCAAACAAGGGAAAACAGACTGAAAAATGAACACCGTGATGAATCTCAGACATTCAGGTCATACTTTGCATTAATGATCCCAAGAAAAGTTGTAGAGCTACAAAACCAAGAATAGAGGCTTCAAAATGAATATCCAACCCTTTCTTCCTCTCTCGACGCTATATTTATAAAGTACTAAGCAATCTATACCAACCTCGAAACAAAGCCAAAAATCAGTTCTGATACGTGAATAAAACCCGCACACACAAAATCCTAACAAATTTCGATCTAGTAGGTTTTCCATGATCACAAACAAATCAGGAAAGCACACTGGAATTCGCGTGGTGGATCAAAAAGGAAAATTTGACACCTAGGACTCAGGCCTACTTGATGAAAACAACTATTCATAGGATCTTTGAGCAGCTTGTAACAATTTTATTCATCCCTGCATCTTCAACCAGCAAAATTTTTTGGACCGATGATATTTCCCAGATGAAATCTACACCATCCATTTCCTATACCCTTTAACTCGATTTCGTTGGTTTTCTAATTCTTATCTTCCTCGCACCTTCGCCCCATGAAATCATTCTAGACCATGGATGTGTTTGGAAAACACATAGATGCACCTACACGTGTATTGACTTGCACACTCTGTAAAATTTTGTTGAGCCCTGGAAAATTAAACCAACAACACTTTGAACTAGCGGAATTTTTCCCATCCGTTGATCAATTTGATCAAACCATGCTATGTAGACATGTCTCTTGGATTTAGCCACAAGCATCTAAATTCTGCAGATTTTGAAATTTAATTTATCCTCACATTTTGTATCAACGGAATTCATACCTATCATAAATTCATTTCTCCTCCAGATCTCCACCGTTCAACACTGCAAGTCGTACCAAATTCTGCAAATCTAATTTGTCTGTGCTAGTTTTGGAAGCAAAATCCACCTCCGCCATGGATCTTTATCGGTCGTTGAAAGTTGCAGGGTCTACAAAGTTTTGCATATCGGGAGATCTACTTATCCCGTGCGCATGTTACCCTTTTTCGCACTGTCGATGTTAGACATAAACTTTCCCAGCCGTTGATCTGAGATCAAGCTGTGGACTACGGAAAGTGGAAAGTGGGATTTCTGCTTTCACAATGCTCAATTTTTATTTTTTTGATTCTGCCTTTCCGCTCCCTTTCGGGCCATTGATCTGTGCGGAAGCTCTCTGAACCATCGATCTTACGGGATGGTGGAAAGCGAGATTCCAACTTTTCATAACTATTTTTTTGTATTTTCACTCCCTCCCTTCTTCTCCTTTCTGAGCCATTGATCTAAAATTAAAAATGCGGAAGCGTTCTGAACTGTTGATTTGTGATCAAAGTGAGGACACGTTATGGGCTGGCAGAAAGCGAAAAGCGGGCTTTCAAATTTTATGGTCGGATTTTCGCCTTTTCCCCTTCCGTCTTTTTATTGCCCACTTTTTCATGGACCTTTGATTTATGCCGATGCCATCCTTGACCGTCGGATATCGGACTGCAGAAAGCGCAATTCAGGTTTACCAACTTTCACAACCAAATCTTTGCCTTTTTTGCTTCCACCTTTTTGTTGGACCGTTGATTTATCTTAGATTTCATCCTAACTGTTGATCTGGGATCGGACGTGGATCTCCTCTTATCTTAGACATTTCTTCTGTGGGATTCTTTAGGAGCGTTAGATCGCTTTGCGGCTCGGATCTCCACCATCCATTCTTGCCAAGACTTATCCTTGATTGGATTTTTCATACCAGGCTCATTCCAAGGTCGCGCCTAAGGATTTGTTTACTATTTTCTTCACTTTGACCAGGAATGGATCCTTTAGCTTCACTTTGACCAGGAATGGATCCTTTAGAACTTGCATTAGCACTCACTGAGGTTACATGACATGGGAAATTTTTTACCTTACCCATCACTTTCACTGGCTTATCCTTTTGCAAGGGAATTAGCATGGATATGTCTGTAAAAATATTCAAATTTTAGCATGGGTGCTAGCATAAGCTTCAAAGTTGACAGTGCTGGAGAAGGAGACAAAAACATTGAATGATGAACTAAGCAACTGCAAAGCAACACTTCTAAAGTTTGCATAAGAGAAAAAGGAATGGCAGAAAGAAAAACAGCTCCTGACTGAAAATGTGAAGGTTCTCAAACAGAAACGGGATGAATTGGAAAAAGGAAATAAAAGAAAAGGAGAAAGAACTTGAGGTCCAGATTATTGCACCTCTTGGACAAACCAATGAGGAATCTATTGTGCGGGAAATGTCCCAGGTTAGCTTGAGGGACCTAGACATTGTTGGCTTGAAGAATCAAAATAAGAATTTGGAAAATGCAGCTCTAAAGAAAGAGGAGGAGAGAAAGGAGATGGAGAATAAATGTAAATACCTCCTCGACAAGAATGATAAACTGGTGAAGCAGTTGACTGGACAACTACCTGTTCAAGTAGCTAAGAATATCATATGGGATATGATTATAGCAGAACCAGGAAAACTCATACCATATCTCAATTACATCTTGGACAAATAAATTGTTATATAGGCTGCTAGACAGAGTTGTACAATAGTTAAAGAGGCCTTGAATAAAAATCCCATAGACACAGTTAACAACACAGTTAGTTTTATGAATGGTCTATCGGAGGATGACTTAAAGATGATAGGGATTAAATTTAGAATTTCAGTCATCACTTGGGCAAGGAAGTTTGTGGGTAAGCATCAGCATCTTGACACAGTACAAGCCAAAATTGACATAATGCAACATCAAGTCAAGATGTTCATTGAATTTTTTACAACGGTGTTTAAAAAGGGTTTACCTTTATTCTGGGAAGAAAGTGGTAAATTGTTTTCTTGGGAAGAATACCATGCAGAATTGGTCAAGTGCAGATTGGAACATACTAATTTTGAATATATGCGGCAATCTTTGTCTGGGAAAACAATAGTGGATAAACTATTTGAATACTTTGAAATATTGAATACTTTCAGAGCCACTTGCGCATAGCTGCCAAAAATTTCTTATCTGGACCACATGAAATTAAGGGTGTTGGCAAAGGAAGTAGCCAACTTGGAGCTGCCAACTATAGACCAATGGAAGGCATTTGAAAATTTTGGGAAAACAAAGTACAAATTGTGTTGAAGAGGAATTATTGAAGATTGTTGAAGATTAGTTAGTTCATATTTTGTAGTTTTTTTTTAGCAGTTATTAGTTAAAGAGCCAAATGACAAATGTAAAAAGGCAGTTATTTGCATGTTTTTAGCATAGAGTTAGTTATCAACTCATGGAGCATAATTTTGTATTTAAGCAGGTTTTTACATTGTAACAAGGGTTGGAACCCATGAGAGATTGTGTATTCTAACAGAGAATTAAAAGATTAATAAAATTTCAGATCCAAGCAGGCCTTTGATAGAGATTCCTGTGTTATTATATTTTCAGTATGTACTTTATTTCCTTATATGTGCATGTGTTTTCATGTTTAAACTTCCATTTTGTTTTCCTTTCATGCTTAAATGAGTTTATAATGGTTCAGAATTCATATCTATATGTTATGTTCCATTGCTTTTAAGTATTCACAAAACCTTTCATCTAAAGTTAATGGTGGATTCATCCTTAATAGATGCCCACATTAATGGATTGTTTCTAAAATTCTTCTATATCACCATACAACAAGCTTTTTTACTGTGAAGTAGTAACTACCCTACCTCTATTAAAATTCCTTTGCAACATCACTGTAAATGTTTATTATCCTACATGACTCCATGCTCAGTGAGCACTTGTTTCAACCACGGTCAATATTAAATTTTGTTTCTTGTTAAATATATCTTGCCTGTGAGATAAATACAAAGAGATCCCTCTCTAGAGAGAAAGAAGCCAACTTACTTTCCTAAAGATTGGTTTTGTGGTTACCTTGGGGTTATCCTTTACAACCGGGGGTACATTCTGAGTGCTAACAACCTGTGTTTGTTGTTCATCTCTTTGACTTTGGATCTAGTAGAGATGTTGTTGGAAATTTTCACGTTCTGCATGAAGTTCCTTCCAAGAAACACATAAGTCCTATAGGATGTCTTGTAGTGTGATAAATGGGATCTCTTTTGAAACTGCATGTACATGCTCCTGGACTTGAGGCCGCATTGTGTGCAAGTGGTCACACAATGTAGAAATAGTGTCCTCTACAACTGCTTTCTCCTTTTATGTTTCTTCTTTGGTGGCTAGAGCATTAGCTAGTTGTATGTGTGTTTCATTATACGCTTGCTTGATTGTATTGTACTCTATTTCAGAAAAAAGCTATCTATCATTATGCTTCTAATGTAGCTATGTGAATATGTCCAAACAATTGATGGGATATCAAAGCAGCATAATATGGTATGGGTACAACAGGGGGAAATGACTAAAGGGGAATCCTGCTAACTGTAGACTATGCTCATTATTCCTACAATTTGTTATTAGCTTCTTTAGCTCCTTCTATGATGTCGACAACCCTTTGTTGCACTTCAACGAATATGAAAGGGGTGATTTCATGGTGTGCCTTGCAAGCTTGGAGCATAATTTGGTAGTTACCCATGTCTTGTGGCCAATGTTCAAGCTGTACTATGAGGGAGATAGGTTTAGGCTCCCGGTGCTGATAAATCATCAAGCTTATTCTCCCACCAGTCCTGGATCTAACTAGTTACCACAAAAACAACTATATAGTCAGCAGGGTCCTAGCAAGAACCAAATCCTGGAAACAAAACTATTTGCTGGTACAAAATTGAGACTGAAGCTCTTGTGCCTAGGCCAAAAAAAGGGCATCATTGTAGTCTAATGTGTTTGCATTTTCAATCCCCTTAATGTTGATGTATTGTCATTGACGTCAAATATGAATAAAAACAAATGTAATAAAAGAAATTATAAATGTGGAATTATTGCTACTGCGTGTTTTTGTATGCTTTTGTATGTATGTCTTTGCAATTGTGAATATGTATAAAAGTTTTATCTTAGTCGCATCTGTGCACATATTCATTCACATAAAAGAATAATAGAATATAATACAGATGCGAAAATACTAATTATGAGCTTGTAAATTAAGTAAATTGTGTGTGTGATATTACCACAAAGAAGTCAGTAAAAAGGCTTGTTTAGCAACAAATGTGTGCAAACAATTCTACCCGCGAGTTTCATGACTATGCGCCCATTAAACATAAATGTGTCATAAACTGTGTGTCAATGTTTAGTAACCGCACTGTCGATGTATTGTGTGTGTTTTTCAATTTCATGCTTTACAAGTGCACCATACACTAAAACACATCGAAAGACTCAGTGTAAAGACAGGAAAGTAGCACATTTTGTTAAAAAAAATTAACCACATTATCGTTGTGTTATAGACAAGTCATCACCCCGTAAACTGGGCATATGAATTGTGGTATTGTTATGTTTAATGGGTTTATTGTTTATGTATTTTAAGAGTTTATTAAGTTTTGTTGGTGTGCCTATTAGAATACAATGCACCACCCTGTTGGTGTAGTTAGTTTATGAAACGGCGCAGGGAAATGTTTGAGTTTTCTTATATTTTTAAAATTTGCAATGAGAAAATTAGTGTGTTGTGGGATGGAATTGCACTTTCTACTTTGCATAATGGTGCCTATAGCACACCATAACTTCTTATGGGTCCAAAATCAAATATGGGAGCGGTACCCCAGATACAAGTTAGCACACCGTAATTTCAGTGCATACTTTTTAAGGTACCACATCGATAAAGGGAAACACAAGTTTTTAAATAAAGTTTAGGTTATGTTTACAATGTGTTATTAGACCATAGCGCATTGTTAGTTCAATGCGCTAACCATATTAACGCACCGCCACAATATACTCTATAAATTTGCAAGGTGCACCATGGCTAGTGCGAGCTGAACCGTTTGGATCACACCGTGCCATATATTTTATCTATTTTTAATTAATGAGAAAAAAGGATCATTTTGAAGTTTTAATCTGCCAAAATATTAAATTATGAACTAACAAATAATTTACCTGGACATTTTAGCGTCGAGGAAGCGTGGTTGTGATGTAATTGAAATTTGAAATTTTGCCCCATCGTTTGGAAATATTCAAACTATGATTAGAAACTAACATACGCGAAAATACTACCACATGGAGCATGAATGTCAGGGTGTCTGAGCAGGGGCTATAAGAAACTCATGTTTTAGGGCTCAAAATCACTATTTTATGGTGACAACGAATTTTTCATTCAATATTTTTTTTTATAAAACCTTGTTCCGGTGTGCCCGAATATATAACACACCGGTAATAAAAATTTAAAATAAAAAAAATATAGTTTGTGGTTTTAAATTTGTGTTTGAACCTTGTCTCGGTGTGTATCATCTCATACAAAATCAACATGATATATTGTAGAAACCACATCGGTAATGGATATTAAAAATAGAAAAATAGCAATCTGGTATTCTTTCAATTTACTACTTCGATGCTTTCAACGGCGTGGTGCACCAACGTGTTTGTTTCATGTAAGAACACTTTAGTTTATTTTTTATTGAATCATAGACCAGTGCGTTTGTAGTGAATAAATGCACTTGATTTGAACTTTTTTTTTCAGATGATATAATTTTGTCGCAATGCGACAATATTTATGCCATCTCGATGCATGGTTGATATAAATGCACTTGGGCGTTTATATTTATGTAACGCGTCGGTTTTTTTTGCACTTGATGATTTTTTTGGATGTGGTGCAACATGGTTTATGGCTTCCCTGTGCATCTAGATTGGAAATAAAATCACAAGTTTGGGTTAAAATAAGCACACCGAAAAAAGAAAAAAAGAAAAAAAACCTCTGCCTAAAACTCTGCTCGTTTTCCACTACTAGTCACATATGCTATAAATAGATATTTTGAATCTTTTGAGAGGCACATTCAATATAACCTCTGCTATTGCGCCTTTCCTTCATAGTGTATGAGCTTTCACAATTTGGTGAAAGTTAGCAAAAACCAACCAATCAGAAATATGCCAAAAATCATAAAACCTTTAGATTTTGTTTGCAAGCAATGTCAACATGTGAAGTAAACAAAAGGGATTTTTAAGACAAATGAATATTCAACATTAAATCCATTGGAAATCATCCATACATATCTTTGTGGTCCTACAATAACACAAAGTATAGAAGGCAAAAATTACTTCATGTTTCTCATTGATGATTACTCTATAATCACATGGGTTACATTATGTTGATTCCTAGAAAATTCCCAGGCACCGACAGTAGGGATTCTCCTCGGTAATCAATCCCAATTAAATCGTCCATCGTTTGGTATGGGGAATCCATCCGGTTAACGGTCTGACTACCGTAGATTAATGTGTTTTGAATCTTTTATCGGTTACAACCCGATTTGTCGTTTATTTTATTTTCTTTAATTAAATATAAGATGCAAGTGCCTAATTTGAATGCATGTAATTGATAAACAGAAGCCTCACAAGTGATGCGTAGGTTCTTACCTCTCGTCTTACCGCACTTACCCAATCAATTACCCCTTTTAGATGTAAATCTAAGCCAATCTATTCTATTCTAGACTATTATATCCCTGTAGGGTGCAGATTTCAAATTAGATCATTGTATTGTAACTTTTTCATATTAATTTTACAGATAGTTGTTCAATATAATATGCACATTCATAGAAGAAACAATATCAAAGGAAGCTCTGATATAATAAAACATGCACTGCTCATTTCATACTCTTGCAGCCGCAACCGTTCTCCCCAAATTTCTTAAAATTTTGGGCCCCTCCTCATGATTAGCGTTGTTCTTCAATCGTAGGATCCTGGAACTTATTGGTCGGGTTTTAATTTCAAATGATTGTGCAGACTGATTTTCAGTCGGTTTCAAGGGTTGTCTGTGTTTGAATTTTGTGATTGATCGCAGATGTGAGTTTGGTTTACTAGCCAGTGATAAATCGGATCATTTGATCTTTGAGTCCGCGGTTTCGGAAGTAAAATTGGTTTTAAACCTTTGCTAATTTTCTGTTTTAAAAAAAAGCTTCCAAACACTTATTTTTTCTGTTAAATCGGGCGTCACACTATGTTAAATCAGCTGCTTTTGTCCTTTTCCCCTCCGTCGTTGCGGCTCCCAAAGCGGCTTAGCGTTCGAAGCATAAAGAGCTCCCACTGCCAATGCATGTTGACCCTTTTCGTCGCGGACCCGTAGTTTTTCTCTTCCGCCGTTGCGGCTGGGAAATTCATTTGGCTTCCGATGTGGTTACCCTGTCCGATTGGGAATTTTCCCGCCTTTCGGTCACTTGTCCATAACCTATGTCTCTTCCGCCATTGCGGCTGGGAAAGCCATTTAGCCTCCGATGTTAATATCCTCCGATCGTCGATTTGAAGTATTCCCGCCTACGGATTGGTCTACCCTTCCGATGTTGGTATTTTGAGCCGCCGATGAGTTTCCCATTTGCCGCCATTGGTGATGTTTGTCGAGCTTGGAGGTGGTCGAGGTAGTGGTGTCGGTGTTGAACAAGTGGTGCACCTGGCCATTTCTTTTGGGTTGGCCGTTTCAGTTGGTATAATGTGCTACTTTGTTTTATAATGCAGTCCCGATGAATGATACACTCTATTGAATCACAGGTGGACTCAAAGGATGTCTTCAGACTACCGCGACGGGAAGGCATAGCGAGGAAGTTTTAGGAAAGGTTGAACTATAGCCATCAGGATCACGAGAAAGACAAGCGAAGGAAAAGACAAAATGGATGGCGAGAAAGGCATAGACCCAAAAGATCTATCCGTTACTAATCAGATCATGAACGCATACAGAAAATAAGATGAGAAGATGAAGCGTTTTGAAGGAGGGGAAAAGTCACACGTTTGGGGGAAACCGAAACGATCTACTGTTTTGTTTAAATACTTGAAAGTTAGGAGTTACAGGGGATTTTTCCCTTGGAAAACTTGTAAACCTTTTGCTTGTCAGAGGAACTACTTCGTTTTACAAACCAGAAAGTGAAAATTTTACCTGTTGGAGAAAGTGCTATGTGGAATGGATCAATGCGTTTAAATGAGCAATGTTGAATGTGAACTATTTTGTTTTCAGCTGTGTCTCATTAGCTGTAAGAGTGTTCTAATTTCTTGAACCTATGTTCTTGTCTGAAGATTCTTCAGTATTTTTATGGTGTTTTTCCACTATGAGTAATGGGATGTTTCAATTGTTGATGAGCTACCTTGTCATGTATACTTTTACTTCTGTTTATATGTTTGGTTATAAGAACATCTATCTGTGATTTGCCATAACACCTGAACAGTATTGCATTACTCATGGATTAATCCATCTCTCTAGAGATAGTTTAGTTAGTTTTATTTTATTACTGTTTGTATGATTTAGATACTTGTGATTTCTAAGACGAGAGGTAAGAACCTGCGCATCACATTGTGAATGCTCTTTGCATCTTTATCACTCTGCATTGTTAATTAGGCACATGCATTTCATAATTTAAGTCAAAATACAAAAACTCGGTGGACCAGGCCATAACCGGTAAAACCCTTTGTTTTGTTACTTGACCTACGGTAGCCGGACCGCAAACCGGACGGATTCCCTACACCAAACAGTCACGGGCTAGTTCGGAACGTTGACTGGGGAGAATCCCTTACTGTTGTTGCCTGGGAATTCCCGGGCCTCGACAATTTTGGCGCTAGAAGGAGGGACGCCAGTGCATGGCCAGCCGAGGAAACCCGTTTTCCTGAGATTATTCCACCGGTAATAGTTCTGAAAGTAGTGGACTTCATAATCCAATTCTGGAAGAAAGGAATAGAGAACATCTATATTCTGTTGGCAATGAAGTTGTTAATGACCTAACAAGACACACCAGGGCATATGTAAAGAAGATTGGAGGATTGCCAATTATCCCTGAATTGCCCAGAAGAGAATATAAAAAGAAAGATCGTCCTGTAGTAGAAGACTCAGTGTTGGTTGGAGACTGGGAAGAACTTGTAGAAACAGCCTTACAGGAAGTTGTGCCACCTTTGAATCAAGAATGCCCAGATACCCCTCACAGTTCTCCTGTTCATAATCCAGTTGGATCACCTCCTCACTCTCCACCCAGACTCATGGCAGGCGCAAACGCAAATCAACCACCTAACCCACCTAATCCACCACCTGCATGGAAAGCCAGATCACCATTAAATCTAACACCTCCGCTGCATGATTTATCTCAATCCTTTGACAAGATGTTGCCCAAGTTTGACCCAAATGAGAAAATACTAGTAGATGATCACCTACAAAGTTTTTACTTGGCAATTGAAGGATTAAGGGCCGTGGAGTATGAATATGTAGTCTGCAGACTGTTCCCGCATACCCTTAAAGGAGCTGCAGCATCATGGTACTTTGGGTTGCCTGCTAAATCTATCCCTGATTGGGATACCTTCGAAAGAATTTTCAAAAGTAAGTATGCAACTCAGAAAACTCATGCAGCCCTCATGAAAGGGCTGTGCGCCTTGAAGAAAGAAATAAAGGAAAAGGTGCACAGTTTCACACAAAGGTTTGCAGCCTATCTCAAGATTTTTTCTGAAACAGATAAACCTTCAGACAAAGTTCTGATTGAATATTATACTTCAGCTTTAGGCCCTGATTTGGCCATGTTTGCCAAAGGTAGGGCCAAGCCTACTTTGACGGAAACCTATGAAGAGGTAGAAGTAGTGGAAGATGAAAGAGAAAGTATTGAAGATTATCCAGAATAGTCAGGAGAGAAAGGTGCAAGAAGGAAAGCCTTATTGTTTACTAAGCCTAAGGAAGAGAAATCACCAGATTATGAAAACATGGCAAAAATGATGTAGAAGCATTCCAACAAAATCATAGATTTGGAGAAAGAGAAGGAAACACAAAAGTTTTATAAGCCATATTATAAGAAAAGAGAGGATAACAATCAGTCTCAACCTCCTCCTCACAATACTGCATCTATGAATTTAACAGAGGTAGGCATGGACAATTTTTGCACTTTCCACCAACAGCCACACTCTGAAAAGAATTGTCCTCAATGGATAAATTCGATGACGTTGGTCATGAATCAGCTGTTGGATTCTAGATTAACAGAAGATGGAGATGAAGAGAGAAAAGAGAATACTACGTCAACAAAGGAACAAGAAGAGGAAACCATGGTTTTGTGGGATTCTTTTTCGTTATTTGATGCGGAAGAGGAAAAGAATCAGGGCTACAAGGACATTAAGGAAACCAATGTGGCAACAAGGAGCCAAGGGCCAATTAAAGAAAACAGTCTCATTCTACCAAAGATCAAAAGGCTGCAGAGAAATGTAAAGAAATTTCAAAATAAATCCTTAGCCGATAAGATTCCAAAATTCATTATTACCAGCCAAGATCCTAGGCAAAAAGATACGTTGGCCAAGCCCAATGAAGAAAAGGTGACTGTTGATAAACCGCACCTCATTGAGCCACAGATGGATTATGATATCGTGGAGGACATAAAGAAAATAAAGGCAAATGTTTCACTGTTTGAAATGTGTAAAGTACCACAGCAATAGGAAAGATTATTGAAAGCACTTGAAGCTTCGGATGAGGGGCTGCCCACTGACAATCAGCCTCAGGAAGAAGAAGAAATCGGCGAAACCAGCATTGGAGGTAAGTCTAAAAGAAAACATCCACCTTTCCTCCTCACATTTTAAATTTTCAATCATAATGTACATAACTACTTGGTAGACTCAGGGGCGTCGGTTAATGTCATGCCAATATCAGTCTGTAAAAGGATAAATGGGCAGCCCAAGCCATCTACTTGGAGAGTTGTTCAGTTGGACAGGACAGATGTAAAGGTAATGGGCGAGATGGAAGATGTCCTAGTCCGTCTGGCATCAAATGATAAAGTATGCGAGGTCATTAATATCATGGTGGCTGATATACCAAACGCATACGGTCTTGTCCTGAGCAGAGATTGGTCGGCCAAACTAAATGGATATTTTGCCTCGGATTGGTCGCATCTGTGGCTGTCATACAAAGGAATTCCGAACCAGATCAAGATCTTAAGAGAGCCTCACATGAAATACAATGTCACTCGACTGGAGGAGAAGAATGAACCAGTGGATTCTGTATTGGGAAATTATTTTATCGAATTGGAACCAGGAAATTACCAAGCAAAAGAAGCCAGCAGCACATCTGACACTCAGCCTGATCTCCTTCGATTCTCACAGGCTGATGAGATTGACTGTAACATAGTAGACTTAGCAGTAGGAACAGATTCGCATTCAGTAGTTAGTGATTTTTGGACTTTGTTTTTTGATGGCTCTAAGACGCTAGAAGGGTCAGGGGCCATCTGTGTCCTAATCGACCCCCAGAAGAATAAACATTTTCTTTCATGTAGATTAGAGTTTGAATGTATGAATAATACAGCTGAGTATGAAGCGCTGGTGCAGGGCTTAAGGAAGGCAATCTAATTAAAGGTAAGTAATCTAAAAGTTTTTGGGGATTCTGAAATTATTGTGAAACAAATCCGGAATCAAATACATTGTGTTTCCCCTCACTTGAAAGCTTACCAAAATGAGGTATGGGACCTGCTTAAATGTTTTAACGCATTCAATATTATTTCAATTCCAAGACTTAAAAATGCAGCAGCTGACTTGTTGGCCACATCAGCCTCTAGGCTCATACCCACTAATAATCGGTGCTCTGTCGAATTACTTTTCAGGCCATCAGTACCGGATATGATCACCAACCTGCGAGTGTTCGACGATGATCAGCAGATAATAAAATGCTTAACAAATGATGAGGTGTTCAAAGGGGCGATTATAGATGATGAAGAACATCAGGCTGAGATGAAATATGACAATTTCATCCCTAAAGGAGTCAGACCGTTGGAAAGAATGTTCGATTTAAATGAAAAGTTCAGAAGACCAGCCAACGTGAAGACTCACAGCTCATCTCTACAATTCGAGCTGATAAATTTAGATACTGAGGTGAGTCCTAAATTTGTAAACCTTGGCAAATGTTGTTCACCAGTGGAAAGAGATAAGTTCGTCACTCTATTTAGACAATACAAAGATGTTTTTTCCTAGACATACGAAGATCTAAAAACATACGACGCCAGCATCATTAAGCATGTTGTCCCCATCAAAGCCGGCATCAAGCCGTATCAGCAACCTTTAAGGAAAATGCATCCAAAATTGGAACCGCTGATTCAGAGTGAAGTGAAGAAATTATTGGATGCTAGAATCATTTTTAAGGTCAGACACTCGGAGTGGGTATCAAATCTGGTACCAGTGAGAAAAAAATCTGGAGAAATCAGATTATGCATGGATTTCAGAAATCTAAACCGCGCTTCCAACAAAGATAACTATCCTGTGCTACCCATGGAGCAATTGCTGCAAATGGTCTCAGGTTATGAACTGTTTTCGTTATTAGACGATTTCTCTGGCTACAATCAAGTATTAGTAGCCGATGAAGACAGATTGAAGACCACGTTCAGGACTAAATGGGGAACCTTTGCCTACAGGAGAATGCCCTTTGGGCTTATAAATGCTAGAGCAACATTTCAGAGGGATATGGACATAGATTTCTGTGGATTTATTGGCCGAAGTGTTGTAGTATACCTTGATGATATTACAATCTTCTCGAAGAGAAGAGAAGAGCACGCGTTTCACTTAAGGCAAATTTTCGAACGCTGTTGGAAATATGGCATCTCACTCAATCCTAAGAAGTGTGTGTTCGCTGTCACGGAGGGCAAGTTGCTGGGTCACATAGTTTCAAAGAAAGGAATCTCTGTAGATCCAGAAATAATTAAGGCTATTGAACAAATCCCCTTGCCCCATAATAAAAAGGGGATGCAATCATTTATGGGAACGATAAACTTCGTGCGAAGATTTGTGCCTGATTTTGCTCAGATTGTCAAGCCGTTGCAGCAGATGGTAAAGAAAAATGCACTATTCAAGTGGACTGAAATTGAGAAGAGCGCATTCAGCAAAATCAAAACTGCTGTTGCACACGCACCATCCCTGAAAATACCAGATTTTGACAAAGATTTTATCTTGTATACCTTTGCATCCGATGATTCACTAGCAGCTGTGCTCACCCAAAAGGAAGATGGGGGGGATGAATTCCCAATATCCTTTATGAGTGCTGGTTTACAGGGGGCCGAATTGAATTACCCAGCTGTTGATAAACAAGCTTACGCTGTATTCAAAGCAGTAAAGCAATTCAGGCCTTATATTTTAAAAAATAGAACCAAGGTGATCGTCCCCTACCCAGCTGTAAGGTCTCTTCTTGTACAGAAGGAGTTAGGAGAAAGAAGAGGCAACTGGGTAACATCCCTTCAAGAGTACGACCTTGAATTCAAGCCAGCGTCTATAGTTAAAGGACAAGGGTTGTGCAAACAGATGACTGAAAATGAAAAAAATGAAGAACACGCCTGGGAAGATGAAGTCGAATTACATGTAATGGAGGTATGTCCTTTGTTTACAGCTCCCGAGTCTTGGTATAGAGACCTTGTGCATTACCTACAGGCAGGGCTGTTTCCAGAACATTGGAGTTCCAAGCAAAGAAGAGCGCTGCCTCTTAAATCAGCCTCCTATCAACTTGTTGAAGGAGTATTATTCAGAAAGAATTATGACGGGGTTCTTCTCAGATTCTTAGAAAAGGAAGATGCGAAGAAAGTAATGTTAGAGTTGCATGATGGTCCTGCTGGGGGACATTATTCAGGAGATACTACAGCCCACAAAATCCTCAGGGAAGGTTACTATTGGCCTAGGCTCTTCAAAGATGCACACGCACATGTCAGGAAGTGTGATATTTGCCAAAGGTGTAGTGGGAGACAACCTAAAGCAGCAGCACCCCTAAAGCCTGTGATGATCACGAAACCATTCGAGCAATGGGGGTTGGATATCATTGGAGAAATAAAACCAAATTCCTCCCTACAACAAAAGTACATTCTGACGGCGACCGATTATTTCACTCGCTGGGTCGAAGCAGTTCCGCTGCGTAAGATAAATCAAGACGAGGTCATCAGTTTCCTGCAGGACCACATCTTGACCAGGTTTGGAGTTCCAATTTCGTTAGTTTTTTATAATGCTATGTACTTTTCATCAATTAAATTAACTGCTTTTGCTCATGATAAAGGGATAAAATTGCATTATTCTACTAATTACTATCCACAAGGAAATGGTCTCGCTGAATCGACTAACAAAAATCTGATTAGGATTTTAAAGAAGACTGTGATAGAAAATTAGAGGAGTTGGAACTTAGCTCTACCAAACGCCCTTTGGGCCGATAGAGTCACCCCCAAGTCTGCGATAGGAGTGTCACCGTATACCCTTGTGTATGGTAAAGAAGCCATTGTTCCCCCCAACATCATGCTACCCTCTTCCATAATAGCTCAAGATTCCAGAGGGTCGGAGAATGAAGTTTTGTAGATGAGGATATGCAATCTTCTGAAAGCAGAAGAGGCTAGATCTAAAGCCAGGGAATGCTTTAAGCAACAGCAAGAGTTAGTAAAGAGATGGTTCGACAAACATAAAGCTGGAACAAAAGACTTTGAAGTAGGAGACTTAGTCCTCAAATGGGATCACCCCCATGATGAGAAAGGAAAGCACACTAAATTCCAGCAGTTGTGGGTAGGCCCTTTTCAGATTGCAGCAAAGCTTGGCCCTTCTACTTATAAGTTGCAAGATCTACAGGGGTAGGAAGAGAACTTACCAGTGAACGGTTTGGTTCTCAAGCCTTATTTTTCCTAAGTTTCTTTGAGTTCTTATGTCTTGTACATAATTAATCTGTTTGGCTGTCTTTTGAGTCATGTTTTTCAGTTTGTTTTAGTTTGTTTTTCTTGATTCCAATAAAGGGAATGAACCTGCGGTTGCGTGGAGAACATCAAAATGTTTGGGAATGATAATCATTTTTGGGCCTCAGACTGTATGTTGCTAAAAGAACTTCTTCCAGTTTAGCAGTTTTCTCGAATAGGCTCTGTGTGCATTGAAGTCCTGCTTAACCCCTGTGAAATAAACCGGATTCTGAGAGTCTGGAATACTATGTTGAGACTCCATCCACGTCACACTTAACATGTTCTAAGGAGTGATAGCAGAAGACCCATGGAAAGGAACAAGGTGAACAGTATATTAAATATAAATGATCCCATGTCAGGAAACGAATGCCAAAAGGCAAATAAGAGTAAAAAAACTCCTATGAAAGCATCATACATCAAAGCAAATACTGAATCATAAGTACTAAATTGCCGGAAGATCCTCTCCGTCCGTGAGCTGAAACATGAAGTACACCGCTCACACAAAAGGACACTATAGGATAGAGGATCCTGAATTAAAATTCAGTAAGAAAGCATGCAGGACAACTCATATAAAAAGCATGCAGGAGGACTCATATAAAAAGGGACAAAAGTACAGAAGCACAAAAATTGCTAAAGTGGCATGGGAATGAGGAACAAACGAATATTTATGTTTACCATATGCTACAACCCTGTGGTGTCCAAGCTATCTGCTGCCTGAAGACAAAAGTAATAATGAAACTCATCCTCTGGCCTCAACAGAGTTATCTGGACTTGAAAATATTGGTTTCCACTCTCCCAAATTGGACTATCATCAATGATTAAAGGTACACACTTCTGTCATTTGAGAAATCCGGATAGCTGGAAGAATTCAATAGATGCATCTATTGTTAAATAGTCTGTCACTCAAAGAACAATCGCCCAGAGATCTAGGTTCACCAGGTGATCGCCAGTTGTTGCAGCCGCAACCGTTCTCCCCAAATTTCTTAAAATTTTGGGCCCCTCCTCATGATTAGTGTTGTTCTTCAATCGTAGGATCCTGGAACTTATTGGTCGGGTTTTAATTTCGAATGATTGTGCAGACTGATTTTCAGCCAGTTTCAAGGGTTTCCTGTGTTTGAATCTTGTGATTGATCGCGGATGTGAGTTTGGTTTACTAGCCAGTGATAAATCGGATCTTTTGATCTTTGAGTCCGTGGTTTCGGAAGTAAAAATGGTTTTAAACCTTTGCTGATTTTCTGTTTTAAAAAAAGCTTCCAAACACTTATTTTTTCTGTTAAATCGGGCGTCACACTATGTTAAATCGGCCGCTTTTGTCCTTTTCCCTTCCGTCGTTGCGGCTCCCAAAGCGGCTTAGCATCCAAAGCATAAAGAGCACCCTTTTCGTCGCGGACCCGTAGTTTTTCTCTTCAGCCGTTGCGGCTGGGAAAGTCATTTGGCTTCCGATGTGGTTACCCTTCCGATTTCCGATTGAGAATTTTCCCGCCTTTTGGTCACTTATCCGTAACCTATGTCTCTTCCGTCGTTGTGGCTGGGAAAGCCGTTTAGCCTCCGATGTTAATATCCTCCGATCGCTGATTTGAAGTCTTCCTGCCTGCGGATTGGTCTACCCTTCCGATGTTGGTATTTTGAGCTGCCGATGAGTTTCCCATTTGCCGCCGTTGGTGATGTTTGTCAAGCCTGGAGGTGGTTGAGGTAGTGGTGTCGGCGTTGAACAAGTGGTGCACCTGGCCATTTCTTTTGGGTTGGCCGTTTCAGTTGGTATAATGTGCTGATTTGTTTTATAACGCGGTCCCGATGAATGATACACTCTATTGAATTGCAGGTGGACTCAAAGGACGTCTTCAGACTACCGCGGCGCGAAGGCATAGCGAGGCAGTTTTAGAAAAGGTTGAACTGTAGCCATCAGGATCGCAAGAAAGACAAGCGAAGGAAAAGACAAAATGGATGGCAACAAAGGCATAGACCCAAAAGATCTATCTGTTACTAATCAAACCATGAACGCATACAAAAAATAAGATGAGAAGATGAAGCGTTTTGAAGGAGGGGAAAAGTCACACGTTTGGGGGAAACCAAAAAGATCTACTGTTTTGTTTAAATACTTGAAAGTTAGGAGTTACATGGGCTTTTTCCCTGGGAAAACTTGTAAACCTTTTGCTTGTAAGAGGAACTACTTCGTTTTACAAACCAGAAAGTGAAAATTTTACCTGTTGGAGAAAGTGCTATGTGGAATGGATCAATGCATTTAAATGAGCAATGTTGAATGTGAAATATTTCGTTTTCAGCTGTGTCTCATTAGTTGTAAGAGTGTTCTAATTTCTTGAACCTATGTTCTTGTCTGAAGATTCTTCAGTATTTTTATGGTGTTCTTCCACTATGAGTAATGGGATGTTTCAATTGTTGATGAGCTATCTTGTCATGTATACTTTTACTTCTGTTTATATGTTTGGTTATAAGAACAGCTATCTGTGATTTGCCATAACACCTAAACAGTATTGCATTACTCATGGATTAATCCAGCTCTCTAGAGATAGTTTAGTTAGTTTTATTTTATTACTGTTTGTATGATTTAGATTCTTGTGATTTCTAAGACGAGAGGTAAGAACCTGCGCATCACATTGTGAATGCTCTTTGCATCTTTATCACTCTGCATTGTTAATTAGGCACGTGCATTTCATAATTTAAGTCAAAATACAAAAACTCGGTGGACCGGGCCGTAACCAGTAAAACCCTTTGTTTTGTTACTTGACCTATGGTAGTCGGACCGCAAACCGGACGGATTCCCTACACCAAACAGTCATGGGCCAGTTGGGAACGTTGACTGGGGAGAATCCCTTACTGTTGTTGCCTGGGAATTCCCGGGCCTCAACACATACACAGACATTTACGTAGAAAGAAAAATCATTCATAATCAAAGAATTAATTTAGATAAGTCAGAACGATCTCACAGTATATGATATTTAAGCAAAAGGAAGTAAATCCACATTGTCCATTCCACACATTCCAAGAAAAATTATGTGCGGGTCTTTTCTAGCAAGTAGGTGTTTATTATTATCAGAAAATTCAGTTCTCATACACAATAACCCATCCCTTCTTTTCACTAGCAAAAGTCCATTCTATCTACATCCTACCTCTATATATATTACAATTAAAATTCGTCATCTAGTGAATTTTCAATTACCCTAACCCTAGGGATTCCAAAATTCGTTTTCTAATGCTTTATATTAGGAAACTGCAAAAATTCTATAAAAGACAAAAATTTCAAGTGGGCCCTACCAAGCTTGAAAGATATGCTCCCCATGGGTTAGCCTCTTCTGCAATAGTTTTGTGTTTTATTAGCTCTAGTACTTGCACAGTGACTTCATGCATTGCCACCTGTGTCTCTAAGGATGCCACCTTTTCTAAGGCATCCTTACATGTGTCTTCTAAAATGTAGGCGTTAACATATGCCTTCCCAACCCAAAGGTTGACATCTTCTTCATTGAAATATTCTACCTTCTTGATGTATTATATATCTTCTTACAGCCTATCCTATAAATATGCCAAACGTTGATCCTTGCTTGGAAGGTTTGTGATTTTCAAAGCCAAAGGAATTTGGCATTTCTAGTGGACTTGATGTATCCTTTTGCAGAAGTCCTCGCATTTTTTCACAGTTTTGGCAATTTTGTTGCTTAACCTCAGGGAGGCTTTCCTACAAAACTCTAGGAGTGTCATTTCCGATTTATCTTCCAAACTTTGAGTTATCTTCCACACAAGTCAACTAGATTTTGACCTTTTCTCTAACTTCCATCGATCCTTTTCTGAAATTTAGTGATTCTGCTGCAATAACCCTTACTCTTGTCATTATCAGCCTCACTTTATAGATCTCACCTGTGAGAGTAACTTGAGCTTGATATATCTGTCTTCAAAATTTGCAGGCTTGGTCACAAAAAGGAGTGATATCCTGCTTCTTCTCGTTAGCTATCTTCTACTCGGGTTTTCAATTCTTCTACTTGTTGGCTTTCCACTGGCTCTCTTGACTCTAGTTGCAAGATTCTAGCTTCAAAACCATTTCTCTCTCCCTCCATTGTTACTAATTGGACATTCATTGATTCCTTCTCTATGTCCAAATTTTGTTACTCAATTAGGAGTCTTTCATTTTCAGAGAGGATGGCATCATCCTTCCTTTTTAAATCTATTCCATATCCTTGTAGTTTTACTGGACTATCCTTCAGCTTAAACATATTCTCCTTCTTGTGCTCCACCTCGTCCATTAATCGATCTACATTGTCGGTGTTGGCCTGTGCAACTGATATATTTACTTAGGCCATGAATTTGGGGTCTTTGTGAGTATCCACCATTATGGTGTCCTCGGTGACTGTGACCACATCATCTTGTGTGCCCATCTTTAACCGCTTCTCTGACCTCCGTGTGATGGTATTCCTTGATTTGTCGAAGATTATGGTATCTATGTGAGCCATGGTGTGTTGCTTAGATGGGGTAAACAGAGTGATCCTGAGCTCGACAAAGGGGATGTGTCCACCCTTCATTGTTACACTTGACGAGGCAGGGGGGTTTATGTCCATTTTCTCATTTTGGTTACTTTTTATTCTAAATCCACCCTGGCCTTGTCCTCTTCTTCCTTTCTCCGTAGTTCTTTTGTCGCTTCCTTGGCTTCCTTTTGTGCTCTTTCCTCTTCTTCTTTCTTTAATCTCTCTTCTTCTTGTCACTTTTAGGATTCTTTTGCTTGTCTTTTCTCGACTTCCTCTTTCATTTTCTTCTCATCCTCTAAATTGTGCGACCTTAGAGCTTCCTCCTTCTATTTCTGCAGCTTTATTTCCATAGTGGTGTTGCCATCTTTGCTTCCGCTGACACAACTCTTCTTTGGAAAGTGCTTGCCTAACTTAGTCAGATTGTTAGCTCTTCTGAAAACCTCTTCATCCCTGTTGAAGAAATCTGAGTACTCATAATGTATTTTGATGGTCATGCAATGTTCTACGACCTTTCCTCTACTATCATTTCTCTGAAAACTTTTCTCCCCAAAATGAAAAGTCTCTAGCTCTTTCACAAAATCCTCGCCTCCTTCACCTTGGATAATTTGTATCCTCCGATGCAGAAAGGAAGTGGGGGAAAAGTTGCCTTCTTCATGTCATGCAAGAAGTTGTTGAACCCATTTAAGAACACTTGCCTTATGGCCTCTTTGTGGACTACATAGTTCGTGGCGTACTTTGGTAGAAGATATGGAGCTCTTGAACATCCATACATTCTAAGGTACGTGCCCTCCTGTGAGAAATAGTAATCTCCATACTCGCTTATAACCTCCATGGTGTTGTCGAATAGGCAGTTTGGTTCTTTAAAGAAAATCAACTCGTAAAGAGGCATCATAAATTCTTCACAAATAAGTTTATAAAAGCCCGCGTACTTACGATCCCATAAGATTTGATCAACAACATAAACAAAAGCCTTAGTCTAGTTCCAAATGCACCCAAGCTTAGCAAATGAGTGCCTACACAGAATGCAATCAATAAGGTAGGATGACATATAGAACTCAGACCTCTTATGGGTTATACCTCCCTGTGCGGCTTCTGCACAGGATGACTGGATATCTGATCTGATGTCCGCCCGGTTAAAAAACATGCCCTCAAAGGCTATATAATATATCAGAGGAACCCAATTCAATTTATACACGGCTCCATCGACTCGGCCAAAACATCTATTCAACATCAAAGCTATGATTATGAATGGGGTTCGTAGACTTTGGGACTCATACTCTTCGATTTCCTTCTAGTGCAATCGTTTCCCTGGTAGTACCATCCTCTTCGCATACTCCAAAGGATCAATAATTATCCCTCTGACCCAATCATTGGTCATCATGACCTATGCAGGGGGTATCTTGTAGTCCAATGTTATGTAAGTGGGAGTAAATGAAGTAAAAGCTTCCCCTTTAATGTTAGAGACGATCCTCAAGGTGGGATTTTTCTGGGGCAGAATCCACCCGATAACCTATGAGCAAGGGAAAAGGTTTGGGCGTGTAGCGGATTTATGATGCTAGAATTTCTTATATTTTAGTATATAATCATTTCCTCTAGACCAGTGTCTGGGATGTTCTGATCTCTTATTGTCTTATAGATTTCTCCCCATTTGAATCCGGGAGAAACTCCTATGATAGCCTTGGTATCTTCGAATTTCGTTTCCATTCTAGTGCTCGAGATCATTTCCATATCTATGTATGCCTCACTTGCCTTCGCCTTTTTCTTACTACTCCTTTTAGGAATTGTGTGAATTCATTGTTTAAAAAAAAATTCAATAAGGTAGTCCTGCTTGGTGAAAAAGAACCTGTGATATACGGACATGAGCATAATTAGAAGTGACTTATTAATACCACAACTATTTTGAACGATCAAAGACATCAATACCACGAAACATGCATCATTGTACTAAGGTATCCTATATTGAAAAGAAAAACTACTACATGTATAATCGACCTCAAAATACAATCATTTTCCAATGTTAGATTTGGGAGGAACTCCAGGGTTACATATTGATTGCTAGCCATTCAAAATGCAGTTATGTAAGCCATAAACTTGTTTTCATCCTATATCAAAAGTCTAGAGGTAGCCCCTCCAATTCTCCTTCTTCATTTTAAAACAACAATAATTTGCCAACATCATGTTGTGAGTAAGCACCTTATTATATGTTCTATTATGCATTTTCACTTGCAAGTTTATTAATGTTTATTGATTCTTATACACATTGATGAAGATCACAAACTTGATTCCCAACCCTTTTAGTTATTAACTTCATACTTGTCGAGGCAAAGAGGCTTCTACTCACGACTTTACTTAAAGGTGAAGGTGGGCAAAGAGAGCTATGTGATTGTATCATATCGCTTCAACGACTCATCTCAAAAATTTGGAAGGCGAAAACTCGAATATTTGAAAACATTGTAATCCTCTAGTTTTATCAAGTAAAACCAAGGAAAAAATTATATGTAATGGCGATGGTATTTAGGTGTGTTATAAGTAACGTATCGTAATTGCATGCGCTAGTCAAAGTAATACTATTCCAAGGTTCCGAAGCGTTATAGGGTTAGGGTCAAAATACTCAATGTGTATTCAGTGCGGCATACTTATCCTTGATTGTGTACGGATACGGTGGCTTGACAGGGTAGCATGTTTATATAATTCTTTAAACCTCACCCGCCTGCCATTTCTTCTTTTCTCCATCTATCCTCCTCAAAATTGATTAAGCAAATGATTTGCGTAGTAAGCAATTGAATCTCGCCCCTTTTATTGTGTATACTACATATGGGAACTCGCACAAACAGTGGAGCCTTTGATAAACCGTCCTTGGTAGAAATCCTCTCTAAGAAACTCAACCAAGCAACTAGTTCCTCGATGAGTTAACCATAAGAAAACAGAAAAACTACAAGAAGAAAATCTCCATGAAGGGCGGGCAAAAAATGCCATGAATGCAAGGTTTCCTATACGATCGGTCTAGAAAACCCTAGGCCCAAAGAGGTTTGCGTTCTTTCGGTTGTGGTGCTAAATCAACTACAAATCCAAGCTCAACTTTAAAAGCAACCGTAATGGATTTTTTGGCCCGCGTAAATTTAATACAAGTTTAACCTAGGCCATGGTAACGGTACTATAGACACAGATACAGATATTGCAAAACGGAGAGGGAAATACCCTAACTCAAAATGGACACAACTACAATACATTTTACCCAAGTTTCTACCGCATACAAAGTTACAATCCTTAAAAAACCACAAGAGTACAAAAGGTGAGGCACCTACCTGTTAAGTGTTGAATTGTCGTGGGCTAGGCTAGATGTAATGGCTCCAACTATCTTTTCGCTATTGAATGTTGGGTTGAACGGCTTTTTGTGTGTTAAAACAAAAATAAACTCACCCATATATAGAAAAATAAATGAAAATGTCATTAATGCGGTCGCTAGATCACTAAAAGCGGTGGTTGGCGAACTAAATGTGGTGGTTGGCCCAACGTCGTTTGACGCAACAATCTGTCGATTGCCACAAAAATAAATGTAACACCAGCAATGTTGATGACACTTAGTGAGTTCTCACGACCATTCCAGTGGAAAATGTTAAGTTTCCTCCGACTGTGTCGATGAAAACTCCGTGAATACCTCTGATTGGCTTTATCGACGCTCATTCTATCAGCCATACAATTTTGGATGTGACCGTATTGGTGAAAATTCTAAGTTTCCCTGAAAACTCCTCTGATCATTTTGGTGGTGATTCAAGATTCACTTCCGACAATGTCGGCAAGTTTCATATCAATTAAGCCAAAATGGTGTGTGCAAAAGCTTTCTTTTTATCCAGCCGATCGCTTCAGAGCGACTAGCAGAGTTACTCCGACACGTTGAAGAAACTGGCCAAGTTGCTCCGATATGTCGAAGGAAAAAAGTAAGTTTTTACTTATCCAAAACTAATTTTGCTCAAACTTCTCGAAAAAAAAACAAAGTGTGCAAAATTGATTCCCTTGAGTTAAAAACTAGTTTAAGTATGCTTCCAAACAAAAATATAAGGAGGGGCCCTAAAATATCAAAAAAATTGGGGAAGCAGTTGCAGCAGCAACAAGTTCTTAAAATAAAGGTATGAATCATTTTAGAAGTTCAAAGCATTAAAATCCTAGGTTGAAAATGAAACTGATTTTAAAATCAAGTGTTTGAGATTAGAAAGAGGAGGTTAGTTTATCTCAAATGAATTAGAAGAATTTGTTAGACTCGTGGAATAAAGATACATTTTCTAGTGACAAGAACTCCATAGTAAAATGGAGTGGTAGAAAGGAAAAATTGAACTATACAAGACATGGCCAGAACAATATTAAATGAAGCCAAGCTATCATACATTTTTTAGAGAGAAGCAGTCAACACCACCATCTATGTTCTAAATAGAGGGAAAATCATAGTAAAAAACAACAATACACCTTATGAATTGTGGAAAGGTAGACCAACAACAGTTAAATACTTCATTTTTTTTTGAAGCAAGTGCTGCATAAAAAGAGATGATGAGGATCTAGGAAAATTTGTCTCTATAACTGATGAAGGTATATATATATGGTATTCATCAATAAGCAAAGCTTATAGATGTTACAATACAACATTGTGTAAAATCATAGAGAGTGCCATTGTACAAATTGATGAAGCAAGGCATCAGCAAGCAAATGTTCAAACATATGAACTAAGCTACAAAAAAGAAAAAAGAAGGAGAAGGAGAAGAAAATGAAGGCGAAGAAACAAAACGCCAAGATACCATGTAGATTTGTCCAAAATAATCATTCAAAAAAATCTAATTTTCGGTGATAAAGGTATAGGAATTCAAACTAGAAGAAGACTAGCAAGTGCACCAGAGCATGCAAACTTCTCCTTGTTATCTGAAATAGAGAAAAATATTTTTACAGAAGCCATGGAAGACAAACATTGGATTGGTTCTATGGAAGAAGAGTTGAATAAAATTGAGAAGAATGAAACATGTGAATTTGTTCCAACGCCGACAGATAAAAATGTAATTGGCACCAAGTGGGTTTTCAGGAACAAGTTGAATGAAGATGGGCAAGTAATAAGAAAGAAAGAACGATTAGTTTGTGAAGGTTATGTTCAAGTTGAAGGTATTCATTTCAAATAAACCTTTGCCCCAGTTGCAAGTGTAGAAGCTATCATAATCTTTTTAGCATTTGCATGTTTCAAGAACTTCAAAGTATATCAAATGGAAGTGAAGTTAGTGTTTCTAAATGGATATCATTGTATTGGTGGAATGAGCCAAAAATTTGCAAAATAAATTCAAAAAGATATCTAGATGTCCATGCTTGGTGAATTGTCATTCTTTCAAGGTTTTCAAATTTTCCAGTCCAACAAAGGCATGTTTATTTCTCAGACCAAATACATCAAGGAGTGTTGAAGAAATTTAGAATGGATGAGTGTACACCTGTCAGTACATCCATGATCATAGGTTGTAAATTGCGCAAAGATGATGAATCTCCCGAAGCAAATAAAACATTGTATAGGTGAATGATTGGTAGCCTATTGTACATGACAACTTCAATACTAGGCATCATGCAAGCAGTCATATTGGTTTCATGATTTCAAGTCGCACCAAAGAAAACACATGTGCAAGCAACGAAAAGAATATTCAGATATTTGAAGGGTATATTGGACTTTGGCTTGTGGTATGAAAGAAGTAAATAGGATATGGTGTGTACTTTCCTAACTTTTCCTTTGGAGGGAGGGTTTTGGGAGCTCTGCAATTTTTAGGTTTGAGAGTCGTTACTGGTTTGCCTTCTCCGGGAGGCTTGGGTTTTTACCCAGCCGCCCTCCCCTTCCTCTATGAGAGCTATGGGTGGGTTTTCGTGGGCTTTGTCCGGTCGGTTTCTTGCTCAGATTTGCAAGTTCCCTTGCGCAGAGACCCACTCTTACGGCAGCGGCGATGATCTTCAGAGGCGTTTTTTATGCTTTTGTTGTCGACGGAATTCATTTGTCTTGGTGTAGGTCAATGTGTTTGGTGCCTGTGATACAGCTACATGCCCCTTACGGTGGGCTCTTTTCTATCTGTTGCATCTGTGTTGTGGCAACGGTAGATCTTTTGGGCATTGCTTGGCCTATATCATTGGCTTCCTTGAGTTTTGTGGTGGTGGTGGGTGGTGGAGTGCCTGTTGCTGGCTCTTCTCCTGTGGGCTCATCATCATTTTCACTGGATCTGCTGGGCAGTTTTCAATTTTCTTTCTTTTTGATATATGGATTCAGCATGCAAACTTCTTAGTGTTTTTCTGCTATGTTTTTGAGATGATAAATTGCAAATGTGTAACATGCTTTGACATGGCTTATTTTTCCCTTTCGCGGCAGCTTTGGCTGTGTTGCTTGGATTGTGGTGTATGTGTCCATGGGTGGTTTGGTGGGGGCGGTGCTGCCCTTCCCATGGACGTTTCTGGTGGGCATTATCATCATCAGTCTTTTTCTAGGTTTTGATGACGGATTTTTTACAAAACTGTAAAGATTTTGTTCTGAATGTAACAATTAATTTTGTTTTCTATTGACAATGTATGGGGCACATTTTTTTCCTTATATACACAATAAAAATGATATCGAATGGACCACTTCACAAACGATGCAACATTTTTTCTTGGGAATTCGTAACTCATATCATTTTGTTTCATCAAGTGTCATATTTACTAACACAAAAGTTTGAGACATTACAAGCAAGATATCAGAAATAAGCCCTATATTAAATAAGCTTTGAGGACAAAGCTTCCCTTAATGGGAAGGCAATGTAACAGACATAATATTAAATAATCAATAATAATAATAATATAGTAATATAATAATAAATAGAACATAAAATTAATAGATTTAATGAAGGGACATATACCTTCGGTGAATAATCACCATATAAGCCTATATATGTGGGATACAACCTCATTGTAAAACATCATCTTTTATATCATCAATTATATATTTTTACTATGGAATTATCTTCAATTGGATCATGTATCCATTTGGTTAGTCTTGAGTACAACTAGATTGGTTGTAAGACAGATGGATACCAATTCAGATTGTTAGGTTGGCTCTGCATACTGCGTGAGTCGTCGATAAAAAAAAATAGCATCAATCGCTTGGGCCATATATACCCCAACCCACGCTTTATACCACATGGGTGGAGCATACATTGGGTCAACTAATAATAACCAAGTGAAATACGATGTGGTCATTGGATAATAGGGTGACGTCATCCATATTGCCATGCAACACCTACACCTCCATCTGGATTCCCAACTACTTATGGCATGATTTAACAATGTTTTCCGTGTACAAAATCCAGGCCTAACTCAAAATTTCTTGTGTGTGTGCCTCCTATATCAACAATTTGAAACTATCATGTTGATTCACATTCCTAGGAGTGTCAATGCATTAGTGGATCACATCGCTAACAAAATCCCTGATTGGCATTTATTTAATTGGCAATTTTATATGATCAGTCAAAGCAAATAAACATATGTGTTTTTGCCATACAAGTTATGTCATAGTCATTAGCTATATATATATATATATATATATATATATATATATATATATNTTATGACTCTACCTCACCAGAAGGGTAAGGTCATATTTTTACACGCTTTTCACAAGTGGCGAATTCACAACAAGAAGTGTTATCCACTCACACGCCGGAGAAATTAAGGCACGATCTTTCAAGTAGGAAGTATGATGCAACCATAATAATAAAAAATATGGCAAAATTAAGAAAATGTACAGGAGCCAAAGTTAAAAAAACATGCAGCTTCGTTAGCAGTAGCGAAGGATATTTTGATAACAGAAATACCTGACTACCTCTCACTGGCCTTGGTAGGATGGTTTTGCGGAAAAAGAGTTGATGAAGCTACTCTCTGAAGGTGGATGGAAGTAAATTGAGGTCCCCATCTGGGGTAGTTACCAATGTTCCATATTCTCTCGAGAGGCTCGATACTGTGTCGCATTAATACTGAGGTAGAGAGGCAAATATTGTTAGATAAAAACTGGCAATGGGGGTCGTCAGGGTTAATTCTCAAGAAGTGGAGTGTGGACTTTGATGCCAATAGGGAACCCCAGAATGTGCAGAAAATATGGGCCATTTTTCTAGGGCTTCCCATGATCTTTTGGAAAAAAGAGATAATGGAGGCAATAGGAGATAAAATCGGTAAATTTGTAGCTCTAAAGGAAGAGTGGGAGCAGAAGGTGGATAGAAGGTGTGCCAAAATTCTAATTGAAGTGCATCTACGCGATGGGTTGTTTGAGGAAATTCATCTGGAGCTTCATGGGATTCTGTGACGACAAAGGTTGGACTATTGTAAAATCCCATTCTGATGCTTCTCCTACAGACAGGTTGACCACATTGTGCGGGACTATCTAAACCCAGAATGACGGCCACAGCAGTTCAAGAGATGGGGGGATAAGAAGTATGCACAAAATGAAGAAAGGAGCGAAACAATGACAAAAGTTGGAGAGCAGAGGAATACCTCGGCTGAAGAAGGGTTAACTGCACTCCCTGGTAAGTTGGAACCCCCTCCCGAAAATTCAACATCTTTCCATATTACAAACAGGTTGAGCCATGAGCAGTCTTCTCCAAGGACAATTGTCCCACATGTTGAAAGAAAGGTGGTGACTCCTGTTAAGCAAACTACTTCGAGCACGTCACAGCTTAGAACACATGCCTTGCATGTGGGGAACGAGGTGGTAACACTAGTTAAGGAGTGTAAGGACACTTGTATTAGCCCGGGTAAGGAGGGAAAAAAGTGGCGTCTCCAAAGGACCCCCCTTCGTGGATTAAGCATAAAATATATAATATGCGGTCTAAAGTGTTGGTTGAAAGAGACCAAGTGTCAATCGAAGGACTAGCAACAGACAAGGTGCCTAAGGTCACCATAGGGAGGAAATATCTCATTGTGATAGCTAAATCACAAGCTGAGGTGGATGTAAAGAATGGAAAATAGGCTATGATTGGTAGGGCCCTTAGAGCAGGGAAGGCCCAGGTCAGGGTCACCTGATGTTGGTTCTATCCTTCAATGTGAGGGGGTTGGGGAGCTCCCCCAAATTAAAAGCTCTCAAAATAATGGTCGCTAATCTCAAACCTGCGATCATTTTTCTACAGAAACAATGATGGAGGGAGAAAAATCCAAGGAAGTTTTGGAGTCGTGGCTCAAGGGCTGGAGCTTCGAACACATAAGTTTAGAGGGTCATTCGGGGAATCTGATAACCACCTGGAATTAGGAATTCAAAGAAGTGGAAGTGGTGAAGCACAACACAATGCTCAAAACAGTTCTCAAGGAAAGAGCCACTGAAGAATCTTACGCTCTGTATAATGTCTACGAACCTTATCAAGAAATAGAAGGGTTTTGGGAATCCTTCTTCTCTTCAGGCATGCTGGAGCCAACGAACGTGATTCTCGGTGGGGACCTGAATCTAACTTTATCTGAAAAAGAAAATTGGGGTTCCTTAGCTCCTCATGATGGCCCGGGTACTTTCTTTGCTACATTTTTTTATTCCAAAGAGTTAGTGGACCTTCAACCACTTAAGTTAACCCCGACTTGTAGGAACAACAGAATGGGGAACATGCCATATCCAAGAGGTTAGATAGATTTTAGCTTTCAGAAAATTTTCTTTCAGGTTCTTTGATAGTTAAAACATCGGTCGAAGTAGGAGGTATGTTTGACCATCTCCCAGTTCTCCTACAAATTCAAATCCCAGAGGCTAAGCCGGCTGCCTTGTTCAAATTTAACCCTACATGGTTGATGGAGGAATACTAAGGAAAATTGGTAGGAGAAACATGGAACCCGTTGGTGGTCACCCCCAATGTCACCCTCATGAAACTAATGTCGGAAAATTTGAAAAAAATAAAGAATTTGATGAAACCCTGGGCTAGGGATTACTCGAAAAATCAACAGAAACAAATCAAAGAAGTGTAATTTTCTTTAAAAGAGATTTATAAGCAAAATAACTCTAGAATTTTTACAGAGGAAGAATTAAAAGAGGTCAAGGAAAAGGAACTAAAAAGAGAAGAGTTGTTGGCTAGGGAGGAGGAGCTATTAAGATTACAATGTACATCCATATGGATCAAAGAAGGGGACAACAATACAAAGTTTTTCACAATTTCGCTAACCATAGAAGGAATTTGAACACGATTTTGACAATAAAGGATGTGAATGGGGTAATGGTCATTTCTTTCAAAGAAAAAATGGAGGCCAGGGAAAGGTTCTTCAAAGAACCAGAGGGTTGTAATATTCAGGATATTATTAAGGTCATGAACCTGTTTCCAAGGCTGATAAACAAAGAAATGAACAATTTCTTGAAGGAAGAGGTTACAAAGGAGGAGCTGGAGAAAATTGAATACTCCTTCCAGAAAGGTAAGAGCCCTGGACCATATGTTTTACAATCGAATTTTTTGGGGGTTTTTTAACCTAGTTAAAGAAGATTTGTTGAAGGTTGTGCAAGAGTTTCAAAGGGCCGGGAAGGTTTTGGGAGCCCTCAATTCCACATTCTTGGCTCTCTTCCCTAAGAAACAAAACCCCTCCTCTTTTGAAGAATTTAGGCCAATTTCATGTTGCAATGTGGTTTATAAAATAATTGCGAATACTATAGCACAAAGGCTAAAGCCAATTTTAAGTGAAATCATAACAAAGGAGCAGTTTGGATTCCTGTTCAATCGTCAAATCCATGATGCGATGTCCCTTTCACGGGAAGCAATCCATACCATAAAGCGGTGCAAGAGCAAAGTCTTTGCCTTAAAATTAGATCTCTCCAAAGCCTACGATAGGGTGAATTGGACCTTTCTAAGGCTAGTAATGATTTAGATTGGGATGGATTTAGAGACAGTCAACTGGATAATGGGATGTGTTCAATTGGATTCTTTTGCAGTACTAATTAATGGCTCACCCTCAAACTTTTTCAGGTTTACAAGAGGCCTCAAACAAGGGTGCCCTCTTTCCCCTTTTATTTTTCTGTTGATAGCAAATGCCCTAAGCAGAATTATCCATCAAGATAAAAGGGAAGGATCTTATAAAGGAGTAAAGGTAACTAATTCAGAAGAACTATCTCACATTTTGTTTGTAGATGGTGTGATAATGATGGGAAAGGGAACATGGGAAAACCTTAAAGAAGCAGAGCAGATACTGGACTTATATAAGAAGGCTACAGGAATGCATATCATTGTATAAAATTCCATTCTCTCTGAAAACGGGTTCCCAAAAGAGGTAAGGGATAGGTTGTGTACCAAATTTCCTTACACAATAAAACCTATGGATGAAGGGTTTAAATACCTAGGGTTTGTACTCAAACCAAATGCTTGCTCCTTCAAATATTGGATGTGGCTATATAAAAAGATTGAAGGTCGAATTGGGTGCTGGACATATAAGTTTTTATCCAGGAGAGGGAGGTTGGTTCTCCTTAAGGCATCCCTTCAAAGAATCTCGGTTTACTGGGCCACAATTGCTTACATTTCGAAGGGTATCTTACAGAAACTAAGGAAAAAGTTCTTCTCTTTCTTATGGTCTGCAAAGAAACATTCAGAAAGAATCCTCTTAGCTAAGTGGCAATTACTAGCCAACCCTAAATATTTAGGTGGATGGGTCATCAAGAACCCCTTTCTATTATGTCAATATCTGGTTACAAAAACATTGTGGTGCCTAATCAAGAATCCTGATTCCTTATGGGGGAAGGTCTTAATCTCCAAATATTGTCCCAATGGGTCCATTCAAGAATGGATAAGAAAACAAGACAAATCTTTCAAGAATGGGTCCATAGGATGGAAAGCACTGGTACTAGCCTTCCCTCAAGTAGGGAACTAGTTGGCTTGGTCGGTAGGCAATGGGAGAGAAGTTCAGGTAGGAGAAGATCTATGGTCAGGAGCAGGGGAGAGATATAAACTGTCAGAAGCCCTAGTCAAAAAACTAAGAAGCTTAGGGATCTATACACTAAATCAAGCTTGCTCTCTTTCATTACAGAGGGAAACTCTATGGAAGAGTTCAGAGGATCTAGGGCTAGAGGAAGGAATTAGGGAAGAATGGAACAATTTTGTTTCTTTGCTCAAGTCTTGTTTTATTCATCTAGAGGAGGAGGAAAAATATAAGCTGGTCTAGACCAAAAATCCTGTTAATGGGGATTTCACGGCTAAACTAGGCTACAAGACTTGGTCTTTGGAGCAGTATTAGGGAGAGAAGATGGATTGGTGGAAGCAATTGTGGAAGTCCGAAGGCCCCCTAAAGGCCAAAATAAGTTTGTGGCCGACTCTAAACAACAAGATCTTAACCTAGGATAACTTGCAGAAAAGAGGATGGATTGTTCCAAGTCGATGTGCACTTTGCTACTCATATGAGGAAACTGGTTCTCATTTGTTTAATTTATGTTCTTATGCAGAATCTGTATGGAAGGCAACGTGTAAGGAACTAAAGTATCAAGGGATGTCAGGGGTCTCTCTTGAACACAAAGCAAAAGCTTGGTGGACAGAAAGATTGGTATGTTTATACAGTGCTTTCCCATCGCTTTTCTCATATGGAATTTGGTGGGCTAGAAACACAGTTATTTTCAATAATAAATTGATTCCTCCTGAAGTAACAACAACTCTTGTTATACATTGGGCCAGGGAACATAAAACCAAAGAAAAAGAGCCTAAAATAAGAGTTCTTGTTCCTCCATAGATAAATAAAGTTGTTCCATGGGCTTTCTTCAACGATGCCAGTCAAGGAGACCCTCCCCTAGGAGGCTCGGGAGGAGCACTACAACAAAAACTGGATTTAGCGTCGAATTTAGCGCCGGATTTTAGTGTAATTTTTTCCCAATTTTGGTGAACAATCCGGCGCTAAACCTGGTGCTATTGTACAATTTCATAAAACGCCATCTATTGCATCTTTTTTTTCGTCCTTTTTAACATCCATTTTTGCACCCAATTTTTTGCATCTTTTGTTACGCCCAATTTTGCATCTTGTATTGCATTTTTTTGTGTCATTTGTTACATCCTTGTTTGCACCCAGTTTAACGCTCAATTTTGCATCCAATGTTGCGTCTTATTTTTCTCCTTTGTTTTCATCAAGTCTTGCACCCAATTTTGCACCATGTTTTGCATCAAATTATGTGTTCAATTTTGCATCTAGCGTTGCATCTAGGTTTGCATCTAAATTTGGGCCCAATATTGCATCTAGTTTTGCATCCAATTTTACTTATAATGTTGCATCCCTTTTTTCATCTAATTTTGCATCTTGTTTTACGTCTTTTTTTGTATCCATGTTTGTGCCTAATGTTTCATCTTGTTTTACGTCATATTTTGCATCTGGGTTTGCACCTAGTGTTGCATCTTGGTTGATGTCTTTTTTTCATCTATGTTTGAGCCCAATGTTGCACCCAATGTTGCGCCTAGTGTTGTGCCTAGTTTTGCGCCCATGTTTGTATCTAATATTGCATCTAGTTGTGTGTACAATGTTGCATCCCATATTGCATTCAATATTACGTCTAGTTTTACATCCAATGTTTCGTCCCATCTTGCATCCAATATTGTGTCTCGTTTTAGGTTTTTGTTTGCGTCAAGTGTTGCTTCCAGTTTTGCACCTGGTGTTACGCCTGTTTTTATGTCCATCTATACACCATATTTTGTGCTCAATTTAATGTCCAATTTTACGTCTAGTTAGGAGTCAACTTTTGCATCTATTGTTGCATCTAGTTTTGGGCCTAGTATTGCATCTAGTTTTGAGTCATTAATTGTGTCTAGTGTTGAGTCTTCTTTTGCATCCAATTTTGCTTTTACCGTGACATCCATTTTTGTGTCCATATTTGTGTCTGACATAGCGTCCACTTTTGCATCCACTTGTGTGTTTGGTGTGACGTCCACTTTTACATCGTGTTTTGCATTTAGTGTTGCGTCTAATATTGCATCCATCTTGCACTACTACATTTTTTACCTTTAGAAATACACTGCAATATCATTAGGACATGGAGGAATCGAACCACCAACCTCCTGCTTGTAAGGCAGGCGCTCTTCAATTGAGCTAGCACCCTTTAAGTATTGGGAAGAGGAGCAATATTAACACAGATTTCATCATTTGAATTCTAATAAGAGACAATAAGATCCAAAGACAGTGATGCTTAAAATCTAGTTTATTTTTCCAAACACATTAATAAGCACAAAAATCTACCATGATCAGGCAACAAAATATCCTAAACAATTACACAATCTATTAAAGTGGTTCGTAAAAGGGTCTTAGAGAACAAGATAATGTATTGATGCATACCTAATAACCTAAACTTGAGAAGGACAGAGAATAAGGATGTGTTTAAGAAATAGTTGTAGAATCCAATTGAGGATTGTGTGTTGCTACATAAATGTTTCTATTTGTTGATTATGTGATTTTGTTCAACAATGGGATGGTAAGAGAAGCACTCATGAATGGTTATTAAAAGAAGATGCCTACCTCAGAATTCTTTAAGCCTCGCCTAAAGTCTAGTTGTTTTTTCAATTTTCATGATGCTAGGAATAGGCTGTTCAGTTTTGGTGAGACCTCTGGATTTACATGGACAACAGTAAAACCCTGATTGTGATGAACAAAATAATTTCATCTGCGCAGATGAACTTTCGATTATATTAAAAACAAATCTTGGTGAATGAAATAAATTGACCATAGCTTGAAAACTATAGTGTCATCATGTTAGTGCACTTGATTAAGCATCCTATTTTGACAGACTCTTGAAGACTTTATTCAAAAGTTCACATACTCTCTTTGACAACTAAATACGTAGATGTTCTCTTTTACAACAAAAATAAGGTTATTAAATAGAATCCGGATTGAAAATATTTAAGTGCACATAACAAGATACATGGACTCAAAATTGTTTTTAGTTAATGTTGTTTCTACATGGTACATTTCATCTTCATAAAGCTATTGTCTAAACTGTTGTCTCTGGTTATTTCAGTCATTCTGAATCTTAACGTCCTTTCTTAAACAAGCTAGTACATTTTTTTTCTGGAACATTTCCTAACTATTTACAACGCTGGAGTCAGATTGTTATTGATATGTTGTGCAGGACCTCTGACCCTCTAGAATCTAGACATGTATGCATGACCAATTAAAATGTTCATAATGACCAACCAGTTCGAATTGGTGTTTTAAAATTCCTTAAAGGAAAAACAAATAAAGTGGGAAGGCTAGGTTTACCATTTGTAAAGAGACTACCATTATCCCCAAGAAAGAGAGAGAGAATTAGTTAATTATTTTGTCCCATAATGGACCACAAATATCAAAACATCGCCAGTGTAGAAACCACTTGTCACTAATTAGATGCCTTCCAATATTCCAATAAAGTACCTAATCTCCTTAATGGACCCTTATCCAAGGTCCGTTCCATTTTAGATATCAAATGTTCAGCCTATGAGGATTGGAAATCCCAATATTATATAGACCTTTACTTTGGTCTGGTCATGGAATCCATCCAACAACCCACTGTGGTCAATCAAAGCCCTTTCCTAGACTACAAAGATCAAGATGGATTTCTTTATAAGTTGAATCAATTGTGTGTTCCATCTAGATCAACTTGCCTTCTGCTTATCAAGGATCTTAAATTCATAAACCCAGATCTCTTAAGCACCAAGAGAGATCATACTTCTTGAGGTATAATTTTTTTATTATTTACTCACATGTCATGTATTAGTTCCTTCATATTAAATGATAAAAAAATTACGCCTAACGAAATTTAATTCCTCTAAGGGCTTGAAGATTTGGGCTTAAGATGGATATACACTGGTTACATCACATTACATACATGCACTCAAAGAATAACCTATAGGTCCTTAAACAGAAATATGTGTTCACATCTATCAACACTTCAAATTCTGCATGTACTTGAACTCTGTATTAAAACATTGAGGAGTGCAAATACTGCATGGTACAAGGTAATTCAAAGATGGATATACATTGGATACATCACAATACAGATCTACACTGAAAGAATAACCTACAGGTCCTAAAACAGAAACATGTGTTTGCATCTATCAACACTTCAGATTCTGCATGTACTTGAACTCTGTATTAAAACATTGAGGAGTGCAAATACTGTATGGTACAAAGTAACTGAGCTTAATAAATCTGCAATTTGGAAATTATGGACAGCAAGCAAATCTTGAAGAGAAAATCACACTAATATATCATTGGAGGAAATTACAATGGTAGCCAACACACAGGTGTCCTAAAAAGGGGTTGACACCACCATCCATGGCATCCTACTAACAAAATTTTCTAAGCCAGTATAACACACTATCAACTACAACTTGATCGAGGGAAAATGGACATTGTTCTTGCTAGGCTAAGAAATGCGCTTCACTAACTTGACAATGTCACGCTGAAAGTCTAGTGGATGGCTCAACTCTAGATGGCCCTAGGGAAGACAACCTACATTTAGTGTATCCGGGATTCCATCTAGACTTTCTTCTCCACAAGCTTGGATGTTAGAACTTAGGAGATCAAGGCTCCCTCTTATGCTCTTTGACCAAGATTATACAGCCAGACTGACTCTTCCTGGCCACACCACAAAGGACATCATCTTCTAATGCATTGGAGATTTCACAATGATTGGTACCTTTCATGGGGATATCATCCCTTAGCCCCCATACTCATCACTAGCAGCCAGATCAGGCACTGCTTGACATCATCTCATCTTGTTTAGCATTGAGTTCCTTCTACTTTCAACACTTTAGCTATTTCACGTCATCTTTTTGTGTACCCACACTTTACTTCTTATGCTTCTTAAGTTACCTTTATTAGCTAGTTGATTACCTGTTAGTTATGACATTAAATCTCCTTATTTTGGCACTGTTCTATGAGATACTTTTGCAATCCCATGTTGTACTTTAACTTTTAGTTTTTGGATGTACTTTTTAGACGTGTTGGCCTACTTTTGTGGTCATTTTTCAAACACTGCAAAATTATCTATCTTATTTTATATCTCTCTATAAGCTTCTCTAAACTCATTTGGTTGCGTTGATGCTATAGTTGTTCCTGTTGCTTGTTTCCATCCTCCATGACAACTTGTTGATTCTTAGAGATTCCAAACCCTATCTTTACTATGTTCTTTCATATTTCCAAATGATTCCATACATATTGTGGAAGTTTGTGCCTATTCTTGATGGTAGCCCTAGCTTCCCTTCTCACTGAATGAGCCATGAACAATACATCCTACAACTCTAATTGAATTCCAGTTTCACTCTTCTGCATCAACGTTTGGATCTCCTCTCTTCATTGTCTTCCCCTTCGACCCTGCTCTTCAGTAATTAACCTTTTTATTCTTTCTAAAATGGTAGATATATGGTGGCTCCAACTTTATGTGTGATCTACAAATGTAAGAAAGAAAAGGAAAAACATTGTTGCTTTAATAAAGGTGATTCTTTTACAATAAGTTACAAAGAGCCTATTGCAAGGAAAATATCGTGTCCATCTCTTTTGAATCTATAGCTTATTGCAAGGAAAATATCGTGTCCATCTCTTTTGAATCTATAGCTTATTGCAAGGAAAATATCTTATCCATCTCTCTTGAATCTTGTTGAAGCTGTCTATTTGTGATAACCATTGTTAGAGATGGACACTTTAATACCAATAGTTCTCATTTCTAAATTCAAAGTGATATTGAGCATGTATTGATTATTTTCCCATTTGACTTGTAGGTCGTTTTATCCCAAAATTAGCGAATATATTGTGCAGAGGGTATCCCAACTTTGAGATATAAAAACTTGACTCCATAACAATTAAACACTATCTCATTAAATGGAGGAATTTCTAGAAGAAGATTTATCATTTACATTGTAATAATACAATGCTACCTTTTGATATTGCAGTTATCCTTTGACCCTTAACATAAGTTATAATGCATATACTCCACATAGATTTGATGGGAAATGCAATATGTGTTACATAATGAATGGTATGGGAAATATAGCCCTACATAATATATTAATATTGTTTCAAAACAATACTCACTTGGTTAAAACTGGTTTTCTTGAATCCACAGCTTCCTACCATGTTCAGTTGTGATATATGTAAGTTTGATTACATAATATGATGGAATCTATAAAAAGTATAATTTGTTCATGTAATCTTTCCTCTACTATTATTTACTGTGTATAGAACGAAAATGGATCCAGAAACTATTTGAGAATGGGACGGTGCAACTATGGTGCCTCTTGTAAATTACATCATTATTCAGTATGAACTGAAAATCTCTTCAATGTTTTCACGTATTTATTGGTTAAATTGCATGTCATGATACAACCAATATCTCCAAAGGGTTTGAAAGGAAGACATGACAGCGCTATTAAGGTAAATAAAGAGTAATTCTCATGCCTTAACCTGGTAATGTGCATAACTTGGAAGCTTCAACCCATTTGTTATCTATGAATTCGAGATGGGGGCGCAATTTGGCATGAATAAATATCATCTCTTCTTTTGTCTACAAGAATATTTTCTAACAGTAAGATAAAAGAATATTTTTATTGCCAAGAATCTTTTATGTTTTATATACAATCTTTAAGTTTTATATAAACTTCTCTTTCAAAATTTGTAACGTGGATCATAAAGAAAGTTGGATCTAGAAAAAAAAAATATTTACATAAAAAATGAGATAAAAGGGATGTAATTATCCTCTTTATAATATTTAATTTTTTAAGCTATTGTAAAGCAAAATCCTAATTATGTTTTAGTTAAGAAAGATTGGTAATGCATTTACCATCAACCTTTCCTAAAAGAGTGTCTAGCACTGATTAGACTATCAATAAACTTAAAAGTATTTAGTGCATACCAAGCTTAATCCATAGAAATGAAAACTACAACCTCAAACAAACAAACACCAAAGATTACCGTGCCGTGTTTTTAAATATATGACTCATTATTAGTCATCTAATATAAAGTCATGAAAGTCTACTGAACTTGAGCCATGTGTTTGAACTAAACTTTGGTGGAGTCATGTTAACTTGAAATATATCTATAAGAAAAAAAATAAAGGTTAGTGGCATACTTTGTAGAATACTATTCCCTTTTTTCAGCAAAAACCAGATCAATTGCACTCGATTTCCAATTGTCTTTTTAATGCAATTCTTCATTTACAACCCCCTTTCATTTTCTACGTTATCATTCTGTAAATTTTGTTCAGACTGACATAATTTAACATACATATATTAGCAGTGAATCTAATAAGGAGTCGGCTGCAAATTACAACTATCACCAAACTCAATTTGAGTGCAAACAATCAACAGACTCAATTTCACTCAAATATGGTAATTGAAAGACGTTTCGTAAGCTGAAAAAATCAAACCCACCCGATCTAAATATTCTTTTAACTTCAATTTCTTAGATTGATGATGGGAATTCCAAATCATGTATTGATGAAAGCTTAAAGGATTCTGCATAGAAAGTACAGTTTACAAAAAATTATAAAATCCAAGAAGCAACTGATGAATCAGAGGAAATGCTGAAAATGCAAAAATATACATCTAATCAAATGCATTATGAAACTTTTTCCAAGAAACATAATATTAAGAGGGAAGTAATATGCAGGAAAAATGACAAGAGACACATGGGGTAGGTGAGAAAAAGAAAAAGCCTGCTACATCCTCGATATTGTCTGATAAGAAAGACATGAAGATGCTCAATTCAGTTCAAGTTGGGCTTAAAAAGCACAGCTCATTATCAACATATAAATCTGACAATATGAGGTCCATACTAAAGATAAAGAAGCCTACAAGACATTTTGAGGACCGTTTGAGGTCTGATGTTGCTGGTGCAGTGCCTACAAGCCATTTTGAGAACCATTTGAGGTCTAATGTTTTGGTGCAATATCTTCAATAACTGAGCCGGAGTTGAAGACACCAAAGAGAGAATTTAAAAGGTCATTAGAGAGTGAAAGCAATATTCATAATGATGGAGACAATATTTTGAATTTTTATTCTTATCTTGAAGAAATTAGGATACAATCACTAGATACAAGCATTATTTCAGAGCAGACCATGAGTGAAAAGCAGTTTGGTCAAAAAAGGCAAAGCATGGAAAAATAAATTAGAGGTTCTCGATTAGTGCTTGAAACTGAGTTCCTAGATCGTAGAAAAACAGTGACAGATAACATTGTTAGCAATTTTGAATATTTTAAACATGGAAACACTGAAGCGAGCTTTCAGGTTTCAAACTGTAAAGAAAATTTGAAGGGTGAAAAAGGTTTTGAAAATATTCATGAAAATTATGTTCCTAATGAAGATCATGTTCTTTCTACATTTGTGACTAAAGACAATGAAGTTAGGGTAGTTCCAAACACTTCTTTGCATCAGAATTCCATTATGAAGAAGAAAAGAAAGCTTTTGAAGAAACATAATTCAGGGAGGGCCTAGCTGATATATCCTTGCTTGAACGGGGGGCCTTCCCACCTACTTTGTTTGTACGGACTGAATAATTCCAATACAGGGTGAATAGAAAAGAAATGCTACAATGCATGGAAAAAATATAGAATAACGAAGCATGCAATAGAATAGGAAATGGGTCGGTGCAGTGAACTTAGCCTTTTGGCCTTGTCTCGACCCGTCAATGAAGGCTTTCATTTCCCACTCAGCAGCTTCACTGTAAGCCTCTAAAGCTTCCACTTGTTTTGTCACATTTATCACCAGCTCCTCTTGCTTTTTCTCCTAGTCCGTATATTGTGCAATGAGACTCTTTAGCAGAGTAGCTCTTGATAGTGAGAATATTTTTTCATCTTATTGCATACCACTCAGCTCTCAGACTTTTCCCTAAAGTAAATCCATGCATTCCTTGATATATCTCTCTAGATTCTTTCTCATTCCACTTTATTTTAATACCTAAGGGAGTCTTCTCTTATAAACCTTATCCAAGAAGGAAACACCAGCTCCTTCCAGTACTTACCGCCTCTCTAGCCATGTATATTTAATATCCATTTTTCATTTTGGCCAAAGAATGGGATAATTAGACTTCTTTCCTCTCAGATGTGGTCATATTATTACCCCTCAAGACGGGCAGCTGCAACTTTATTTCCTGAAAGTATCTATCTGATCTCTTAATGACATAAATTCTATTGTTAATAATGCTTTTAATTTCCTTGACTCCCTCTATCGTATTATTCATGTCTTCATAGGTGTCATGGTAATTAGGTAGAATGAACATTGTTTTTGTTTTATGAACTGTGGTGAACATATATTCCAATCCTTGCTTTGCTGAAGTTCCCCCTTTGACTGACTCATATTACTCTGCCAGCTTGATCCTAAGCTCATTTATTTCCTGGATTACTTCAGCATGTTTCTTTAATGCAACCCTATACATATTAACCAAAAATTTCACGTGTCCTTTTCAATTTATCATTCTCCTTCTGCACCTCTTTCAGTCTATATCCTTTGGTAGTCATCAGGGCTGTAACAGTTTGCTGAGCAATTCCAGTAAATCCACTCTTGATTAACCCACTAGAATCTAAGTTTGAGTCTGCCCTCTTGATGTTATGACAGCTAAGGAACTAGGGATATAAATGTGAAAACTTCATCCCTTGAGGTCTTATTAAATAAATACTATTAAACTTCTGTAAGTTCCGCAAATTCTTCTACAATTGGACAGTAGCCAAATCCCCTTCACCAAAGAGTAACAAATGGTAGCTAAACATAAACGTATGTGTTCACAGGTACATTTATAACATGACCTTATTTACTAGCTAGCACAAAAAAAAGTATGATCCTAAAATTAGAGCTGTTCAAAGATATGATAATGGGGTAGTGGCTCTAATAATTGACCCTAAAACCATAAGTAAAGCATTCAAATTGAAGACTACTGTAAATTCTGGTTACACTTTTGTGCCTATCAACCCAGCGGAGCTTAAGAAGAGGCACGAATTTATAGCTAAGGTTAGGAGTATAAAAAGGTTATCTTCCCTGTTTAAAGACCTAGATGATGCCATGTAATTTACTACCTCCTACCCTAAGGATATGCTTAGGTTTTGGGCTAGGAATTACGCTGATATAATCCAATTATTGTTGGGATAGCGTAACCTTAGTACCATTACTGAAGAAGCTGTGGCCTTAATTATTTTGAACAACACCACTAACCCTACTAAGTGTTATGATTGCGCCAAATACTTAATTGACCTGATGGACCTGCAATTCAGGGCCCTAAACGATAAAAGGAGAAATGAATTCAAGTACTACTCCTCGATCATTCATTTAATGGTGTTTCAGGCCAGTATTTATATTCAAAGTAATTTTGGTAACCCTAAAGATAGTAACAATCTATATGTCCAAGATTCATTCTCCCTTTTGCACTCAGATTCAAATAATAGGTCCTATTCAGCATGTGTAGAGGTCTTATTCCCGCAAATGAAAAAGATATGCTTTTATTTAAAATGAAAAATGAAGGGATATATCTCTTTTTCTAGAAGGGCATTAATTGGGCACAGCCGAAAGATTGAAGTTATATTAGATTCTTTTGCAGTAAGGTGTTTCCAAAGGCTCTCAAAAAAACTTCTCCTTCTGGATTGACATGGTTGGAGTTTGTCAGTCATATAGATACCAGAGAGATCAGATAATCTACAGAGATTAGATAATCTTGGCAAAAATGTGGCCAAGATTGCAAGAGATGTGGACCAACCAGGTAAAAAATTCCATTGTTTTATTAATTATGTTGTTTAAATTGTAAATACCTCAATTTTTAGCCAAATTCACAATTTAATTTGTTAAATTAACTTTGTCTTGACTCTTTTCATTTGCAGCACACTGGTGGGAGTCAATTCATAGCCAATGTCCTCAATTGCAAAAGTTTGCAATTTGAGTCTGCAATCAAACCTGCAGTTCTTCTAGGTTTGAGCGCAATTGGTCTGTCTTTGAGGGGATTCACACGAAGAAGAGAAATCGTTTAGAGCATAAACAGTTAAATGATCTAGTCTTCGTGCAGTATAATCTCCGACTTAGGCGCAGCCAATTGATGAACAGAAAACCTGATACAGATCTCATTGTGTTGGATGATATTGATCCAACCTCAGATTGGGTAGTGGAGACTCAAGTACCAAAGTTTGATCATGATGTTGATTTGGATATGGATATTGAGATGGAGGACTTGATGGAGGTTTTAGTTGGATGCAAATCCTCTGTTACCATCAGTTCATGCAAGTGTAGATCCAAAGATTCCAAGCATGGGAGGCACTAGTCAACCCCATGCTTCTAAGCAAAATAGGCGTTCATCTAGTACTACTACTGCAATTGCAAGCAGATGACCTTGACCCTAAGGATTCTAAGCCTAAGCTAGATGATGATGCCAATGCTAGTCCTTCTAGTTCTTCTTCTTCTAGTTCTTGCAGTGGTGATGAGTTTGATCATTGATGGTGTAAGACAGTTGACTATATAGTATGTAGTATGTAGTATGATCATTGATGTATGATGTATGATCATGATGTAGTGGAATCATGATTGATGATTCATAGCATGTTGTTTTTTGGACTCTACAGGCCATATAGCCTATAGGACTCATAGATTATGTACTTTGTTCCAATCCCGGTCTCCTAGATATGTATTGAACTATACACTTTGTATAGGTCTGGTTCACTGAAATTCAAAATATTAGAAACATGTATAGGAAGTTAGAAACCAATAAAATCTATCAAAATTTGCTTGGATAGAGCTAAATGGGTCCTCTTCCCAATTAGAATCTGATAGCTGGAATTTTGAAGTCAACACGTAGGAAGGTGTACGTGGTACTATTCATGAGTAATTGAATGCCAAGTCCAATTTTTATTCTGCAAATCAGAGGCTTAGCTGAGGGCAGCTCTTCGCTTTGGAAGGTAATGTTACATACTAAAGCATTCTTGTGTTTACTCTCACAATATCTTAGATTTGAAATGCACCCGAACAAAAGTGATCCCTGGTATGAATTCCATCTTTGATTAACACCTTGTGAAGCAGGGGAATTCCAAAATACCAATCATGTAGGCAAAATAGAAGAGTTAAAAACCATCAATTCTTAGACAAGAACGCGGAAAATAAATAAATTCAGATATACTTATAGAGACCATACCTCATCCCAAACCAAATAGCGGGTCTCTTTCACATAACATATGTGAGCAGCCTTGTCCTGCCTGTCTTTCAAGGGTAGTTGAACTCGTGTACTATTTCTGCAATGTCCATCATTTCTTTTGGAGTGAGGTGGTGGTGAATTCTTTACTCCCTCTTGTTCAGCATTCTCGATTTCTTTAGGAGTGCACTCAAGCAAATGCTCCTGCGATTTGCCTCTGCCAAAGGGTATAGTTCCTACTTTAACTCTTTTCTTGGAATTTCTTCTCAGAATACCAAAACAAGTACACCCCATGGTTTTCGACAAATAACTTCGATATCCCAGTGTAGGGTATGACATAAAATCCTAAAGAAAGGCCGACTAAATAGTTGAGCATGAAACAGAGCCTCGTAAAACTTCAAACGAATAATTGCATATGGGGTGGAGCCCTGTAAAGATGACAAAAGAATAAGCGTGCAACGTGAATAAGTGAGGAAATCCAAATACAATATTGAGCAGAGATTAATTTTAAGGTCATACAATTTAGTAATGATACAAGGGCCAAAACAACAATTCTCCATGTAGATTGCAAAGAAAATGTACGGAACTATTTGAAATTCCTGTCATCATTTATTCAAAATCTCATACAAGCCGTATTACATCACATTAATCGCAAACATATATCTGAAGCCACACAAACCCCGGTTACCTTGTGCCAAACAAGTAAAGCATATGAATATATGAGCAGCTAGAAAATTGGACTAGTACAATTCTTCATTCTAAGCATAACACCAAAGTCCATACCTTGGATATCGCTTTATAGAATATGCATACAGAAATCACAGAGTCGTCTACACTGAAATGTTGACCTAATTCACCATTAGCCCATGTCAGCTAAATGGAATATCTATAATGATTTCTCCTCAGCTTTCATGGAGAATACTGACTGATACGTAAACTTGGTCTCCATTGGTAATCACAGTGAGCATCCAGAGATGCAACTCTGGATTCTCAAGTTTTTCATTCCTCCACATCTATAGAAAAATGAAACTCAGGAAGATGCACTTTAAAAGGTTGGTCTGCTGCTAGCAGTTAACAGTGGCTATGTGTATGAGTTCTGAGGAGTTATATTGCTGGAGTAATCTCAGTTGGTTCCTGAATTTTGACATAACTATGTAGAACTCTCTGTTCCAGTCATTTGGATTTATTCCAGCTTGTAATTTTCTTAACAATGTTGTAAAATGCTATGAAAAGTGATAGTGATCAGGTGCTACTATGGAATGGTCTTATATATGGCTATGGAGAACAGGTTTTCCTGTAAATTTGGTTTTAAGGTTAGCTTTTTCACTAAAGCATATGAGCTTTCAAATTCTGGTCTGCTTCTAGTAGTTAACAGTAGCTATCTGTCTGAGTTTTGAGGAGGTATATTGATGGAGGAATCTCAGCTGATCCCTGAAGTTTGACATAACTCTGTAAAAATCTCTGTTCTAATCATTTGAAGTTATTCCAACTACTAATTTTCTGAAGAATGTCATAATATGCTACAAAAAGGGACAGTGATCGAGCAATATCATGCTTGTGTATGGTTATGGGCATATTATACCTGTAGCTTTGGTTTTAAGGTTAAACATGGATATGAAGACTGCATTATGGTTTCGACAAATGTAATTTTGTGTTTTTTCCTGGGAATGACTGGTCTTATGTATGGTTTTGGAGGACTGGTTATACTTGTAGATTTGGTTTTAAGTTTAAAACTGGATATGAAGATAGTCGTATGGTTTAGACATATTTAATATTCTGTTTTTGCTTTTGGATATAAAGAAAGGAAACTAGTTTCCCTTTACTATTAAGGAGGTAATGGACTACTGCTCCAGCAACATAGAATGTACTCTGTTTTATTATATTAATATAATAGATACAACTTTTTTCCTCGATGGATTAATACGATGGCCAAATGCGCGGTGAAATGCTTGCTGGAAACGGAACAACCTTGAAATGCTCTCCAAACAGAGAATGGAAACGACTCAATTTATTTATGGGAGCAAGTATCTGAAAGGAAAGGAGGGCGATTCCACTGTGCAGTAGTAAATCTAAGTCAGGTTTCTCTAAGAGCGATGCACATTTTCAGGAGGTCATGCCCACCCTGGTTCGAGTTGCATAGATATAAGTACAAAGGCCCAATAAACTTTCATTTTTCTCAGGGCTTTAGATGCCCGCCAAAGAAAAAAAATTATACAAATATACACAACCAACACAGGAAGCTTCTGAACTATATTATGTCTCTCATACCTACACACTCTTCCATCCAATATGTCCAATAGAGTATCAAGAACAAATGTGCGTATCTTCTAAAAAAAATGGTATCATCCAAAACCACAACATGAACAAACAGGAAGAAAGTTTCCAATATAAGTGACAATTTGTGATCTAGATTGTTATCCACATCGACAGGACCATGATTGATAGTTTGAAACTTCATCTTGAATAAGCCACTACAAATGATAATAATGTAAAAGTTATGAAAAATATCTTCCCTCTACTAGCCAAAACCCTTTTAGTTGACAAGAAATCTCAAATGCATGCAAAATGAAAAAGGAAAAAGCGAGCATAGAACTTACCAATAAAACTTTTCTGATTGGAATCTTTGGCCTCTGCGAGCTTCTTCTCCAGATCTTCCAGCATTTTGATCTCCCATTGAAGGTGTTGGATGGTGAAGAGAGCCCCCAGCCCATGCCTAACACATGTTCCCAAGTGTCTGCACAACCCAGGGGCATATTTGAGGAACTAAATAGATCGGTCAGATTCCACTCAAATAAAGCCTCCAAATCGCACATTGCAGCGATTGGGAAACTCTACAATATCTGATCATTAAGAAGATAATAATCTGGGAATTGTTTTTCAAAATTTAACTGGCGAGAAAATGAAAAGGGCGCTACCTTGCAAGAATAAGAAAACTACATCGAGTGAACAAAAAATGAGTGACCTAGTTGACTGATCCAGAGAATGCATGTCAGCATATCGGTGGATCAATTGAGATAGAAACTTACAAGGGTTCAATTCATGGTTTTTTCCTTTCGACTCTCTTTGAACAGGTAGAGGCGGGAAAATGTGCACCATTTGCTCACACGTGAGTCAAATTAAATTCAGTTAAATAACTTTTAAAAAGAAATTTGTGATGCTTTTATACCAACTATATTGTGTGATTGAATTAAATTATTGACATGAATAAGTTAATAGGAGATAATGCTTATGAACAATGTAGAGTTTGGACAAATATGGACGGTATATTTTTATTAGATTGAATTGTATATTAAAATTTTAAAAATAAAAACCAAAGTAATAGTTTAAAAAAAAATAAATTAATTTAAAGATCAACTTTGAGAGTGTTTATGCATTCAAATATATTGTTTTAATATAATGAAGAGAAGAAACCAAAACCTTATGTGTTGGAGAAACCTTGTCCAAAAGCACAAATCTTAAGAAAGGAGCGACTTACCACATAGCCTCTCGTGAGATTAATGGGGTTCATGATTTTATTATTAGGATGGAAATTAAGTAGGAATCACCCTAAGGAGGGTAGTGACAAAAAAAGCTCCAAGCACATCAAAAGCCACATTGGATGTCTCTTCCTCAAACAAGATACACAAGGTTCAATACAATAATTACAAATAAGCTAGATTGAAAATTCAAGATAAAAATGCAAAAATGAAACCTCCATGGAAATGTCTCCTTGAAAAACCAAAATTCCATTTCAATCAAATGGCCTAGTTTCAAAAAAAAATTATCCTAAAATGTTGCTTCACACCAAATGGTGTCTATAGAGATTCACACTTTAAAGAGTGGTGCTTGTTGAATTCAACATAACCAAACTACAGAGCAAGTAAGAGGAACATCTCATTTTCAGATGTCTTATCTTAGTATCCATTATTTGGACAAAGGGAGGCTTTACTACCTTCAACGAGACTTGGGTGGCTCCCTCTCCACATTCTATCATTGTCCAGAACAAATATGCCTACCTATTTTCATGACGGATATTTTCAAGCATCGGTCACAATCATTGTGTGGACCTCTCCAGCCAGATCCCATCCAGAGGATCACCTCTTTCTTCCATGTTAATTGTCTACTCAAGGAAGCAAACAACATACAGAGGCCTAGACCACTCCGAATTGCAAATCAGTGAGACATGGATTTCCTCTTGACACCCTCTCTAGATGGATCAACTGGCTTCCATAACTCTTCTAAGGAGCTCACATTTCAGATACCAGGGCAGACATCACCAGGCCGGTAGACAAATCATCCATGGGAGGTCCCAAAGACAGACTCTCTCTATGCAGGAAAACTCTCCAAGTTTGGTCAAGCACACAATACTCCATTCAGAGTTTCTTCTAACGGACCTTGGATGTTAGGGCCACACTCTAACCCAGGTATGTATAGTGGATGGAAGAATAACTGACAATGAGGATATCGAAATGTTGGTCGCAGTTTACTAAGACAGGCAACCTTTGTACCTGCACAGACGAACCAGACAATCAAAGAAGGTGCCAAACATGTAGAGGAGACACCTATAGGCAGAGGAGACACATGTTAGCACACAAATCAAGTTTTGAAGATGAAGTGAAGATTTCCAGGCTCTAATATGGACGGTTTGAAGATGACTGCACTATAGGGACTGGGGTGAATTCGGATAGCCTCGCACTCGATATAATAACCCAATTTAGCCAGTTTATTAAAACTGAGTTGGGCGGACTTTCTTTTCGGGTTAAATTGATAAAGAAAGCTGGTTGTATATTAGGGGCAAATCTGTAGGCAATTTCCATCTTAAAAAACAAAAACTTGCATCCATCGCTTGGGTTTAAACACAAAAAAACACAAACTTGCATCCATCGCTTGGGTTTAAACACAAAAAAACACAAACTTGCATCCATCGCTTGGGTTTAAACACTAATATCTTATATAGGGTTTGATTTCTCGTGTAGGATTTCAAAGAACCCTCGTGCAGCAACTAGGTTTTGCAATTATAGGATTAAGAAGAAAATATCTGCACATATTGGGCAATCGACCCTGCTTGATGCTGGGCAATGTGCTGAGCAAATTTCTCGTGCAGGGTTTCAGAGAACGTGCAGCAACCAGGTTTTGCAATTATAGGATTAAGAAGAAAATATCGGCACACATTGGGCAATTGACCCTGCTTCATACTCGGCAATGTGCTGGGAAAATTGCAAGAGTGGTTGTGATACTAGGTAACATTTTAACGGCTAGGGCATAAGAAGTATATAATTTGATGTGGCAAATGCAAATAACAACAACATGCATCGCATACATCAAATAAGGGAAAACAAATGGGGATGAAAAATAGACTGGCGTACCTTAGCGGGCCATGCCAGAAATCCCTTGACCTTGGCGAGCACAAGATCTCCGAGCCTCCATTGTCTGCAGGCAACAGGAGCCTCCATTGTCTACAGGCAGTTGTTTTGCCTCCTAGTCTTTTACATTTTCGCCAAGATTCTTTCTTCTAAAAGCTAACGAGAATTACTTTATCACTTAATGGTTGTGCTACCTTTCTAGTTTTTGGTAATTTAGGTTGATCATTTTGATTAAAAGGTCTTTGCAAATTGTAAAACAAACTTATACAAAATACTGATGGATGTAATTTGTTTTTTGTGTTTTAATGTAACAGGGCAGTCGATAATCAGGTATGTTTGTGCTTTAATATCCAAGTTTCCATACATATATTGGTTTAAATTAGCAATTGCCCCATAAGGTGCAAAGATAAGTGGAAAGGAAAAAAACAAAAAG